>VXAL01003296.1:52551-63744 GCA_013399475.1 Chauna torquata | reverse complement strand
GGGGCTCGGCGGCGCAGGCGCCGCTCCCCCGGGGAGAGCGAAGCGTGGCCGTGGGTCCGTGCACGCCGGGAAGGAAAATTCAGTTGTGTCCCCCCCAAAAGAAAACCCCAACAGTTTATGACTGCAGCCTCGCCTCGCGTGTAGCTCCATCCTCGCAGTTCGTGCTTCCGCAGTTACCGCTTTCAGCCTGGTACTCGGGCCGTCGGCTGGCATGGGACACCGCTAAATAAAACTTGCGTCTAATTTAGCCTTCGTTCATCTAAACGTGAAAGTACGGGACCTCTGCAAAGAGAAGGCTGCGAACCCCTTTGCAAACAGCGCGCTTGCTGAATGCCGGCTCCCGTGGAAAATGACATTTCTGCCGCTGCTCAGTTCAGCTGCCGTTCTTCCTACGTGAGCAAGGCTTCACGGGCCGACCGCAGGAACGGGGAGTTAAGCCGAATCGGTTCTCTGGTACCTCGGTAAATGCCGGTGCCGTTTTAGTACGGTGCGGAAAGAGATGTTTTATAATGCATTATTAAGAAATTCTGCTTCCACTGCGAGACTGTTGTATTTAGAAAATCGTATTTAAAAATCTGTGGCTAGTGGAGAAAAGTAGATTATAATAGTCTAGTCCACGATAAAGGAAAATTTCAGTTCGGCAGGACTGCTGTAAAGGCCCTTATTTATTTTCTTCGGCAGTTTTACTTTGCCTTTCACTTGCTTGCCTGCAGCTTTGGTTGCTGTGGAGTTTTTCTTCTGTAAATTCTTCAAAGTGACGGATTTTCTCTTTGAAAGAATCCTTGACTGTAGAGAACTACAGAAGTGTAACCTTCTTTATTTTTTTCCTCTGCACGCGTGAGGTGTCAAGCTTTGAAAAGACAGGTGTACTACCTCCTCTTCTGTTAATTTGCATGCCAAGAGCCTGAAAATTTGCATTACTGGTTTCGCACTCCTCAACTGAAAAGCAAGTACAGTGATCTACGCTTTCCACTTAAAGGTCATCTGCAAATATATGTTCCTCTCAAGCTCAGATTAGTAAAACATTCAGCGTTTTATGAATCAAAGGAGCACAAGGCATGTCTTTGTTGATTAAATGTTGCAGCTGTACCAAGAAACGCTAATACACAAGATGTTGCACATATGTACCTTCACCAAAGCTTATGGTCTAGACAGATAAAAAAAAAAAAGAGAGAAAAAAAAATTTAATCCCTATTTTAGAAGCAGGTAGGTATGGCACAGAGCTGATGAAAGGAATTTGCCAAAATCAGGTCTCCAAACTAACATCAGTAGCTTAACCACAGGCTATTCCCCTTTTGTTGGTTCTTTCCCTTTTGATGTGTTCCAGCCTGTTAGATAGGTGAAAGTAATCATGTGTTAAATTACAGACTTGGACTCTAAAAAGATAATGATCAAAGCCCAAGTTCTCATGTGAGGGATGAGAACTGAAACCCAGAGCAATTTCATGACTTCGTTGGGCATTAACACGGTAGTAATTTCCTTATTTAAGAATCCTTACAGAACAACAGGTAACAGCCACTGTCCTGTAAACAAAACACTTTAAACGCACACCTTTAGTTTAGACACGATGCCATTCAAATCCCAATTCCTACTAAAAAGCCATTTAGTACGTTCGCAGAAATGAAACGATGTTGGGGTAGGAGTACCAGCCTGGGACTCGGGAATCCTGAATCTGTCAGATTTCCGTCTCCTAAGCCCACATCAGTTACTGTGGAAGAACACTGGGTCCCCACAGTATAAATCTAAATGCCTGTCGTGGGGATTTCCACTGTAAATGCTGTAAGTCATTTTACTACAAATTCTTATAAATTCTAACAAAATGAGCCCTTGGTCTTGGCTGAAACTTCCGTGTTCCAAGTCCACAACAATTAAGAGCAAGCTAATACTGAACATGCTTTGGGGTTGTGGTCTCAGCAAGGACAGCAGGATCTGGCCCATTGCACTTTAATTACTAGTGCAATAAAACACTAATTTAAATGATGTGAAAACTGCGATGCCATAATTGCACTGTTCACCATAGATGTCTGAAAATATGAAAGCTTGCTTTGTAAGTGCCTATTTTCTGACACTACAAAATGTCACGGAAAGTTCAGTTATAAAACAATAAAAGATGCCTATAAATGCTGCATATTGTTCATATTCTTAAAGAACTAGCATTTTAGAGTAAGTGAAAATTAAGTTTCATAATTAGAAAACAACACATTCGTAAACAGCTACATGCAATTAATCATCTAAGGAATTTAAATAATTTAATTCAGCTTTGATCCTTAGACTGTAAGAGTCAACATTTCCTGAGGTGTTTTCACAGACTTTTCAGGACAATCTTGAGTTCTTTTGTCTGTGTATCTGCTTCAAGGTCTGGTAAAACGTTATGAAATTGATGGCTGCAGTGGTAGGGGTGTTTAGAGAGCAGAAAAACAGGGATGTTAAACTAAAATAGCAAGGCTTTCATTAATTTTTCAGGCTCTATTACATACCTTTTAGCTTTTGGCTATAGCTAATCAAATTGAGTGTTCATATAAGTTCCGACTTACGGCAGTGAATTCTTAAAAATGTCTTATTTTGCATTTTTAAAATAGTATTGTGTAATGTATGTACATTAAGAAGAGTTGTTGCTTTTGCGGATAGAATGCGTCTTGAGAATCTATTTACCTCTATGAAATCCAACATTATTAGGATCAGTCTTTGAAAGATTAACTCTTTAGACATCTAATAGGTTTCCTCTGTGACAGCCAGATGCGGTCATTCTTTGTTGTATTCTTTTTTTTACGGGGTGTTTTTAAAATAATATTAAAGATTTCTGTACACAAAATGAAGTCAACTGCTCATTTGATCAATGGAGCAAGACAGGTATCTAACATCATAGAAGCTGCTTCGCCATTTTATTTCTTCTGTAATCTGAAAACCATCAGACTAAAGAGAAAGTTCAAATGCGCAATTTAAATGGCAGTTTTGAAAGAAAAGGGACAGCTCTTCTCTAAGAACTATGGCCACCCTATGCTCATGAGAAGGTGGGTACCCCTACCTCTTTGGGAAGAAGTACTTACGCAGCTTCCTCACTCAAGGCTCATAAGGACAGATGCTTAGATGACATAATGTATTGTAAAACTATGTCTCTGCAGCAGTTTTTCTGAACTGAGAATGTGTTTCACAGTGCCCTGTATTTACATTGTAAATATTTTAAGGCAACCATCTTGATCAACTACTGCATTGCTAGCAAGCATTTCTTTCATTCTTAGAGTTGTCACTCTACTTCCATGGCTAGCACACACATCTCCTCAAAGGAGCTAACTCCATCCATGGCTTGTATCCATGGACAGTCGGCATCTTTTGTGGTCAGTCATTATTACAATAAAAAACCTGTGCAAGGATTTGTTAGGATTGTTGTGAGCATTGCCCCAAGATGTACCATGACTCCCATCCTGCTGAAGCAACCTGCTCGCTCCTTTAACCAGCAGGTACGTTCTTTCAGGATATCAGAATTTCCTAGTAAGTGGCATCTTGCTACACTGTAATTCCATCGATATCAATGACATTATTCTCAGAATAAGCAAGTACTTACTGTGCATAAGGGCATCAAAATCTCGGTATTCGCCAATGTGCGTCAGAGTAATACAGAGGTGAGAAGATGCAGTTTGCTCACGCTTGTTTAATCCTTACTTTGGCAGGTGAGGCTAAAAGCAGACATCAGTTGTTTGCCTGAGTTCCCAAGGCCTTCCCTGAACATCTGTCGGACGTGGTGGCATTCTTAAAATTCTCTCTGCTGTTACTATGTCCTTGACCTCTGAAGCCTGGCTCAGCTGCCTAATTGGAAACAAACCCTTTCGCAGGCTGTCAAAGGAAGTGGGATGCACAAACCTCACACCACACCAGCCTCGGCCCACGACTGCGTTGTAATTGGAGGATTCGTACATGGCAGTATGGGCACCATTAACCGTGGACAACTTCACAGTGCAAAACACATATTAATTGTTATTCCTTGGAAAGGGAAACCAGCCAGCTTAAGTCCATCTAAGAGAAGCCATCCTGACTTGGTATACACCTCATGGTTTCCAAGACGGAAATCTTTATTTCACTTGAACAGGGCACCCTGAGAGTGTCTAGGGAGATCTACATCCAAACAACTTGTCCAAAGCACATTTTCCATGTCTTCTTTTATCTGAACTGAGTGTCTTACAAGTTAGTCATTCAGCCTGTTACACTGTAAACAGTTATAAGACTGCATACAAACATGTTTAATGAAGCTGAATGCTGCAAGCATAAGCAGCAAAAATATTTTGTTTATGTAACATTTACACACACTCAAGTAAAAGCTTGTTAAGTTTGGTTGGCTAAGCTTGTTTTCAGAAGGGACCTTGAAGGCTGAAAAAAATTAAGTAAATCAACATATGCATAACAACACAATCATTCACGTTAGCATTCTAGTTCGGTAAAGGATTAATTTTCCTTTGAGGAAGAAGTTAAAGGTGTTAAAACAACTCTAGTCTAATATCTAATAGCAATCGTACAATCAACTCAGAATTTTTCCAGATTATATCAACACCATGCATATGTAATATAGGAGAAACTTTCAGAATCTGAACTTTAAAGAGTCCTGAATAAACATACTTATTTGAGTATTTGCATACAGATTTAAACTACCTGCTCTCCACAATTGGCTTGTAGATATCTGCTCTGTCTGCATAATAAAGAGGTCACTAGAGTTTTGTACAGACATTAAATGGCTGAACTGGAGGAGCAAGATAATGGCACAACAGCAGCAGAAAGGAATTATTCTGAAATATATCAGCTGTGGTCAGAAAGGTTCGTGGGATGATGAGAGATGCTGCAATATCTTTTGAAAAACATGACTAGCTGCTCTGCTTTGGACAACTGTAATCTGGTCATCATGGATGGTTTAACTGAGCTTTGAATACGGGTTTGGTGGTAGTGCAGCAGTCCACACTGATGGAGTTTTCCGTCCTACTTGTCAGTAAAGGTTGCAATAACTCAAAGCATTACCAAGCTCGGAACCATAAGACCAGCACTGTAGAGAAAACTGAAACCTTCTGCAGAAGGTCGGTCTTTTCACATCGGCTCAGAAGACAGGATCCTTTCCTCTTGGGGACAGTGAAAGCCAGTATGGGGTGCCTGGTATGGGTTAAGAGGGCAATCGTGAATGCCTGAGAAAAACAACTTTCTACAGATTTTAATTAATGGCTACAGCAGAGATGGAAGTTCTTATCTTAGCAGCCCAGGAAAGGAGGACTTTCAGTATCCAAAATGAGAAGCTGAGAAGGCAGCCCTTATTTCCTTACCCTAACTCTGTCCTTAAATATGCAGTATTCCAATGTCTTGAAAAGGCTGGTGGCTTATTTCCCACACGCTCATTAATAGTTTGTACCCTCTCCCTGAATTTCTTTGCAGGAAAAAAGTTACTGGAAGGGTCCCTGGACAATCTATTGGTTACAGAAAGAAGTTAAAATGAAAAAAAAAAAAAAAATTCCTTGTGTCCCAATAGTAACATCTGCATCAGTTTTTGCGTAGATTATTCTGGGGTATTGGATTTTGGTTTATTAATTCCACTAAAGATTACTAGAGGCTTCTATAGATTTTAGATTGTAATGGGAACAGAAGAAGCTGAGGTCATGGATGATCTAGTGGCTCCAGACAGAAGCTGGTAGGATAAGAAAATCACCTACTGGATAAAGCCCTGAGAAACCTGGTCTGATCTCGTAGCTGACCTTGCTTTGAGCAGAGTGTTGGACTAGAGATCTGAGGTCATTCTAACCTGAATTATCTTATGATCCTATGAAAACAGAGAATATATTTTACAGAAACTAATGCAGATGTTAGGATAGAAAAGATGGTTCCCGTCCAGAAAGCAAACCATGCATTTTGAAAACACTGTGTTGTGCCAGTTATTTTACAGTCTGAAATTACATAAATCTGATAGAGGAACTTCTGTTTTCCTAATATAAGTCTATGGAGAATAGCATGAATCTTTCAACACTGATGCAGTCCAAGAAGATTCAGCTGGATTTAACCAGGACCGCATTTTAATTGAGAAAGCAGTGAGACTCTGAAAAGAAGATTAAAAACATTGCTAAGAAGTTTTTACATTAACAAGGTTAATATGAAAAAGTCTTTAAAAAATAGGCATTTACATCCTCACGTTATCTGTACATCAAAGGAAAAAGTATTTGCCTCGATCTTAAGGTAAGTGTATATCATTACAAAGATCATGGAACAGGTGAGCTAAGGGAAAGAAGAGCAGTTGTGGGTTCACATTTTTGCTTTAATATTAATATTTTGCACTTTTATAATCCCTTTCATCTAAGGATTTCAAAGCACTCTACAGACATTAATGAATTAAGCCTCACAGCAGTCCGTGAAAGAAAAGGTAATGACTGAAAGATTGGAATTCAGAGAGATGAATGGATAAAAGCGGGAAATAGCATTCCTAAAATTTCATATAGCACTTAGAGCATATGTAAAATCCGCTATTTTCCTCTATTTATATCCTATGCACCTTCAAGGCAATTTACCATACTGCCAAAAACTGTTAAGAAATGTTTACAACTGTTTACAACTGCTTATATACTGACAAAATCTGTTTGGATACAATGGCAGTAGCGGAAATAGACAAGGAATAGATCAGATTGAAAAAAAACAGGTTTTGAAAATGTTCAGTTTACAGAGGCAACAGATTTTACAGAGTACGTTTGTGTTGAAATGGCTTTGCTTTACAACTTAGGAAGTTTAGGACTGTACCTTCATCTGCAATTCTGTTACCTGTTTTGATGCTATTGATACACATTTTGATTTGCAAACTAGGATGCTTGACGTCCTCATCAACCTAGCCATGAATCCAAACAGGCAGAGAAGGACTGAAATGGCTCCTGACTTAAGTTTCCCACCATTACCATACCCTAATAAAAAGGCAAAATCCATGCTTATTCTCAAGTCTTCATCACAATGACTGAAAATTGTTAACTATTTTGGCTTAGTCAGTAAGAGTTAGATGAGCCCGGTCAGACTATAATTTGATGAAAATCTGAAATAACTTCACTGAGACCAGTGGAGTCACAGAAATGCTCGCCTGCTCAGAATCAAACCCAGTCTTCTGAACACAGAGACCACAGCACAAGGAAGGAGTCTTGGCACTCGCTGGAATGGAGGCAAGGAAAATGCACGGTATACGGTACCTTAAAATGCACTTACATCTTTAATGCCCAGCCAAATTCCTCTGTGTTTGCTAACCTGACAAGCTTCATATATAAATATTTCTTGATAGCTAGCAGAATTTGTCCCAAAGGATGCAAAATCATGTGTAATGATAATAACTGTATCTTTCAGAAAGCACGTGAAGCCTTTGACGCACGAGGAGATGGAATTTGAGGAGGTGAGCAAGTATTCTATGAAGCCTTGCAACTTTTCTTCCCCTTTTATGTTTCCATTGGTCACAGATACACTTTTCCTCTCAAGCATTATTTTCAGTTCTCCAAGCTGTAAAAAGTCATAAGCAGAACCCAAAGAGAAGGTGCCTTGTATCTTCTAGGAAGAATTTGTGCTGTAATCATTTAATGAGAGATCTCTTGATATACAGCTTTAATTCAATGGAAGAGTCAACAGTTGTGTTAAGGGCATGTAATTTCCTAGCTCAGAAGTTCTTGCTTTCTTGGGGCATTAGGAAATGAACATCTTCGCAATTATAATTTTTTTTTTCAAGGTTTTTTGTTTTTTCTCGTAATTGATTATTCATACTCTGAACAGAGCTAGAAACTGAGAATTATCTGCTTACAGAGAAAATAGGTTCACATCAATCAAGAAAACCTGCACTTAACAAATGGAAGCTCATTTCACACTCACTGTAAAGAGCAAACAAAACCGGAATTACAATACATGCGTATTACCCTTTATTTACAGTTATGGTAATCAAGCTTGAAGATAAACATCTAGAAGCCTTTTTTTTTTTTTTTTTAACTTTACTGTAGGAGGGCACTGCTCCAAGTGTTTGACTGTAAGAGCTCCACAATTGCTTTGGCCAGCAACTTCTTGGTTCAAATGAAGAGCACCATCTAAAGGCCATTGTCCCATTTGCTTTGTGCTGCCACATCTCTCTGCCTCTTCAGAGAGTATGACAAGCTGAAAAAATGCCCAACCCCAAAATCAAAATCATTGTGCAGACTAACCAGGAATAACAGCATTATAGCAAAGCTAGCAGCACCTGTCCCTCTAAAACTACCCCAACGTCTTAAGAAATAAAAACAGATGTACCAAGTCATGCCAAAAGTCAGTTTTGTTCAATATCCTACCTCTAACAGTACTCAATAACCGAAGGCTGTGAGAAGATGTAAGAATAAGCCAAGCACAGTTATAGTTCTCTATTGTACATTCCCTGCTTCCAGCAATTTGTGGCTCATAATCTAAGCCAGGTGAAGCCCTCTAGTTCTTGTATGAGATGAGAGTAAATACTCACAAGTCTTCCTCTGAAGACAAACAGATGGCCAAGCAAAGACACCCATGTATTTCACATGATTTTGTCATGTTTGTATTAAAATTGGTGAAAATGTGTACGAATTCCCATGAGGTGGGGAGAGAAGACAAAGCAAGACTCTTCTCGGTGGTACCCAGTGAAAGGACCAGAAGAAACGGACACAAGTTGAAATACAAGAAATTCTGTTTAAATATTTTGAAAGTCTTTTTAGTTTAAGGGTGATCAGATACTGTAACAGGTTGCTGAGAGAGGTTGTGTAGTCTCCATCCTTGGACACGATCCTGGACAACTTGCTATAGCTGACCCCGGTTGAGCAGGGGGTTAAACTAGGAGATCTCCAGAGATGCCTTCCAACCTCAGCTACTCGGTGATTCTGTAAAATACCCTTGATTAGCCAGCACTAGGGTGTTGCAAGAGATCCATATCTAAAGGATTTCTGTTCTTTCTGGTTTGAAGCAAGACCTGAAGCTTCATCTTCTACAGCCCAAACTCTTGTACTCTGTATGAATAATTGTCTGTTATCAGGCCAGAAAGAGTCACATACACTTGGTCATTCTCCATAGCTTAATCGTTTAGACATTTTCTCGATATATGGATTAGACAACTATTCGGTACATTTATCCTTACTTGTCAGGTATGAGCAAGCTCTCATATAATTGAACAGCAAAAGTGCCACCAACTTTAAAATAAGAACTGTCCCAGCAAATATAATACTTTTTTTTAAACACCTTTTGAGTCACAGATGCTTATGCACTAACAGCTCGTCATCAACAGAAGCTGATTTTTTCAGCTCCAAAGTACAAGTAAAAACTTGAACCAACGGTTTTAATGACTAGCAATGAATAAAAGTTTTTGGTCAAGACACTGCTTAGCCCACGCTAACAGAGCTCAGAATACCACCACCCCCCACATCAGCTCAGGCAGCCTCTTTAATCCAGACCTGAAAAACACTGATGGTTGAAAATTTTTAGATCTTAGCTGTAGTTTCTTTGTTCTGATGTGCAGAAATGCCTTTGGAGTGTTTAAGTGCTGAATTCTTACTTTCTGACAAGCTGTTCCCTTACCTTTGTTTTTCACTTTCTTAATCTATCCCTTAGAGCACAGAGGTGTTTAAACTCCACATCTAAACTGAATAATGCCTATTCAAAAAGAAATATGTAAGGAAGCCTAAGGATGGCTGGTTCTGCCTTCATAATAGAAGCTACTTATACCCAAGAAATCAGCGTTTCCTTTGTCTGAGTGTCACATGTTCTTCCTGTATTATTTATTGTTTATTAAAAAAAGTTTATGCCAAATTCCTAAATCCAAACATTCAGACGCTGGGAAGATCATATTTACAGCTTAAAAACAGTAAATAACACCTTTCCTTTTTTTGTGTCACACATTCAAAATCAAAGTATCTCCACAGTTTGCGTGTCTGTTCATTTACTACTAAGATTGCCTTCACTGTTATTCCATACTTTTAGGGAACATGGATTGGCTTTGTTTGTATTATTCAGAGAGCTAATGCTCAATTATAATTTAATTATTTCCATGACACTGGCACTACCAAGTACTAGTTTAAACATTTGTTCTAAAATACAACTCATGCTAAAAGTTCTGCCCTCATGGGTGCCCCAAATTGGCCAGGCAAACTCAAGAAAATAAGAATAAGGCTAAGATGAAAATTCAGGTGTTCTTCGCACAAAGTGAGGCATTCAGCGTCCCAGTGAGGTGCACAGCTTGGCCACTGGCTACCCATGCGACCCTGGAGTGACACGTGTAAGTAACAGCAACGTTAGATGCACATCAAAGAGAGTTTCAATCAGGTTCACAAAAATGCCAGGAGGAATAAAGGAAACGTGTTTATTCCCAAGACAGACTTGCACAATATTGAGTTGTCTTCTTGCTCACTTCTACTGTTGTCAAATCAGCCCTTATGGTTCTCCCCCATTTTGTATAGTGTAAAACTACTAACGATTGCTAATTATCACAGATTGTCCTACTTAAACACCACACAAAAAAATTTTCATTGCAGTTTACAGGAACTGTCTACCTTTGTTTGCAAGTCTCCGCACCCATGCTAATCTGTCCAGTTCAAGCAGTTACAGAGAACTGAAATCCAACCTAGCATAACTCAAAATTTACTGGAGTGCAAAACAAACCTGATAAATTTATTTCATATTGGCAGTCCTAACCTGACACTTCTAAATAGAAAAAATATTTTCAGACAGGGAAGAGGTGCAGATGAGCCACAGCTGTGAAGTCCTCACCTAGTAGCTTTGTTTTACCACAAGCACTGAACAAGCCCAGGAAGAAATAGGATGAGCCAGCCCTGCTGTCTGCAATGCTTGACTGCCGCTGATGAGCCAAAAGAGGCACCATCTCAGTGGAAACGTGCACCTCAGGTGAACACCCTTCTGCCTTTTTATAAACTGTTAAAATAAAACTGAAGGAGAGTAGAAACAAGATCTAAAGATTAAAGAACCAATATCCAAGTTAACCACAACTGGATCATGTTTATTTTGGCTACTGTCTTCTTTACATTCAGTACCTTGTAGACTTCTTGGAGCAAGTAATCTTTTTTCAAAGAGTGTAGTAAAGTTAGTATCACTAAAGTATCCCTCTATTTTTCCACATTTTCACCTTAAACCTAGCCGCTACTGCTTGCATCTTGTAGGAGAAACTTCTTTACAGGAATTGCATGTGGAGACCAGATACTTGTAAAGAAAAAA
>VXAL01003296.1:35189-52489 GCA_013399475.1 Chauna torquata | reverse complement strand
AAATTTTTGCCCTCCCCCCTTCCCAATTTTGTCTTTTTTTTTTTTTTTTGTCTAGGTTGGGGAAAGAGTTGAGCAAAGAATGTTATGACTATTGACCTGAGACAGTCTCCTGGAAATAATCTAACAGCAGGGAGCAGCAAGTCCTTTTCAAAACCAATGAAGCTAGAAAATGCTGTTGACCAAGCTATTGTGAGAGATTTGAAGGAGGGGAGAGGGAAAAGAAAATGAAGAAGGAAGAGAAAGGACAAAACTAAACTTTAATCTCATATCTAACATTTTTTTAAAAGTAAGCCACATATTTTCAAGGTTATCACTTTTATGCCATCTCTGTCATAACTGACCCTCATTCCAAAACAGAGGCTTGTTTTTAACAGCAGTCAGCTGGCTTTCTTAGGCTTATGACTGCAGGATTTCTGCTTACAGCATACAGTGCTGCGTAGCTATGGATTTTCCCTGATTTGCGTCTCTTTATAATACCCTGTGGTAGCTCTGAAAACCAAGAAAGAATTTCTGTGAACTCAGTATCAGTTTATGTTCCTCACCTGGGGACGTAACTTCTCAGTAAAAGGCCACTGTCTTTGACATAGGAATGCTGAGATCTTTGTGTGTTTTAAAAAAAAGCTAAAAGAAAAACATATTCCTAGTCCTGATGAGAACATCAGCCAGCATTGCCAGGACCACTTCCACTATACAATTATGGCTTCGATGGAACCCTGAGGGTGAGGAGGTCCATGCTGGGATACATTTTGTGTGTATTACTTCAAGATGCTACTACTGGTACCATTTGGGTCAAGCATCGTGGCAAAGTTGGCCCTAGGGACACAGATAATGCACATATTAACTATTTGCTTTCTACAGATGCTTTTTCTCTACAAAAACCTTTTTTTCAGAACTGAAATGGGCATTTTTGATATATTGTTGAATGTGTACCTAATGGTGATTAAAAAATGTAATAATGAGCCATGTACTCTCTTAAATAACATTCACCATCTTAAATAACTTAAGAATGACTGTAGATTAGACATGATCATGTTAGAGAGAATTCCCACTCAGGATTTGGGTTTTGTTTGTTTTTAGTGATCTTTGGTTCTTTTTGCTGACCTTCTGTTCCTTTTGTGCATGTGCACATGCACACAGTAGTTTCTCACTGAAATACAAAACCCTCGGTGTTAATTCATCTTCTGAGTTAATCCATTTACACTGAAAGCCAAGAGACTGAAATTTTTATTGTTGTGGGCTGACAGTTAGGAGCTCCATTGGGAAGCTGTAGCAGTGGGTTTGACTTTCCCTGTTCCTCATCATTTTCCCACATTGTCTGCTAATCTAAACTGTACATAAACAAAGGGGATTTCATTAGCAAAACTGAAGCTGTAGATGAGCTCTAGCTTTTATTTATGGCATTTCTTAGTGAAACAGAGGCTTTTTTTTTCCCCACCACATCATAAAGGAGAGTGGAGTCATTAGATACATGCTCTAAACCATCAGAAATCATCTATTATTATTACTCAGATATGTGTAGCCACTATTCACACTGGGCAAATTTCATGAATAAGTTAATACACATTTATACTTTTTAACCATGATATCACACTCTAGGATGCTTTTTTAAGAAAATTTCTTGGTTATTTCAGAACAGAGCAGGTGGGTTTTAAGACCTTTGAATAGCTATCTATAAAAGAAATTTCCTCTACTGTACCAAAGGCAGATGTTTTGCAGAAGCACCGATATCAAGGTACAGAAAACAAAATCTAAACTATTGATGAGATAATGAAGATACTTTTCCACATATTTAGATATCAAAAAAATAGCCAAGAAAACATGTAATAAAAGTATAAAGAAAAAGCCTAAGCAAAAATGCTACAAACCACCTTTGGGATGAAAGCATGCATGTGTAACAGGAGCCCAAAGGGTAATATATTCAGAAAGCTGTAAGTGCCTGAAAATGAAGGCTTAGAATGAAAGCACTTCTTCGTAACTCTAGTGTCACTAACGTAAAGCTATAATCTTTTTTCCTGTGTTCTGATGATTATCCAAGCACTGTCAGTTAAGGAGATGTAACAGAGCAAGAATTTTCAGTGGGCTGGAAATCTTTTGTTGCCTGTTTTCATATATGTATAGGAATGTTAAGAACAAAATTACAATTTTGTCATTGCATTTAACTAATCTTTGGTTTACTGCTGCTGTGACAACCTTTTAAGGAGATAGACTGTGAAATGAAATGATACTTCAGCACTCTAATAGACTGAAAAATTTTTTTAAACCAGGAATTAACACCAGAAAGGTTAAAGCCCAGATCTATGATAGAAGTGTGAAAGAAGCCAATTTGTTAGCAAGAGTGAAGAGATACTGGTTCAAGCTTCTAACACCTTTTTTTGTATTTTGAGGGCTGGTAGATAAAATGTAACTGTCTGGAGTCAAAGAGTTCCTTTGCTTTACAAATTTTGTTATTGATACCAGGGAAAATATTGTACTTTTACCCAACTATTTTACAGAAGAGAAAATAGAAATATTGTAAAAGGAAATAATTTATGCAAAAAGTCCTCCCCATCCACATGGCAGTCTTTCATAAGAGAGCTCCTAAAAGAATATTCACACTGGTGCGTGCAGTGCTGTTTAAAGAATGAAATGCTAATATGAGCAAGGAAGAAAGCAGAATATATCCGTAAATTAGCAGCCAGGCTAAACCTACTGATTGGGTTGCTTCATAATTGGATATTTACAAGGTTTCAGACTTAAGGTAGACTATGGATTTGAGTGGAATACCTGAATTTTGACCCGACTCACTCTTGAGAAAAGGAGCGGAAGAAATTTGGATTTGGATTCACTGTATTCAAGACTTCCTCTTAAAGTGAGAAGACTCCGGCTGCAATTTCTAACACATGTACAACATTTTATTCTCTTAAAAAAGTATTGATGCAAGTGATAAATACATCTATTTGTCAATAGAACTATATATATTGAGGTACCTTAATTTAAGTAACATTTGTTCACTGTTCGCATGAGACAAATGTAGCTGACCAGACAGGGAAAATAGCCGTGCCAATCCTACAAGGTTACAAAGTTAGGTTTACACAAAGATTTGTAAATCAAAATATACCATAGGCTGCTTGTTCAAATAAGTAAGCTATAAATTGCTGTTGGGGATGACTTCTTATCAAGTTGCTATATTCAGGGTCTTCTGCCTTGAAGAACTGGAAGATCAGATGCAACTCTGCTACACTACACCCTCTCTTCATTCTCTCCCTCTACTCACATGTAGACATACAAACTGCTGAAGCTGATTTTCCTGATTAGCAAGGGCTCTGCACACTGAATCATACTCGGGAAAACATTCTCATTTTTCAAGCTATTATACAAGCACCTTCTTAATACAAAACCATCTATTATCTTTTCTACAGTTACTAGATTTGTCATCCAGTATTTAAGAACCTAGTGCACAAGAACTAATACCTCATTTACAGGAACTCCGATTAGTGAGCACACTTATTTAATGCCACTTTACATGGCTTTTAAAGGGACAAGTTAGCCCACTTTTCTTCATCCCTCTCTGTACAACTGGAGGGGTGATTAATACAGAAGATAGCCGTCAATGTGGGAGGAAATCTTCAGCCACTGCTTAGTGCAAGCTGGAGGACAAAACAGCCCAGTCCTTATTCAACCACAAACATTTTCTTCTGGAATAGTCCAGATCATTGTGTTTGAGTTTTTAATCCATATATATCATCACTTGTGTAAGAAGTTACACTACATCCCTTCCAGAGAAAGTAATTTAAAAATATGAGTTTCAACTACACTAACAACAAGACCTAACTGCTTGTTATACCATTAATCAGTCTTATACTGGGCTTTTGTTTTTTTGCTAACAGTAAAATGAGGAGGTCAAACTTAGGACCCAAAGTGTTCTCATCCCAAAGTATTTCTGTACTCTCTACTCTGAGGTAACTAGACAATAAAATGCTTCAGTCACCCACAAGGAAAGCACAAACTGCAGTTACGTATCCATGCATTTGGGTACTGTCTTCTGGTTCCTTAATTTCACACTTTGGTAGAAGCACACAGTAGTAGTGAATTTCAATTACTCACTTACCAATACTGACGAGCCTGAACTACGACATTTAGATCCCCACTTCTATCTTTTTAAATTTTTCTAATGCTTCCTGGTTATCATTATTTTGAACATAGCTTTCTGCATCCTAAAGAGACACATTAAAGCAGCAATATGGCAACTGACACATCATTTATTACAAATCACATAAGTGGTAGCTTTTCTTAGCAAAGAAAAAAAACGTTTCTTCCTTTAAACTTAGAAGAAATGAAATGCATCCCCTGCTGCCATAAGTAATGACAGAAAGCATCCTTTCAAAATACAAAGTGGTTGCTCTATTTATTCATACCCATAGAAATTACACATTAGCTTGCCATGAGCACAAATGGATTAACATCTATAAATTGCAAGTAACTCAGTAAAGTTTAATTCTGTGTAGTGAACTCATTTTTTGGCTTGTCAGCTCTGTTAGCATCACCCACTAACTGGCAGTATTTTTTCTAAATTCAAGGACTCTTTCCTTACATGCTTTTATAACAGAAATTTGTAATAAGACTAAGGTACAAAAAGTCTTTTTCAGCATTTACTCTGAGGTTCTGGTTGGCCTCATTTCATTAGCACATTGGCTCTACAAATGTTACAGTAGCTGGATATTGATAAATTTTGGGCAAAATCAGGACAGGATCAGTCAGAAAATTAGCCAAAGTTAGAAATTCATTTGTGCCTATGTTTCTAGTCAGGTGTGAGGAAAGACTATGTGATATGCCTCTTTGGTTTGTCATTGTGGGCTGTACACTGAAGCTGCTGGAGTTGAGGGTGCAACATGCTGCAGGCATGGAGACCATGGCGAAATCAGAGGAAAAGGAAAGAAATGCAGCAAACACTGACCTGCATCGCCTTGGAAACAAATGGGAGATCATCTAAGGAAGTGTAGTCATATAAGGTATTACTACAGCAGCTCCTCAGCTGTTATAGCAGCAGCTAACTAGTAGTACAGGCTTCAGTTCTGGAGCCATTTCTATGTCAGTACATGCAGCTGGGGTTACTCACTCTCTTATTTCACCCAGAAATAGCGTGTGACCAGGAAGTTTTAGGTCCATGGCTGGCTTTTCTCTTATTTTATGTTCAGGAAAAATAACAGTCATATTCACTATTTAATGGTCATCTATTTCCCCTGTTTAAACTCTTGATCCATGAAAACAAAGAAATGTTGAAATATGTGCTGCTGGAGTTCACTCAACATTTCCTATAATTATCCCTGCTGAGAAACTAATTTTAGAGGGTTTTTTTTTTCCCCTCCACAGAGAAGGGAAAACAGATTAATTCCTTGGCAACAAAATTCTAATTAATCAAAAATGCGGTTCTATTCATTCTTAGCTTCTTCATTA
This sequence comes from Chauna torquata, assembly GCA_013399475.1. Taxonomy (NCBI): domain Eukaryota; kingdom Metazoa; phylum Chordata; class Aves; order Anseriformes; family Anhimidae; genus Chauna; species Chauna torquata. The sequence continues at coordinate 47,056 of VXAL01003296.1, read as the reverse complement.
CAATAAAATATCAGATGTTTACTGCTGAAATTATAGTCTTGATTCAATGCAAAATCAGGTGGCTCTTAAGATTTAATTATAAAAATAAAAACTAGGTTTATTGACTCTGCAGAAGTATTTATCTTGATCTGTGATACACTGATTACAGAAATAAATGATTTAACATGACGCAGGACTTTCTGCAAACAACTGGAGAAACATGCTTCTTCCTAACCCAGCAGACGGCCAGTCATCCCAGCAAACAGTCCCCATGCTGGTAGCAGAGAACTGGCTTTGTACCTTCTCATTCAGGCAATTATGAGGAGAAAAACAATTTTCGAGAGCAATCTGCACCACATATAAAGGCCATTTAGAGCACTACTCATGCTGCCACTGAAGGCACTGTAAAGAGGCTTACTTTTCCGTACGTACAAGCTTTCATCATGCCTGTTTGAATATAAACAGTAGCTTTCCATGCTAACACCCCATCTATCAGATGACTCAGGTTTTTTTGTGAGCCCCATCTCTGTTCTATTGAAGACAGTGCCAATATTCCCAGAACCGGGAACTTTTGTCTTTTCATAATTGAATGAACCTGAGCCCGCGTTCTGAGTCAACCCAAATCTGCCATTCAAATCAAAGCATAACCCTGGCTTTGATTAATGTCTTTAATTTGCTTAAAACATGTCTCTCAATGTTAGTTTGTATATACTGTAATTTTAAAAGGAAAAATATGGAACCTTACTCACCTGATAGTGTCTCTTTAATCATGTTTGCACACAAAATCCATCAGTTGAGAAGTAAAATCAAAGACAGCAGTGGTGCTTGGTTTTTCAAATTTTCCCTACATTTCTTGAATCTGGTGGTTTGGAGAGTAGAGAGATGTTTTTGAACCTTACCCACCCGCTGCCATCCTCCGCCCACCCCGAGATTACAAGAAATCCCACATTTTTCCTGTTCTTGAGCAAAGGTAGTAATTTGAGTAGACTTAAAGTGAGGGTTTTGCTGGCTAAAGACAGGGCACATATTCTTGCATCTACAAACTCAAGAGTCAGTGAACAGCTAGGCAGTAGACAGTTAACATACTATTTCAAATCATTTCATGCTCCTGCAACTTTTGCAATGGTTTCTGTAAATACCTATGGATACGGGCTAGAGTTAAAAAGCATGCTCCTAGAGCCCTGCGACATCAAGGAAGGCTGGATATGGATCTAAGTCTGAACTTTGTATGGGAATGCCTTCTCCCCATGAGAAAGCCTACATCTCACAATTAACGTCTTACATCAATTTTTACCCTTAATTTAGGAAGGCTTAGATAAAAATTGATGTCTAAAATTTGAGTGATTTAAGTGAGTTGTATTCAGGTTAGTGCTGATATGCCTGGTACTGAGGAGCCACAACTTAATCTTAAGGTTTCTGGTATTTCCAAAACTAACCAGTATTTCAGTTCATGCCTTGATCAGACTTGGTCAGTCCCTGTGGAAAGACATTTCTTCCAAATTAAAAAAAAAATGCTATTTTCCATCAAGAAAAACATACAAAAATGATAGCATAAAAGGAAAGGACAGTATAACTTAGTACCCTTCCACAGACTGCTGGGAGAATCTTTTAAACATGTTAAAACTGTATAACTTTTTTTCTCCAATTCTTTCACTCTAATATGAAAAATAATTTTCAGTAACATATTTTGCCAGCAAAGACCAAAAGATTGTGGATATGATCATGTTGATTGTCTTCTTGTAGTCATTACTACTATTAAACACAAAAAAAGTACCGAAATTATTAACTTTCAATAGCATATATAGTCTTATGAATATCATATACTAGCATAGCTACTGTGATTGGTATTCTCATCACAGTCAATAGACATTAAATGACTGTCTATTTATTAGCTTGTGGCACTTTACCAGAACACGTAAGCTCATTTAAAATCTTTTCTTCCCAGATCACTGTGTTGTTTCCCTTTTTTTTTTCCTCCTTTTAAATGCACTGTATGTTCCAGCAGAAAACAGACATTACTATTCATGGATAATAGTTTCATCAAATAATTAAAATATTTAATGACAATAAGCTACTTCTAAACATGCAAGCTCAAGGTTCTACATCATTTAGCAACGTAAGTCTTGAGATTAAAAATAACAGTATATACTTTTTTTTTTAAGGAAAACTAAAATAATTATAGGAATTTTTCCCCCCATGATTTGAACAGAAGTTATATTTTCTGTCAGCATAACATCTCACGTTCACATCCTACTGGCAATCAGATGAAAAGGAGCCTCTTCTATATCTGCAGTCTGTGGTGTACTTTTGTACACTGTATATTTGCAACATGCTTTTAAAGGCAGATGTGCCGGTGTAGGCTGTAATGATGTTGGATTAAGTTTATTTGGGCACTCCTATCTTATTATCTCAGAGAGAAGTTTGATGAAAAGCAGTGAGGACATACACTCAAACCGTTATCATCACTAGTTACAGGGCAAGCGGAAGTAGCATAAAGTGGCTCTGTTTTCCGAATCTAACATGCTACTTCATATAGGCATAGACACAGATTCCTTCCGTACATTTACTATATTTAAATTGTTCATCAGGTCAGAGGCAATGTTTTGTTATTGAAGAATGTATCTGGACCACACTGACACTGTAGTTGAGTGACTTAAAATCTTTAATGTACTAACACTCCTGATACTCCTATGAATTGCTACTATTCTCATTTTACAGGCAGGGAATGGAGGCACAGGCTTATTAACCATTAAACTGACAACAGAAGCAAGATCTAATCCTGAAGCAACACTTTAAATCATCTCATACTTACTGAGTATCATGCCTCCTCTATGCAGGATCAGGTACAGGCAGCGAGTCCCACATATAATACTTGTGGAAGAAAAGTGGAGGTGGGTACCTTCACCTCCACCCCTCTCCATCCTCTGTAATTTTGATAAGTAGCACTGTTTTCTCCTCAGAACTTTTTAGTCTACACCGTATTCTAGAATTAAGTAGTTACAACTGCTCTTTCCCACAAAATGCAGCAAGAAATCCTCCCTGGCAAGATGCCTGAAATTCTTGACGCCATGAGACTTGAACTTCCCTGTCCTATCTCCTCACCATGGCCTTAACCACTAGGAGAATATTCTCAGTTCTTCAGCTGAAGTTCTTTCACTCGTTCAGCACAACTGACCTTTTGTTAGGTCAGAGAAGAAAATCCCTTCCAATTGAAAAGTGAAGGCAGACACCTGCCATTCTTACCCTACACCAAACAACGTACGTGTATTTCCAGTTAAATACTCACTAGAGTTAGCATCAGACCCATGAACACCTACTCACAGATGAATGTACTAGCATATAATCTTGTTGTTTCTCACTCTTTGGCTCAATATATGTTTCCCCACCTATAATACTCATCACACAAGATTTAAAATAATCCCAGGCATAACCTGAGGCAGCTATTTCGGTGACTAGGGAAGCTGGAATGGGCTTGGCCAGGGGGAAGACACTCAGTACCTCAAGCCCACAGTCAACTAAATTGAGCAAGGATTTTAGAAAATCTAAACCCAGTTTTCAAATAAGCACCCTAACTACTGGAAAACCTTCCTTGTTTATTTAGTGGTTGTGAACAGAATACCGAAATAGTCTTCATTTCAGCTGACACTTCTGGATGCTACCAAATTCAGACAAGAAATAGTAAGAGCAAATAGGTGTAAAAACAACTGGTTACTGTCCCACCCCCCTGACAACCCTTCACACAGCCATGGAGGAGCTGGACCTGTCAGGTGCATGCACACAGTGCTGAGCATCATTTCATACTACAACATGCTATAAAGAGAAGGCTTCCCTTTTTCAGCCGAACAATGAAAAGGCGTCCTTTACTCAAGATGCACAGCAAGCTTCCTTCAGAATAAACGGCCCTTGAAAAAGGTGCCTACATGACTGTTAACAGTCTATTATGCTTCATCTCACGAGTGTGGCATGCCGAGCGTCTTTCCAGGCCCCTGTCATTTTAATGGACAACTCTCCATTGTGGCTAAACACTGTATCAGTCCCTTCAGGGGAAAAAGGAGCAGACTCTGCAGAATCCTGTATACCTGACTGACAGGCCAGGTTTTGGAGTACCGCCAGGAGGGAATTCACAGTGAAAACCTGAGTTAATCATAATCTTCACTGGATGCAAAATTTCCCTGTGTCAGATTATTCAAAAGAAAAAGGGCTCTTTGTTAGAGCACCACACATTTCCCTGCATTCTCCGCAGGGTTAAAAACAAAACAGAACAAGATAGCTAAGAAATGAATATTCAAATGCATCCAAGTTTCTTTCTCTCTCTGTATCTTTGCAAGAAAATATCCTCAGAGAATTATCGCATCTGAGAATTGATGAGGCTGCCAAACAAAACAAACTGGATTTCATTTTGATGGGCATGCAGCAATGTGTATTTATCATCCCCTGTGCCTTCTTGGAGCATGGGTATACAGTACTGCATAGCACTGCCTATGCCAATGACCTCATCTGCAATATTATAATGCCCAGAGTGCACCCTAAACGTATTTGTCTAGTTATTAGCCTTATTTGCTAGGCTTTCAGCAGGAATACAGTGAAAAGGTAATAAACTCAAGTTTCCTTTCAATAAAAGGCTAAAACTTCTCATATAGTTCTAGATTAATTTATATTTGACTATTTTTCTAATAAAAAATTTTCAAAATAAGTGAAAGATGGCTTTAATCTTTTTGAAAAAACACTTAAAACTTGACATTAATAATATTTTCCATTTATCTCACCTTTTGTGATATTTTATTCAAAATCTTCATCACAAGGCTTTGGTAAATGACATTTTACAGTCAGTTTAGTGACAAAAATGATTAATAGCAACATGAAGTTATACCTATTGTCTACAAAATATTATTCAATTATATAAACTGAAACATACAGGGCTTAAGAGACCATTGCTGGATGGCTGTTTATCTTTGACAAGTCTATAAAACTTTAAGGCTAATTTAGTCATACTTCTTCCTTGTTCTTTTCTCTTCTTCCCTCACCTCCATCATTTCTCATAGTCAAAGTACAGCTTGACTCTCATTAGAATTTATAGCACTAAGTATTCTCTACAAATAACACAAAACTTTGCAAAAAATCTCAGTCCTCTCATATGGTAAATGATTTTTTAACTGAAGCCTAACAAGATTCCAAGCAGAATATAAGCTCAGCTGGGATTTTAACTAGAACAACATGGGCTAGAATTTATGAGTAAGAACCCCCTGACCGTCCTCTCTTTGCAAGAGTGGACACGTCTCTGCACTTACTGTGCCAGCAAATGATACCTTGATAGATTTATGTAGCAAGAGATTTAGTGAGGAAGTTATAATGAACCTCTGAGCATAGTTAAGGAAAAACAACTGTCAGAGAATAAGGCAAAGATAATTACTGTTGACATGTTTAATCCCTTCATGGCAGATGAAATAATTCAGCTCAGTTAAGATGCTATATCCTGAATATACAGAAGTGTTTCAATAGAGATGGCATTTGGAACAGAAGATGGCAGGTGCAAGTAAAGTTTATTTCAGATATTATGGGCTTTGTGCTGGATTTGCTGCACTCAATCAGCATTCTCTCACGGGAAAAAGAAAAAGGTTATCTTTGTAGCACTGAATAACTCCCTCCATACACAGGAGATAAAGGAAAACTAGCTAATGGGAAGAAAAGCGTTTTCAACTCAAAATTTTGCTTTTAATTATACACAGAAGAAATTCCAAATCCTCTATTCCCTTTATGCCATTACAATGCATGCCATTTCCAAGTAATAAGGGATTTTTACTACCCTTCCCACAGTGTGGAATCCACAGCACAGACAAACCAGTAGTCTGATTTTCAGATATATTTACTATGAGGAAGACTGATTACAGGGCATATGGTGCTTTGAAAAATCCAGACTTCTCGAAATTCAGTGTCATTAAGTAAGTGATCCCTTCAGATGGCACAAATATGGAAAGAGGAACACTGAGTCCCTGTTCAATGCATTCATCAGTATATATCAAACTTAGAATTACAATGCACACTCTTGTCCCCATGCAGGTACCTATCATGTGCCCATCAGTGTGCTGACAGCCTGCAAGAACACACCTCTTGTGGATGGGTTTGTCCAAAAGCAGGCTTAAAAGAGCATCAGTGTGAAGCAAAGGAGCCATCAGAAGTTAGAGCAAGAGAACCTACAGAGCAAGAAGCACCTTAAGATGAAAATATGAAAGGCAAAGCTGGCCAGAAGGTTTAAAGCAAGACATGTGAAGAGCAAACTCCAAGCAGCAGGCTTTGAATACAATATGGTACAAAAACTCTGGGGAAGAATTTCATTGAAATGGAGAAAAACTTTGGACAGAAAATACTATTAACGTTCTTGAAGCAAATCCTCTGAAATAAGTCAGTTTGCACATGAAGAAAATATATTCCTTGGTGTGAATGCAACGTTGTTCCAACAGATGAGTTAAGCTAAACAATTCAATGCAAGAATATTGCAAATGTATTCAGTTGAACCAGACATGTAAAGGATGTTTGTACAATGTCAGTAAAGACTTTTGTTAATCCTACAGTACCAAGTATTCTGCCAATGATATGCCATTTAACATTACATATCATTTCTCAGGTAAAGCACTGAGGGGGATGGAATTTGTTTAGGAATCTGTTTTGAATGAACATCTACTTTTGGATATGTTTATGCAGTGGGAAACTTTTTGAATAAACTTAGATACTACTTTTTTTTTGTAAGAACCTAATAAAATCAGGTCTAAAGAAAAAGGCTTCAGACTGCTATAAGAATCCATGCTAGATTACACTAACTCCATGATAAAAGAAAAAAACAAAGAAGTCATTTCAGTAGCACAATCACTTAGCGAAATCAGGTCTTCCAAAGGCTCCTGCAAATAACAATATAATAGACAGCTTTTTTTTTTTCCCCTCTACCACATACAACATTTTGGCAGAGAATTACTGTTCCACCAAAAACTTGGAATGACTATGCAATAAGAGAAGTAATGTCAGACACTAATAATATCATGTGGGCTTGACCTGTATGCAATAGTAACCTCCATGATATCACAACAGAGCTTGTGACACCATCTATAACAGTGCTCCCTGGTGCTGTCTACCTAGCACTAAAAGAACACCTCTTTTCAACATACCACAGCTGAGAACTAATACCTTCACAGCCCCTCATAACTTCTTGGTTTGTACGCAAACAATACTGACACTTCTCGTATCTTACACATTTCTCGCCCCCCCCTTTTTTTTTTATGACTCCTCACTCATTTTCCTTTCAGTCATCAGCAAGAGATAGTGCTGTGAGGATATCTAACATACAGAAGCTTGGGCCAATGGACACGGAAGCTTGCAGCACAGATACCCGTAAGACCAATGCATGCGATGTGCAACGGATCTGCAGGTTCTATAGAAATGCTGCGCTTCAGGTTCCGACACTGCGATATATTTATTTTCAGGAACAACATTGACCCTGTATTTTGGCTGACCCATGAACTTCTGATTTCAGTGAGTTAGGTGGAAGCTGCACAATGTAGCTTTTTCCTTTAAAAACAATATTAATCTAATCATAATCCTCTAGTTCAAGGACAAAGTAAACAGGCCTTTGCTCAAATTTACTCTTTAGATTTGGATCAAGAAGTAACATTTACAGTGAAAGACTTCTGTATGTTTCTTTTTGGCAAGTAGCAATCCTCTCCATTCTCAAAAAAAACTCATTCACTTAAATGGCCATAAGTCTCACTTCTTAGATACAGCTTCTCTCTCAAATGTTGAAATAAGATTTATGTTAAATACACTAAAATAATTTAGATGCTATTCCCTGTAAGATGTTTGATTACAAAAAGTAGAAAGCATTTGAAGTAGAAACATGCTCTGTACCTCGAGTACTCTGAACTCTTTGCTCTGTACGTTCTGTAACAGTGCTAAGAAAGCGCCCTGTCAAACCTCAGATGCATCTGATCCTATATATACACACATTTCTGTGCTGTTATCTTCTTTTCCCGACAACTCATCTTAACAGAAAGAAAATACCTGCAGAAGTGAAGCACCTAAGCACTACGTTTCTATTTCTCTTTGTACCATGTTATTAATATTCTTCCAGTGTAGGCTCCAGTGCATGCATTAAGTTTTAATTAGCATTGTCTGAAATTAGCATGCCTGAAAAAAGCATTTGTTTGTTTGGGAATTCTGTTCTCCACAATGTTTTTTGTTTCCTTTCCAGCTTTCACCTCAGATTTTGACCAGCTGATTTAATTTCCCTCATTTCAGAAGATAATGTAGCAAGTGAAAGCAAATAAACTAAAGTAAAATTGAATCAAGTCATGCAATAACATGCCTTAATCTGATTTGATTTTACACAGACTAATGAATACAAAATCAGGCAAGGCTTGAGCGCAGCATGCCACAGCACCTTCTGGATCAGCCACTGCCACCTACTGCCCCTGGGTGCTGCAACCTGCATCCAGCTGCCTCTGTACTGCTGCTGCGGCCACCCAGCACTGCTCCTGCACCCAGATTTGGAGCTGCCAGGCATTAAGCTCATTTTTCCTCCAAGGAGACACCAGTTCCAGGGCAGGAAAGTGGTAGCAGTGACCCCTCTAGGTATCTGTAACACAACTCAAGTTGCATATGTGTCCCGTGTAAGCTGATCTTACGGACCTGCCCAGGCTATGTGGACAGCACGCCACTGCCTGTAGAGATACCGGGTGGAGAGAATACATGAGATCATTTTCAGACATTGTGGCTGACTAAAAACCCACTTATCACATTGTTTGTCATCAATTCTCTACTACACATATTTCATCTTTAAAAGTTATTTTTTAATAATTTAAGAAGTATTTTATGTTGTTATATGCTGTGTGAAATTACACACCTTTTTTTTGGGTAAATAATATGACTGGAATAGAGCCTCAAGCACATCTACATGAAGTAGCAGCAGTCTTTTAGTAGATACAAAGGAATAAAAGAAGTCTGACCTCTAGCGAGCCCAAGTGCTTATGCCATTTCCGAGACAGGCAGAGTCCTAAGTTATCTTCACATTCTGGATAACTTTATTCATAGTTCTGAAACAAAGATATACTTTTGTTACAACAAAATGCAGAGTAAAGATGAGAACAACAAAAGTATACATATTATAATCCTAATTTCTACAGAGTTTTGAAGTGATTTAAGAAATTAACATTACAGAAACATCTGAATGAGGAAAACGCTGCGGCTTACAATTACTACACTTAACTTTAGAATCTACTCTTCCTTTTTTCATTTTTATTGAATAAAGTAATTTTCTTATCCATACTTAAAATATGTCAAATACTTGATCCAACTCTGGGAGATTTCTGAGGTATTTCAGTGTATGCTTATATCATGAACTTCTTGACTAGGAATACATACCTGCAGAAGACTATTGTTTCACCTAGGTGCCCATGAGGTGTTAGAATTAAGATATAATGTAAGATGTATATCTACTGCCTTTAAAGTTCACTTGAATAAGAAAATGGAATACTACAAGAAAACAACAATTAAGAGATATGTAATCAACGGCAGCACTTGCAAGGATTCCCACAAGCAGTATTTCAACAAAAGAATTGGATGCCTAATTTCAGGCACTTTTCCTGCTTCCACAGGTGACTACTGCTTGCAAATTCACAATGCCAGCCATCAAAACAGTAATCACAAAACATTTCCTTGAGGAAAACAGCCTAAAATAGAACAACCAGGCATTGGGCAAGAAAGCTACAGAAAGGTCAGTTTTCTGAGGGTTATACAAACCACCAAATCTTTTAAATTCATGCAACATCAGTGCTGGCTTTTTCAGCTTTCCAGTAGAGACATACATTCAAAGGTGCTAATGATTATACATCACACAGTCACGGAATGGCTGAGGTTGGAAAGGACTGGGTCCATCTGGTTGAACCCCCTGCTGAAGCAGGGGAACCTAGAGCAGGTTGCCCAGGACCATGTCCAGGCAGCTTTTGAATAAGCTCAGGGAAGGAAACTCCGCAACCTCTCCGGGCAACCTGTGCCAGTGCAGTCACCTGTACAGTAAGTGCTTCCTGATGTTCAGAGGGAACCTCCTGTGCTTCAGTTTGTGAACATTGCCTCTTATTGCCACTAGGCACCACTGGAACAAGCCTGGCTGTCCTCTTTTCACCCTCCCTTCAGGTATTTACAGACGTTGATAATGGAAAGATATGTAGGAAAAAAAGTTTTTTTCCATAATGAGTTCAAATTCTGACATTTTCCCTGTAGAAGAGATTAACAGTTATATTAATCTGAATGAAGAGATAACATGCATTAATTGACTAGCTGCCTCCTCATGCACCGCTGGGGGGCTTGCAGTAAGATCTTATACACACAATTACCTGATGAGAATGATTTCAGTACAGTTCTTCATGCATTTGATGCTATGTGAGCCATTAATTACAGCTCAACTTGACAGGAACACAGCATCACATCCCTGAAGTAGATGTGTACAAAGTGACGAACTTTGCTGCCTTGTGGACACACTAAAACAAAGCCATTATTGGCAACGCACATTCATAAAACGAAGCAGATTAGTGCTTTCTTTAGCATAGAATATATCTATGGACAAGATAAGAACACACGCTTAACTAGAATTCAGGCACTAGAAGCACTGCAATTTATGTACTCTTGACTTCTTTACCAACTTTCATATAATCCTGGTTTATCATTCAATGGATTGGGTTAAACCACCAAGATACATCACACAGTCTTTAATCCATGTGATGATGCTTCGAGTAACTCTTCAGTTTAACAAGCATAGATAAAATTACATATTCACCCTTCAACACTGATTTGCCGTATCAGGGGATATCTTGATTCGGCACAGTACCTGGAACTAGCAAACATCCCCCATGAGAATTATCATGCGAAGAGTTTCAAGGTTATACGTTAACAAACCCTATTCTTAACTGGGCACTGGTGTCACTGCCTCTCACGTCAGGGCCACACAACCCTGACACTTCTCTCTAAGCGCTGCTTCGTATACCTAGGGCTGCAGGGAGCCCGTCAAGCTCAAGCAGAAGGAAACAGCTTAAACTGACGGCTGCAGCTGAGCACATGGATCAAGCGCATGCTCACTTGCCTGCACCACATATTCGGCAATATTAAAAAGGCAGAGGCAGGAACATTGCTAGGAATACCACAAGAGAGGCAGACAATTTACTCGGACAGAATAATTATGTCGATAACTAATGTTAGGAGTTCCTCTTCATCCTTCACTTAAAAATACTCGATACTGTGATAACGGGCGGATCACGAGGCTAGCTTGAGACGAGCAAAGGTCCCCCCCCCGAGCAAGGGGCACGAGAGATACTACCACGTGTTTGGACAGAGATAACTGCTTCTTGCCTAGGGGGTAAGCTGGGTAGTTTTCAAAGTCAGCACCAAGAGGGGAAAAAAACAAAGCGACAGCTTTAGCTTTCGAGCCTCACTTTTTCTCGTGCTTGACTTCTGAAACACACGAGCGCCTTTGTTAGTCCTGGAAGCAACTCCAGCTCCACCAAGCACGGCACCGCGCCCGTGATCCCCTCCACGAAAAAAGCCACCGTCGCCGTTCACACCACAACGTCTCGTGCGCCGGCCGGAACGCGCAGCAGCTCCGCCTCCCGCTGCGGCTTTCGCGAGGGGCCGCCGCGGACCGGCGGTGCCCGTGTCACAGCGAACGCCCGCCGGCCCGAGCCCCAGGCGTCTCGCCGAAGGAGGACCGTGCGCGCCGCAGGGCCCGGGGAGGGGAGGCTTCTCCCTGCGCGCCCCACGCCCTTCCCCTGAGGAAGGGAGCTCGCACGGAAGAGCTGCTCCCTTCGCGGCAGCCCGCCGCGCCACGGGCAGGCCCCGCGGGCAGCGCCTCACGG
>VXAL01003296.1:6039-34450 GCA_013399475.1 Chauna torquata | reverse complement strand
CGCCGCGTGGACCGGGCCGTTTAAGAAGCGCGGGGGCCGGAGCGCACCTCGCCCCCCCCGGCCGCGGTGGACGTCCCCCGCACGGCCTGGCGGCAGCCGGGCGCGCGTGTCCTGCGTGCGGCGCTCCCTCTCCGGGTCCCCCCGGCCGTTTGCCCCAACGAAGGGCGTCTGGCGGCTCCCCGGCGCCTTTCTGCTGCGGGCCGGCGTTCGTCCCGGCTGTGCTTTCCCTGGGGAGGAGGAGAAGGCAAAGCGCCCCGCGGACACCGCGGGGCTCGTGCGGTAAGCTGAAGGCACGGTCACGCACGGGGTTCCGGGGAGGCCTCGCTGGTCTGGTAGAAGACCGCAGCCCTCGGGTTTGAGCTGCCCAGGGAACTAAGCTGACCGGCGTCCTGCTTTGACTCTTCTATGCTGTTCTCCACCGTTCTGATACAGGCTATAAACGAACGCTTGATGGTGGCTTTGATTCTTCACATCACAGTTTTCCTTTTTCTTGGTGTAGGAAAATCATTGTTCTGAGCCATACAGAAGCATATTGAAAACCCCCTTGAAACAAGCAGCTACCTCACATTCAGTATTGACAGAGATCCAGCCTGACTGTCAGCCTCTAACCACACCCCCAAAGCCTAAAGAAATCCTTCCTGCGGATCCATGGACACCTACTTCTAACCTTAAAATGCTGATTAGTGCGGCTAGTCCTGAGATTAGGAGCAGAGAACAGAGGAAGGAACTGTCAAACACCGCAAGTGAGGTCCTACAGGCAAAACACTGTTTGCAGGTATGTTGTAAAGGTGCCCTCTTCATTTACTTCTAAACCAAACATTAGGTGAAGGCTGTTTATTCAGTATACAGATTAACATACTGCAAGTTTATTTTCAGTTTTGCTCATGGAGTATTTACCAAATATAAGTAAGGATATCCTTTTGTTACATATATCTGGCAATGTTTTGCTGTTTTTATTCCATAGCTGTCGTGGACAAAGGGGGAACACTGGGCTTTGACTGTGCTCACAATATAGGTGTTAAACATACATATTTACATATTTGTTGTAACAATGTTTCAAATTCTCTCTTTTTTTTTTTTTCTGTGCAGGAGCACTTATCAGGAGATGAATATGAAAAATCTCAGCCAAGTCGCAAGGAGAAAAGCCTAGGATTACTGTGTCATAAATTCTTAGCTCGATATCCTGATTACCCCAGCACTGCAGAGAATAGTTATATTTGCCTTGATGAAGTAGCTGAAGAGCTTAGTAAGTTGTTGTATATGCTATTGCATGTCCTCGTGTAAATGTGCCAATAAACCACCCTTTCGTGTTTAGTGCTTTTCTGCTACGTAAAATTTTGAATGCTTACTGTTCTCTCACACCTACTTAAACGTAGCGTTAAACTCTTACCACAATTCATTTAAAATGCTAAAGTTTATTCAGTGAACTGAATTAAGAAACTCTGAATTATGTTTGAGATTAAACATCTAAATTATTGCAGATACCACAAATAACCAGTTACGTTTTCTGGGACCTAGAAATGACGGCTAAGATTAGTGGTTGATTTTCTGTGGCAGGAGCTAGCATTTCTGATGCTGAACCCACAGCTTCCTGTCCAATCATGACATCAAAGCAAGAAACTGCTTTCTGCTAGCTATGATAATTTAACTTTCTCATTTTCTATCAGTATTTTTATATCACACCAATGATCTACCGAGAGTCCAAGTTGTTAACATTAAGCTGAAGCTTTTTTTCTAAGAGCTATGAAATTAGAGTATTTTGCAGATTATAGTTATAAATCATGCTGCTATAACATTTTTGGCATTATTATGTCTTCAGGGTTATGTTGGGAGACACAGAAGAGGGATGAACTGCAAATTCTATTTATATATTTCTGTACAAAATAACATCTCTGTTAGAAAATGCCGAGTCAAAAATGAGAACTTAATACACAAAAGAGAAAAGGCCAGTGTGTTTACAGAATAGCATATGAAAGCAAGGTACAAAACAATTGTCTACTGTGAGTTTCCAAGAATATTTAACAAGGCAGTCTAAAATTGATGCAGTGAATAATTAAAAATCTTTTTTTTTTTCTTAAAAAGCTGTATTGAGACCCATCGAATGGCTTTATTGGCAAGAGTAAGCTAATAGTAAGCTTTAGTTCTTTAGATGTACTGTGAACCAAGAGTAACTGTGGAAGAGCAAGTCCTTGCCATATCTAAAGCAAGAATTGTTCTATTTTTCTTGCCAGCAAGATCTGTAAGAGTTATTTTCAGAAAACTTGGTACTGAGGAATTGATGACAATGCGTTAGAAGTATATTAAGAGGGGGAAGTACAGGAAACTGATCCTTTTTCTATGCAAATCACATTTCAGGTAAACGAATGGCAAAAAATATTTTATGTAGTAGAGATGTCATGTTGATCTTCCTTTTTTTTATTTTTTTTTCCCCAGATGTTGAACGTAGACGTATATATGATATTGTGAACGTGCTAGAGAGCCTACACATGGTGAGCCGCCTTGCCAAAAACAGATATGCTTGGCATGGGCGACATAATCTCACCAAAACCCTGCAGACCTTGAAAAAAGTTGGAGAAGAGAACAAGTACACACAACAAATTCAGATGATCAAGAAAAGAGAGTATGAGCATGAATTTGACTTAGATGGTGAAAGAAGTGAAGAAATGGCAAGATCTTTTGTCTCAAATGAGCATTCAGAAATGTGTTTTGTTGAGCTCCCAGGAATGGAATTTCGTGCTGGTAATATTTCTCTATAATGCCAAGAATAATTTGTGCTCGTGATTATAAATATCTGTGCACATGGAAAAAGCAGTTATTGACCTTTTTTCTAAAATGCTACTGCCTGCAAAGCACCACAACTGTTAGGCATCTTTAAGAGTACAAGTCAGATGATAGGAAAGGTATACAAAGGGAAACATCACACTCTCTGCTTTGTAGTTAGACATGGTATCCACCTAATTATCTGATTCTTGCCATGTAGAGACTTAATTCTGGAATCTGTGTTGGCCCTGCCTAGTTGCTCTGTTGTTTGTTCTCAAAATTGTACTCTCAAAATTGACAAATTTCTTCAGTGTTTTAAACATATTTGTAGCTGGCATGTCACTTAATGCTTTAATCCTTTTTCCTGTCTGCTGCAGCGTCAGTAAATAGCAGGAAAGACAAGTCATTACGAGTGATGAGTCAGAAATTTGTGATGCTGTTTCTTGTATCAACTCCTCAAATAGTAAGCCTTGAAGTTGCTGCTAAAATCTTGATTGGAGAGGATCAGTTAGAAGACTTAGATAAAAGCAAGTTTAAAAGTAAGTAAAATGCTGCTGTTCCTGTCTGGGTTTTTTGATCATGTTTTAAATAGAAAAATCAAGTGTAAGCTAAATGAGCTATTGTAGTACAAGGTTACGTAGTGTAAAATACTATCATCTTCTTGCCATAAATGTATTTGAGCCACCAAAAACTCACTAAACTCCTTGCACAGTTTTTATTAGGGACCCACCTGTGCATCTTCATTCATACACACCGTGTAAAAAAAAAAGGTCTATTAAATCCTTTCATCATGAATTAATATCTGCTTATTGGTAACAATTTCTCAGGCAATCTGTCAAAGATTTCGGCATCATTTCAGCAAAGATGTCTCAGCGTCATGCAAATCTGTGTTCTGGTCATATAACTTACTCGATGGAAATCTGAAGAAATGCTGTAGAAGTCCTGTTAATAGTTTAAACACATGAGGAAGTGAAACCCAGTGTTGTAACTGCCAATTATTTCTTCATTCTTTTACCCTGCTTTCAGTTCCCTGCACATTTCCTCCTCTTGCTCTCCATTCAAATGTAAAGGTACTTCTAGGTCTAGGCCAGTATATCTATAATAATTGAAAATGTGCCTGCTCTTGAGGGATCAAGTATTAATTTCGCATTTCATTGAAAATTACATCCTTCCTTGGTACTCAGACTNTTTTTTTTGGTGAAATTATATCTGTGCAACAAAAAGACTGATCCTTGCTGGTTTCAGTTCATAATTTCCTTTCCATTGCATCTTGGCAAAATAGGATGTGTGGCTGGGTAGTCAGTAGGGGGTTTTGTTTGTTTCCATGTTTTCTTCATCCCCCATAACATCTGTCTCTCAATAAAAGCAAATAAAAGCATTTTCAGGGCATGCCATCCATGTGTTCATATTTCAGGGATCACGTATTTTACTGTGTTCTTGGTTAAGAAGCATAGTCTGAAGTTCCATGACTTGCTAGACTTTAAATTTTCAGTAGCAGAAGCTTTGGCTTAAGCACATTCACTGTGCAATTAATGAATTCACTTTTGTATAATGGCTCAAACTGAAGACAGTTAAGAACATGCAGGATGATCGTTCTGTTGGATTTTAGTGTGTCTCTTCCCCATACTGGCCATGTTCTTCCTTGCATGCATACACCTGCCTTAGAAGCTGCTTGTCTTCACTACAGAATTTGTGTAGGTTTGGACAGTGTACGGAGCCTAGCCTGTTTTGAAAATGTTTTTTTCTACATTTAGCATAATACACTTACTAGTATTTAGATTTATAGACCTGTATCTACATCATTCCATTTTACATTTAAATTTTATATTGATACGTTATTTCATAGTAATAAATACCTGTTCCACAAAATTGTGCTCATAAAGAAATTAAGAAGGTTTTTCCTTTCAGCTGCTAAAAGGGCGTCATAACATTTTTATTCTGATATAACTTGTTAATAAGAATTGATGTAGTTTACACTTGTTTATTTTATTTCAGCCAAAATTAGGAGACTTTATGACATAGCAAATGTTCTCAGTAGCCTTGAGCTTATCAAGAAAGTTCATGTTACAGAGGAGAGAGGTAGAAAACCAGCATTCAAATGGACAGGACCTGAGGTCTTGCCAAATATTCCGGGTAGGTATATGTATCATTTTCTTTTGTTCTGCTGATGGTTGTGATCCTTTCTTCGTTTTCTCTCCTAGAAAATTTTTGACCAAAAGACAGGGTAAACTAAGTGGAAAGTCTTTGACAAACACATTGCTGTACTTGGTCCTTGACAGCATAGCATGCTAGTATTTCTTAAAACATCAAATACATTTCTGCATAGTATATGTTCTTATATTGAGACTCTTGCATTTCCATTTTCGCTGTTGCTAGTATTTCAATATTTATAAGCCAGGCTCAAATAATTGCTTTTAATTACTGAATCTGCATATGATACATATTTACTCTTCTGTTTGTTCTGCTTTTTAGATACAAAACTTGAAACAATTTCTGCAACCTACATCCCACATGTTTCAGAATGCATCACTTCCAAAGAGCAGTGTTCAAAAAATCTTTTTCCTTCAAGAGTAAAGCAAAACTTCACTCGGCATCCATCCCTAATAAAGTTAGTTAAAAGTATAGAAAGTGATAGAAGGAAGATCCAATCTGCTCCGACCAGTCCAGTTAAAATAAGCACAAGTACGTAGCTGAAAACTGTATTTGTGTATCTTTTTCTAAGTGTGTTTTTGTCTTGGATGTAAAGTCTTGCATTAAATATTCAGGCTTGCCATGCTCTCATAGGAGATATAGATGTGTGGGTATGCCTGCTTACAACAAAAACGTTTGAAAAAGTCAAACAGACAAGATGGGGGAAATACTTACTACCTGTAAATCTGAGTCCTTAGAAGATTGGTAGTGAAAACAAATCTAAAATAGTCCTTGTTCAATGAGTAAGCTCTGCAATTAGTAGAACACTTTCCAGTTTGATGAAGCAAATCCAGTCACAGCTTGTGCTGTGCTGTTGCAGTTGCAACATATAAATGTATTCTTTGAGATCTGGACCAAGTTCAGCACACTATAGGGAACTCTAGCCTCCTGTTTCACGCCAAATCCACTAGGATTGGCATATTATTGGGGGTTTAAGAGGAATATTAAATTCTTTTTTACATATCACTATTTTGACTTTGTGTGATGTATTACTCATGACAAACTTTGTGTAGTATAGCTTATTCTTTGGATATTGCATCTTTCTTTACGAACTGCTCTAGCCCTGGTTTGTTGTGAAAACTATGCTCTAGGTCCTACTATCTAAGCAGTTCTGTATTCCATAAAAGTGCCGGAAAATTACCTATAAATGTTCATGTTTTTGTTAGGTATCCTCTTTGGAGGAAAACAAACAAACAAAAAACAGAGCTGAGGCTTTAATGTTTGCCTGATATAAGCTGCCATCCAATTGATCAAATCAAGTCTGGGTTGCAGTTTAAAGACAGCATGGAGCCTTAGCGTCTTCTCATTAAATGTGTATGCTGCATTAAATAGTGCAGTCTCGAGGTAGAATTTGACTAATATGTTTAATATGTTACCAGTTTTGTTTTGTTTCTGTTCTCCCCCTTGAAGCAGGTACTGATCAAAATTTATCAGCTTACACAAGTAAAATGTCTCAGCTTGCAGCAATTGCTCAACATCATCTGGAAGGACCATCAAAGTAAGTTTGCACAAGTGTTGTGTTTGAGAAGCTTTATTTTGTCACCGGCCATTTTAAGTTTAAGCTACGCTTCTCTTGAGTCAGGCAATAGTCTGCAAAAACGAGTAACCCCTGATACTGCGGGCTATTTTTTCACTTACTATTTTCTGTTTAGTGGATTAAGACATACAAATTCATGTTTAGTCTTAGTGTTACAGAAAATAATTAGTCAGGGCATTTCTGCATGAAGGTATTAAAATATGTGTTTGGGCATTTTTGTTTGTTTCATTTTTTTAAGGAAAGCAAAAGAGATGAAAATGAAATTGTCAAGATCTGCTTTGGAACATAATCTGTCCTCGCCTGAGGTAGTCCCCAAGCCCGAAACTCACATTGCAGCACCCTCTCAGAAGTCAGCTCTCACTCAGCCACTAGGTGTCTTGCCTCCAAGCCACAGTTCAGTGTCACCAGTAATGCTACCTCAGACTCATTCTGGTGTTTCATATGCAATATATCTGCACCCTTCCCAGGCCCACACTGTGACAACATACAGCCCAAGTTTCATGTTGCAGCCTCTGCCATGTGCTAATGTGACAGGAATTAAAAGTATTAATTCAAAAGTCTTAAATGAAATAACCACTGAGGAAGGGGACAATCACATAGCTGCAGATGATCCACGAAAGTCCTTGACAGCTAAAGAAACACCAGTTATAAAATCTGAATCTTCATCACAGAGGTGCCTTAAAAGATCACAAGCATTACAAGACAATAATTTGATTAAAAAGTATAGAAGTGATGAGGAAAGCCTTGATACTTCTGTGGTAAGTTAAATTAATTTCTTAACTCCTCTTTTATAGCCTAATGATGGTGCC
The DNA here is from genome assembly GCA_013399475.1 of Chauna torquata. Lineage (NCBI taxonomy): Eukaryota > Metazoa > Chordata > Aves > Anseriformes > Anhimidae > Chauna > Chauna torquata. The sequence goes on along the minus strand of VXAL01003296.1, from coordinate 27,154 downwards.
ACCTTCTCATTTTCAAAGTGATTTAGGAGCCTACCAGATGTTATCAAATTTGTAAATTAATTGTAAAGAAGCCAGACAAGGGGGTAACCTTGTAAACACATAATCCTTTAGCTGACTACAAGAGCATTTGTGCTACAGCCTTGCAGAACTTTTGCAACAATTTTTGCAAATGAAAACAATATTTCATGTTGGAATTTGAGAATACCTTTTCTTGTGCCTCTGAGGAATAACCATGGAGGGCATGCAAACAGTTGAAAAATAAAGTTGAAATTGTCTGCTGTTCCTTACTAAGGCAAGCATGTGTTGGTATTCTGAATAATGTTACACTCGAAGGGATGACTTTGAAATGCTGTGCTTTTGTTTTTTTTGTTGTTGTTTTGTTTTGTTTATTTTTGTTGTTTTATTTGTTTGGTTTGTTTTTTAAATATAGAAAACATCACATAATCTTTGCTGTTATTTGCCAAGCATCAGACAGAATATATATGGTATACAATACAATGCATATCTTTCAAAAGCCAACATAGGATCAGGCTTTATTTTTCTCCTCATTTCCCTCTTTGCCCCTCCAAATTTTTATTTCTGAGAAGGTATGTCAAAGTGTACAGATATTGTCGAAAGGAAACAACTCCCAAAACATTTCAAGACTTACCTATTTATACAATGATTCTGGAGTTCAAGTTACTCATCTTTATACAAGGGCTGGCATTCATTCTTGGCTTTAAAGGTGTTTAGGAGGGAAAGTGGACACAAAATTTGCTGGACAGGGAACATCCCCACATCCTGATACCTTCTAAATATCCCTATCCAGTGTTGTACTTAGTTAATGTTGGGTTGTTTTAGGCATAATAATACAGCACATGGAGAGAATGTGAGGTTTAGATATGCCTGATGCAGTGGTAGAAACTGGGTGTGGATTGTTTTCCACTCCTCAGTTGCTGAATGTTTTAGTGTCTGTAAATTATTAGGCTGCTTTAAATTGTGCTTGTCAAAACAGCCATGAAATGTTACCAGGGTGTTGTGACAATGTGTGGCATCAACCATCCACTAGCTCTGAAGGAGCAAGAGGGGATAACATGGAACTGGTTCTCTTATTGACTAGAAATTTTTATAGCACAAACTTGCTTTTCTAATTTATAAAATGTAGGAATATCATTGTAGACTTGTAATTAAGAATGTCAAGTCTTTTACAATGTCTACCTTTGTTTTCATATGTACTTTTTTTTAAAGGGAGAATCCATTAAAAATGAAAGACCACCTTCCAACAGCTCACAAATGAATCATGAAATGGACAGTTTCCAAGAAGAGAAACAGAACAAATTTGAAACATTAGATCAAAGTGTGGCGAGTTGCTCTGACCAATGTAGAAGAGAAGATATTCCAGAAGATGAAGGCAGAACCAAAACTAAACAAGACATTCCTGTGGCATTTGCCATTCCTGCTCATGAGGTAAGCTTTGTCAGACACCACAGCATATATTGCCATTACCTGGAAATACACCACTTGGAGCAATTTACAAAAGAAACAAAACTGTAATGAACTACATGTATATAGATTGCCTTTAGTTGTATTATTTTTAGTATGCTTTAAAAAAACACTTGTTGAATATAGGACTCTTCTATTTCTGAATTAAGTACACAAATAAGAGGAAATGAAATGAGTTTCAGGCTTTGATTGGGATGAAGATAACTAAGACTACGTAGATGGAGGCAATGTTAAAATACTATACCTTCCCAGACCGTTGTTTGTGTACATTTAGTTTCAAATACTTTGATTTACAACAAAACCACATGTAAAATTTGGTATTCTGCAGTTAAGACTTACTGCCACAGAGAACTTGAATATCAAGAACAGTTCTGTTGACAAAAAACAGAACTTGTAAATGCAAAAGGATTGTATTCCAATATTTCTCATAAGAAAAACACAATCCAAGAATGAGGTGACATGATTACAGAGTCCAGATGTTTCTTCTGTCACGAACAGTATTCCACATCAGGATTTTTTGTCTAGTCTAACTGTACTGTGTTAATCCCATATGGATTTCCAGTTCCTCTCTGAGAATATCATCTGGGAATGGAGCCAGTTGACTTCTGTGGATTAGGACAGTCTTGTTTTGCAGAGTGTGACTTTGAGTCAACCGTGTCGACTTTCAGACAAGCTAGTACAGGCATGGAACATAGGATCCTGGTCATATGGAGCACAAAGAGTACGGCAGCAGCAAGGGGAATGCAGCTTTCAAGAAAAACTTTATTTTTTGTTTATTACATCTTTGGGGTAAAGTTGTATTGTCTTTTTCTTTTTCAGGCCTTTTTTCCATCTGGCTACCTTATTCCTCTAACTCAGTGCACCCACCATGGCAATAAGGCAAGCCTTTCTAATAAAGAGAAAGCTGGGATATGTTCATTGCAGCATTCTTCCTACAGCTCACCCACTGCTGGTGAGTACTAAACAAAATATGCGCACAGTTGTCTGGTTTGGAGGATTGTGGGCCAGATTCATCCTCCTGAGGTCACGAAATCACAGGGCAAGAGCTTGAGTCTTGGTTTTTAATTCTTTAACACTTGATTTTTCTCTTTCAGGTGTCGTTCCAGTAACAGCATCTGAATTGAAAGCAGTTAACATTCCCGCTTTTCATATAACATCCTTGAATATAATGCTGTCACCAACTTCCATAGCTGCTGCACCTGTACTGAGCAACTCCTGTCTCAATTCAAGCAACACCAGTTCTGCCCAAAATCCAAGTTCTTCAGTTCTGAACTTTACACTGCAACATGTAGGACTAATACCTGCTGGTATGCAAGTTCCTGCAAATCCTGTGCTTCAGCATGTACCAATCTCTTCAAAACCAGAAAAAATTAGCCATAGCTCAGAAAACATGAACGTACAAGAAAAAAAGGTAAATAAAAATGTATTGCAACTTCTTGACCATGCGTTGAGTGGGAAATAATAGTGCAGTAATTCCTTTAAGCAGGTAAAATTTTTAAACAAACGTTTTTTCAATCTCTATTTATAAATCAGCACTGACCAAAAAAGCAGTGGAGGCTAGCATAAGTACAATATAATTGAGAGGTTAGAAAGGAAGAACAAATATCTTACTTGTTGAAGAAGTGGAGCTAGCTGGAGGACTTGAAGGATGACAAGATGTGAAAAGACAACTGTCTTAGAGGATTTTGGATGGATCTGACATGACATGTACCGACAAATTGCCCATTTGTTACTTTATCTTTCCTTCTCATCACTTGCCTAATTTACTCTCAAATTCTTGCATTTAATGGTAGCTGTTTTTTAAAATAGGATAGGATGGTAGAGGATTTTAAGAGAATTTTTTTCACGTGAAGTTTTCTCTGTATTTGTATAATACCGTATTGCCTAAGGTCCATTTGTACTAAAAATAGGAGACAGAAAGGGATTAGAGAAAGCAGTTTATTTCTATTTAATTAATTTTACGTAGATATACATATATCAAGGAAAAGAGGTATGTTCTTCTCTGTAAAGAGTTGTTAGATTTTTAAATTTCAGGAAAATGTGTTTGTTAACATCCTGCAGAAACCTAAAACTATAATTAACTTCTTTTTTCTTAAATAAAAGCAAACTTTCTCTCTTCTCCTCAGCCTAGTGTTCCAAAGGAACCCCAAGAGCCCCAGACAATGACAGAAACATTTTTTCGCACACCAGGAGGGCCAAACACACTATCTTCACTGTCTGCAAATTCAGATGGTACTGACAGAATCTCTCAAGGACCTCTGTATATTCCTCAACGAAAACTTGAAGTGTCAGAAGACTAATTTTGGGATATCAGATTGCTGAATGTGTTAACAGGCATAATTACTGTTAACACACTGCGCACACAATGAATTGTCTGATGGACAAGGTGTGTTTTGGACATGTATTGGCAAGACTGCAATACTGGAATAGCCTTAATGCTTTAGAATTAAAACTAGCTTTTAATGAGAAATTTAATGTCTAATAATTTTTCCAGAAGGCTTACCTAAAGTATTATAGCAACAAATTTATGTATCTAGTGTTTTCTGCGTTGCTTTTCTGCTATGCAAAGTAAGCTGAAATTGTCTTTGTACAGAAAGGTACAGTCTATCAGTCAGTACATATTTTGCACAAGGAAAGTACTGTATGTACATATTTTGTTTTAACGAAAAGGCCATAGTTAGTCTTTTGCTCCTATGTTCAATAATGCTCTTTTGTAAAGTTAGTTAAAAAAAAAAAAAAGAAGAAATCTTAATCAAGTTTTATATAAGTTAAGAATTATTTATACTGTATTGTAAAATCAATTTGTTCAGATTAAACTTACATCAAACTGTCAAAGTTTGACAGTTTTTTCTTTAATGAAATTAAATTACTGGAGTTGAGTAATACATTGTACTGGATTTTTTTTTTTTGTCAGATAGGGGTGTCTATTCTGAAGAAAGGCAAAATGGTATTTCATCAGAAAGGTATTTAAGTAATCCATCTACCTTTTTGAACTCTCGCTAGAGATTCCTAATAACGATTAGAGGAAAACATTAATGCAGTTTGGAATTCAAAGTACCTACAGTATTCTGGAAATTGCAGTCCATGTCACAGAATTGAGATATTACCTGGTTTGGGCCTCAACGTAACCAACAATTTCAGTAAGACTGGATGATGAACATGTTACCTTCCCTCTGTTCTATGAAACTCAGAATCTGAGCCAGGTGCATGCTACACTACACACAGCATACAGGTTCTGTTGATAGTGGACAGGCTTCAAGCCTAAGATAAAGCTTCCACACTTTTTGTCCAAGGGTTTTGTTACTATCTAAAACAGTTTGTGACAGAAATCACAGACACAGTTACTGAAGCACTAGCTCTTTGCTGTTGCAAACAGTGTAAAGGCTGGCTTCTAGGAAAAGGGAGTCCCACCTCTCTTGGACATTCCCACACCGTTCCTGATACAAAGGAAAGGTGGTGGAATAAACTGTGGCACGAAAAAAAAAACTTCATTCAAATTTGAACTCTGAAAAACCCACTCGCGATTAGAGATGAGCTAGATTATTTGAAGTTCAATAATGTTCTGTCTTGCTTTGCCACAAAAGTAACAAGTGACAAAGCAAAAGGAACATCTTGTACTGCAAGTACTTGAACTTACAGAAAAAAAATATTTCTTAATAGTTTCATACAGAAATATATAATTCAAGGACTCATCCCTCCATGTCTCGCTAAATTCTTCTGTTTGTTAAAACTAATACAATTTTACTTTTTCTGAAGGAGAATTCCTGAGGCAGAACTTTGGTTAAACCTTCACTACATTTATTTTCAGTCCGCCTTAAGGTTTAAGCAACACTATTGTTTACCCTAGTAGAGGATCAATGTATAATTATTAATCTTATTTAAAGATGAATCTTATTGAAGATTAATCTTATTAATCTTTCATAAAAGCCTGCCACAGCAGAAACTGCAATACTGCTGCTCCATGAAACGTCTGCGTTGTCCTTAGCCATAATCTGCCTGGATCAGCTGTGAAGCAGGAGCCTGTAGCAGTGCTATGCGCATGTATGTGTGTACGGCGTTTTTTTCTGTACTGTGCTTTACAGGAGGCATAGTGAACATTTTAACTTAAGCCATCAGTAAGGAAGGGAAGAGAACAAGAGCAGCCTCACAGAAACGCAAGTCTTGCCTCAGCCAAGAGCCAGTACTGTTAGTTTCCACTTTCTGGCTAAGATTGATGTCAGCTTCTGGGTGTTGTTTCTCCCCTACTGCAATTTTAAACTGTTTAAGTTAAAGCAACTGAATTTAGATACACGCGGCAGAGTCTCTTCTATGCTGAAGGAAGAAAGATGCCTCACGTTCATCCTAGATGACAACAAATAATTAACAAATTAAAAGAAAGTCCAGTGCATGTGCTTTCCCATGCATGTGAAACGTGCCTGTCTGGCCAAGTCAGGACAGGAGAAAGGCTCCATTGACTACAACAGCAAAGCTGATTCGGGCTTGGACTGGCTATGAAACACAGTTAAACCACCCAGCAGCAAAACTAACCGGCTTGCTTTTTAATAACATGAAATTATCATACAAAATACATCTGACAGAAGAGGATAACTATGGAAACACTCGTAATTATGGGGGAGAGAAGAATAACAGCTGGAGAACTGAGCAATTCTCACTGCAGCAGTGAGTAGACCTCTTTTCCTTCTCCAAAGTGATAATTAATCAGACTGATCTTCCTCACACCTCATTCTATCAATTTAATTGTAGAAGTATAAGGGCAAAGGTTTATAGAAACTTGCATTACTTGAAACTACAAAATATTGGGGTTTGGACACCACAGCTGACAGAATAAGAAACTATAGTAATTAAGCTTGGAAAAAGGATCTTGTCACAAATTGCGCCCTACTGTGAAAAGTTGGATGTATATTCTGACTTGCTGCCGTGTGTCCCTCAACTCCTATCAAAATGCAGTTGCTTCGTTCTTGCTCATTTTGCAAGCTGAAAAGCTACTACTTCCCTGTTCAAAGTATCCTGTTCCCCAGAAGACCCACATTTCACTCTGATTAGCCGAGCTCACTACTCTTTCCACCTGTCTAACCTACTCTTGAAGGTGAGCTGACTACCTGATTTACTGTTGCCAAGCTCTAGGAAAGTCCCTCTGATCCTCAGGCTTGCCTCATTTATGATATATTGTATTCCCATTCTCTCAGTAGTGTTTTTTAATCCTTTCCTTTCATTTATAGAAAACACGACATTCCTGCACCACCGGGAATATAAAAACTAATGTATGCATACACTCTGGTTGCATATTTCGAATATGTTCTTCCAGTTTTAGGTTCTAACAAACACAACGGACCAAGGATTATATGAAATTCCAAGAATGCAATAAGGGTTCAACCGTTCCTTTGAGCTATAAAGAACCTGTCACCAGGAGTCCCTTCCGTACAGGGGACTGCAGTGTCTGGGATAGCACAGTAGAACAGAAATGCACGGTAGTGCATACTAGTACATTAATGATGCAATGCCCAACAGCAGGAAACTAAAGGTTGTTCCCTGCCTTTTCCCATTAAATTCTCGGACAAACTCGAAGGAAAAATAATTAGTGAAATTCTGGGGCAAAATCTTTCTCTGCAGACTTCCCTGCAGTTGGTTATGGTGCAAATCCATCCAAATACATGATCTACCTGATGACACGAGTGAAGGTTAACGAACACTCAGCTCTCCCAAATGTCAAGGGTCCTAACTTACAAAGCACCAAGGGTGCACACGCTAAGTTCCCATGGAAAGCTTCCTCGTGCTTTCCACGCACTCTAACAGCGAGCTCAGTCAGGCCCCAATCCCTCCTTGCCACCATCTTACAAGAAACGTTCACAGCATGTACACGGCAGCGTCACTTCTGCATTCAGACTTATTTAACTTAGGCAAAAGGGTTCATAAGTCCCAGGGAGAATGACCAAGAAGAGGTCAAGTCCTGGTCTCCTGCTCAAGAAAAAGTAGGTCCCTAGCTTTACATCGAGGCCCCGTCTCTGCATTACAGCATTTTGCCGGACTCAACAGTCGAGGGATCCTATAGGCTCCTAAGAGCCTATTTCAAAGTAGCCTCAGCGAACAAGCCCATAAAATCCTGAGGTCTGACATGGATTTGGCATCCTATCTCCCTGCGTTCCCATGGAAGTCCCAGAGCTGAGACCCTCAGCACCAGTTTTTAACCCCTAGGCTGCAAGCGCTTGGCCCTTTCACACACTGCAAAATCCATGACACTGAACAAAGTTTCTAAATTCAGAAGTCCCTTTAGAAAACAAGAATTAGCTTCTAAATCTTCAAAGCGCTTAAAATAAAAGCCTGTCAAAAACGAATTTTAAGCACTTCACACTTTAGTCTTTGCATTTCTCGTGAGGCTGCGGCACCACCCATTTCCAAGGGGCTCATTGAGGCACAGCAAATATTTATAACCACAGTGATCAGATATGCTAAACATTATGCATATTAACTAGCCATTTTAATGCCTAAAAAAAATAAAAATAAAAATTTAAAAATTACAGGGAGAAGCAGAATTCCCTGAACTCTAAAATTTTATCAGACAAACCATTTGTAGCTATCAAGTTATGAGCTGCTCAGCTGAGGAAAATTTTATTTGGTTTAAAACTGTTGAGTTCCAGAGGTTCCTACAAACAGTTTTTGATATATGCATATTTATAATTATGTTGGTAAATTATTTTTGGCAACGTGACCATTTATGACTAAATCCTCATTTCAGGAACCATTATTCTACGTTTCACATATAAGCAACGCAACAGGGACTACAAAACTTTAACCTTTATTTATGATCTATTAGACTGCATTTAGGAATGCCCTCTAGGTGTCATCTGAGGGGCTGCATTGTTGTCCACCTACTCACAAGTGGACATAAGGGAACAAAATGCCGAGCTTTTGTCAGAAGTTATTTTTGGCTTGATGATAGCAATGGCATTGCTCAGATCCCTGAAGCCCTCTCTCATTCCCCTCCCCTCCCAGCTTATAGGGCCAGCAGTGGTGGCCACTGCATTTAAAGAGTGCAGGAATCCTTCCAGTCCAGATCCTCTGAGGCATAAGAAAACAGGGAGAAACACCAAGCTACTCTGGTAAGTACAGTATACGGGGTTCTGCTGACATCTGACATAAGGGTTTGGGTCTTTTCCCCAACAGGTAGCAGAACTAGCTTACTGCTTGATTAAGAAAAACGTGTAGATACAGTACAGAAACGCGAGCCCTACAGAGCTGACAGCAGTATTTTAGGTTTGCAGTAGTCAACTGATAAGAGAGATTCCTCTGGGCTTCTCAGCCTGCTTAGTAGCTACTGGTGTTACAAGAACAGGGCTGTGGAGATCCTTGTTAATGAGATGCGTTTTGACTACATGCAGGACTGGATCACAGAAGTTTCAGAAATTTAAAAAAATTATTACAGAACTACAGAACTGTTTTCCACAGATAGGCTGCCTTTGTACGTACGCTTTCTAAAGCATACAAATGTACCTGCTCTCAGAATTTCTCAGATAGAAGTATTCTGTAAGAAAAACAAACAAAACAAACAAACTCAATATATTTAACAGCAATCACTAATTTGGTTTATATCAAATAAAAAAATTTCTATACAAACTCCAGAGAAAATGGCTAAATAACAATGCAGGGTGAAAGAACTCAGACATTGACCACACAAGCACTGAAACGTGGCATGATTGGTCAAGTCCTCAGAAAAGTTGCAATAGTTAAAATAAAACAAAATGAAATGAAGTATTGTTTACTTTGAAAAGCTTTCTAGCTACAGACTGAATTGTCTCAAAGAATAAAGCCTTGCATGTATATAAAATACTTGTGCCCATCTCAGTTATCACAGCAACGTTTCACAGCCCATAACAATTTTGCTGGCCACGAACAGACTGAGTGCACAAGTACAGGCGTAGAGAAGGATACAGTGGAAGGGAAAGTGAAAGCTGACAGCACAGCATTAGGTCTGGGAAAGGAGCAGCTCACTTCTACAGCAGGATGCAGTTTTCCACAGCCACATGAATCAGTCTGAACTGGTGAGCGCGCGCAGGGGGCAGGAAGGGCTGGTTTTTTAGGTTGTTTTTTTAGGTTGTTTTTCAAAGTCACAACTGGTGACAAGTACCTGGTGTTGTAGTGTCAAGGCATCATTTTTTGGAGGCGCCAGCTTAAATTTCTACAGAAGTGTGCATTAAGGGAGTTTTAACAGAAACACAGCATTACTATGAGAGAAAATAATAGATAATTGGGAAGGATGCAGAGATTAAAACAGAAGTTTCAGGCACAGGACTTTGGGTTTTTCTATCAGCTTTGCCCATCACGCGCTTCATATCACGTCACTTAAACTAGTGTTTCAAAAGCACTTGTGGAACTCAGAGTGATCGGTGTCAATGAAAAAGCAATGCCTGTTTTCCCACGTCACTGCTGAAGATCCCATCCCTTGATCTCTGTGTGTACGTTTACCACAGAAATGAAGAAGTGCTAGTCATTACGAGATCATGGTGGAGGCTGAGTGTATTACACTAATTAACCTAAAATTTGTGAGTCCATAGTCCATTGAATGCATCAGATTATAAGCAGTATGATTATCAATACATAACAATATTGCACCTTTCATTAAATAAGCTCACTCCTCAAATACAAACATTTTCTCTACTGTCAATCTTTTCCGCTGTGACATAATGCTTTCCACAACGGATTAGACTTTGACCAAAACACCTTCAGGCTTTTGGGGAAGCAGCAGCAGGAATTGTGCTTTACACTGCAGGCACATCAAGACAAAACACAACATTGTGAGTGCTAGTTGCAGAGAAAACCTATAGTGGCATTTTATTGTTATTTTCAAACAGAACTGGAGTGCTTAAACTATTTTTAAACCAAACAAAGCTTTTGCCAATAAGAAATGCCACACTAAATAACAAAATAAAACCGAGGGGGCAGATCAACTAGAAATATCAAAAGACATTATTCCTCCTTAAGAAAAGACACCATAGATAGGATTCAGTTGCCTTTGATGCCATTTCAGATGTCCAAAAATACTCAAGATATTCCTATGAGGCCAACAAATATAAGACAAGGCCGGTGAGGGAACTGGGCTCCCCGGCGTGGCAGCTGGAGGCTAGGCAGGAACAGCACGCAACGTGCTGCGAGATACCCACGTTCACAGAACTGGATCCAACTCCAGCTTTTCTATCAATGCTATTCAGACTTATTTATAAAGGAAGCCGTATATTTTTATCCCCATGGTGCTGGCGAGGCGAGTAGCACTAAGGAGGGTCGAATGAGTCACTGGCGGTCACAGGACAGGGCAGCAGCCGAGCAGTGATTAGATACCAGAATGAAGTCCTGCCCGTACTGACATGTCCCACAGACTTACACTGGGTTAAGAATTTCCAACGCAGCCTTGATACTCGCATTTCAGTGTAGACAGTGATTTAATTTGATATTATTGTTCTTTGCTTATCATATAAGGAATCGGTATTTTTATACTTCTAACTGAATCTAGGCTGAGCAGCTCTAGCCAGGACTAAAGTAGAGATGCAAGGCGCATCCTACCTGCCAGCCCTGGTTCAGCACTTCTACCACCACAGGATTCAGTGATCACAAAGACCTACATTTCCCATTCTGTTTATCCACTTTGAAGCCATCCTGCAGCATACGCAGCACCCTGAGATAATCCTCCCAGCCACATAGTGATTTCTGCAGTTCGCACAGAAATGACTTGATCTCTAGACTATCACATGCATAAGCACGTAGAAGGGAAAAAAACTAGTGTTTTGCAAGGAAACACCAAAGTTATTTGCAACATCTTTTTTCACCTACACTGCACTGTCTGGCACTACCTTTTACTCCTCCATGAAACTTCGTAAGGCCACTACTGCGTCCACTTCCCATTTAGATCAATGGATCTAAACATATTTTTGGATTACGCCCTCATCAGTAGCACTCTGATCAGAGTGACACACGCTCTGTGACAGCCGTGTTACACCCAGATTTGTACAGTACGCTTAATAGCCCAAGAGAAGACAACTCATGTTTTTTTCATGCTTGTGCAGAGCACAGAAACACTTCAAAGGCTCCTTTGGTCTGAGGCAGGCCTATATAGTGGTGTTACAATCTCTAAATAAATTGAAGCACATATCCTTTGCTGCATATCCAATGTGTAATAAATTCTACTTATATCATAGAGTAGCTGCATTTTGAAATGGAACGACACAAGCTGCTCAATACTATTAGAGCAAGACCAAGCATGCTCCTCAACAGTACCAGAAGTGCCTGCCAACAAGTCACAACACTAGTATAGATCACCAAAATATAAAAAATACCATACGGTTAGCAGTCCCTGAAAATTAACCAGATTGAGATGACAAAATTCAAGGGATTTCAAATGAATTTAGATACTGGCAACGAATGAAATTATGTGAAATTAAGACTTTGGGTATAATTTCTGTACAGCAAATAGGAGGCTGAGTTCTATTAGCAAGTATACAGATGAAGATGGATTTTAATCGCTCATGGTAATACTGCTGCAGAGGCAGCATCTGTAGGGAGGATGCTGTAGCCACTGCAGTTCTGCATTCGGAGAGATGAGCAAAGCGAGAACACACAGACTGTGGTCTTGCCCTTGTGCCTTGCCCAGCTGTTAAGCCAGCCAGTGCAGACATCATGCCGTTCTTATGCCAGAATCCTTACAGGAACATTTTTACCTTGACTTCTTTCTCCTACAGCTTCCCATCAGGTGATGCCAAAAAAGCATGGAAAATGTGTATACATGCCCAGTCACTTTACTATAATTAGCCTCAGGAGCAATGGTTCTTTTAAGAGCTCTAACCACAGCCTGTAACAGCACAAGGTTAACTATCAAGCATTATCAGACTTTCAGAGGTTATTTTTCTCCTTCAGCTAATGATGTAATCAGAATTAGTTTCCAGCAAGTATCCCGTTGCCACAGTTTGAGAAACCTTGTGTGCCTCTGAAGGGAACTAAAACAGCAGAAGCAATTGTACGCTGTCAGTGACTGGAGGTGCAAACCACTCTGCTCCCAGGCAGCCATTGGTGCTGCTCCAGCTGGTACAGGATTCAGTTGGCAATTTGATTTCAAAGGAAACATTGTGAATGTAAAAATCTCATTTTAGTTTTCAATCACAAAACTGACTTTTCTCTCTCATTGTTCTTCCTCCTCTTAAAACGTTTGAAGTATTACTTTAACCATTTTTAAAAGAAAAAAATGGCTCTGATAAGAAAATACTTGAAAAATAGAAGAATATAGAATAGCAGAATGAGAAAAGATTTTACCATAGTGAAATATTTCTCCCTGTTCCTTTTTCTTTCTTTTAAAAGAAATGGGAAAAAGATTTTAACAGTGCTATTTCATTAAAGCGTTCCTGAATAAGAAGGAAACAAATTTATAATCCATTCCTTGCATAGTTATTTTTGTTTCTTATTTCAACTACATCAGATTTCTGCTTCTTACTCATTACATTACAGATAAATACAGAGGCAAGCTGAGTTTTCCTCTCTCTCATGCATCATTAGCGTTTTCTAGCTGTCAGAGCAGCAAGAGAACTGACAGGGTCTGAAAGAGCTTAATGGTGTAGTTGCTACATGACAGCAGAGGACCAGACTGACTGAGCTAGGGAGATGGTTTAACTAAGCCAAAATCAGCATCACAAAGGAGGATAGACTGGATCTTGCAACAGCGTGACAGATATGCTGTCTACCGCAGGTAACAGTCACACCAGTGGATATGTGATTATACAGGGTTAGAGACACACTAATAACCAGAGTACTACAGTGGGTATGTTTGGATATGCTGATATCTGGACTGTTATCAAACACTGATAGTCAAAATGTGCCCACATAGCTGTATCCTCAGTGCTGTATCCTCAGCACGAACACACGCTCCTGTGCTACAGTCCTATCTTCCTTTTGCCGGACAGTGATGCCTTTTACAACAACTGGATGATTTTTAACATTGATAGCCAGAAAGAACTCCCTTCAGCTTCAGGTTAAGCTTGTGGAGCTGGCAGGTAGAAAATGTTCATTTCATTCTGAAATCTAGCAGGTACGGTACAGAAGTTACTGGGACTACGACACACAGGACATTAGTGTCCCATGTACAGACAGTAGACATTAGGGTAAAATGCAAGCTGTTTAACAGCTGTTACATCAGTGCTGTGATAAACTCCCCTCTCTTACTTGACATCAGAAGAAAATTCTCAGGTGGCAGACTTGATTCAGCATTCAAAATCCTTTTGTTAGTTAAGAATATCTGATAGTGGATTTCATCAAATACAAATGGGACAAGCAGGCTTTGAAAGAACTATAATAAGAAAGTGACTGGTTTTCCAAGAAGGACAAAGATGGCCTGAGCCAGGAGCTTAGAACAACCTGATAATACGACGTGCAGATGACAAGATGACGTTCCAGTCTTTCCAGAAACGATGACTCAAACAAGAAAACAGAAGGGCAAACGGTAGGCTGTGGTCATTTCAGATGCGTGACAGCGTGATCATCAGGAAGGGCACTTACTGAGCCTGCAGTCAGGTGACCTATGTGCAGCTCCCAGCTCTGTCACTGCCCTCTTAGCGCGACCTTGGGCAAGTCGCTTCAATAGTGACTGGAATAGTAAGCACTACTCTCTCTCTCCCCCCGATGTTTAGGTTTTAGCAACATTTGACAAAGGAATGCATGGCTTATGCACCTTAGGAACCTATCTGTTACTGCTTTGTAACAACCGCGCAGCAGTGACCTTGCAGCGCAGTAACCGCGTTTTATGAGGAACTCAGAAAAGCAATAACAATTTGGTCCTATTCCAGCGTCCTCTGAAGTAATATCTTACATTTGTTCAACTTCAAGGTGGAGTTAATCCAGCTATGAACTGGATTACGGGACATCACACTGACAGAGAAAATTGCCTTTACGCACGTCACTGAGGAAGCTCATCCTGGCACTGGATGAACTCGCGCTCGCTTTGGAGATGCAAAAACAGTACAATACGGTGCCTCTTAACAGAGTCTAGAAACAGGATTGTTCTGAAGAGAGTTTAAGGTCAAGTTCTGTCCACAGTTTTGCTTTTAAACTCCCCTAAAGCTTCTAAGGGTTTGTTAGCCTCCATTAAAATTCGCCTCACAAAACTGTATCAGCACAGATAAAATGAAAGCAAGAACTGAAGGGAAAAGGCTGTGCTGGGATAGAAGGGAGGGCAGGATCTAAAGTGAATCATTATTTGTGGCAAATAAATCCTGGATCCCCTTCTCCAGAAGAGATAAGGATGACCCTATCATCTTTCTGCTGAAACACCTCACAGTCATTTAACATATTTACCACATATCACATTTGCATGACTCCAAGCTAAGGAATAACCTTACTTGCAACAGAGGCTCACGCAGAGGACCGAGGCTGCCCCCGAAGCACCAGGCCAGCGTCCTCACCCAGGGATTAACCTGCGGTACCGTCCCTCCCACAGCGCAGACGGGCGATACGTACTCGAAGCCCCGTTACCTCAGCCGCTGACCCAGCGGCGCAGCAGGTCTCCCCACGCCTGCCCTCCTGCGCAGGGCCCGGTCTCAAAGAGGCTGCGTGGACTCTCAGTGAGCACCTCATCTCCCTGTTACCAGATCATCTACGAGTCCTGCGGTACAGCCCACCCGAGCAGATCCTGGCTAGGGGCCGCCCTGCAATAGCAGTGCACTGGGGGGTGGCGGGGGGAAAAAAAAAAAAAAAAAATCAAGCTCTTCTGTTTAAAATAATTCACTTTTTCTGTTGCTTTTATTGATGTAATTCGATTTTCTAGGTCACCCTTCACACACAAGGATGCCAAACTGGGGAGGTGGAGCCAAATGCGGTGCCTGTGAAAAGACAGTGTACCATGCTGAGGAAATTCAGTGCAACGGGAGGAGTTTCCACAAGACGTGCTTCCTCTGCAGTAAGCTGGGCTACGCTGTTTTAACTTCAAGCTATTTCCATAGCTCTATATAAGTCTTCCCTTAAAGCTAGGAAATTTACTTTCGTATTAATTTGCATCCAAGCAGAAACACAACAAAGAAGCTTCATAGTAGGCCTAACTCAATGTGTTTGCTCATGGGACATCTCCAGCAGGTCATAAACAGCCCAGCCAATGTACAGGACAGCAGCAACAACCAGCAGCAGACCAAGCTCCACACAGGGAAAGTTTTGTAAGGTTTACACATCTTACCTCTGAGAAAGCTCAAAGGAGAGAGCAGTCACATGCTATTCATCCTACTTCAAGTACAGCACAGCGAGACTGACTCTGGACCAGCACTCTCTAGAAACCTTAAGGATCCTAAGGGGCCAAAGAAAATATTCCTACCGGAAGCAGACGCATGTCACACATGCTACCTTCCACACTGGGCAGGGGGACAAGAGGATGGAGCAAGGACTTAAGCGAGTTTGTTCAGCTGCAGTGTGTTTTAATTAAATCTCTGTAGAAAGTCAGTTTTGAGGGATGCTTGTCTATAAGGATAATTAGTTTACTCCCCAAGACAACAAACACTAAAGATGAAACTTTTTTTTTTTAGTAACTGAAGGATAGAAAATTTTAACTTTTCAGAAGCAGCAGTCAGTTTTCTGAAAGACCAGTTTGCTGCTCCACTTCAGCTCTTAATAATCCAAAGTCCAGTTTTCTAAGCCTTTACCCCTGAACAATGGCTCTCTCAGAATCCTGACTTCTCTTCTGTCAAGCATGCATTTGATGTTTTTTGTTAGGGACACCAGAGTGCTGCAGAAACATGGTATCTAGGTAAATCTCCAAGAAATCCTACCCTCTGTCCCACAAAGTAGCATATTGCAGGTTTCAAGTTAAAAAGCCTAGAAGAACTAAACAAACAGTGCTCTTGAGATAGAGGTATGTCTTATTAGGATATTATAGGAGATGATTACTTTTATGATTAATCCTAAAAAAAAATCATTTCACACGGAAAAGCCAAAAAGATTATCTGTCATCAAAATCTCCCACCAAAACCCTACAAGTAACTCAGTCTTCTCCATATTCCCTACCATCCCACTTCACTTGCTCTTTTCCCCATGTACCTCTAATGTCTGGCAGACAGTTTTCTCTGCAGATGAGCTAGCACTTGAAAAATGAGAGAGAAGATATCAATTCACCTTTGTTTGCCCTTTGTGAAGGAAGAAAACAATTCGATAAGAACTAAAGATAGCTAAACAATTTATTTTGCAGTCAATGCTTGAGATTTAGGACCTTTGCAGAATGAATTTCAGCACAACAGCTTTGAAACCACTGAACCCAAGTGTCCCGTTGTCTCCCCCACCACACCCCTTCCTGGATGGGTAGAGAATTCTCCTCTAGAGAAATAAAGTTTTCACATGCTTAGATGACACTACAGCTCTATATAGAACCAGTCCAAAGTACATACATGAGTCTTCTTTGCCTTTCTCCCAGTCCTCTGCAAGTGATGCCTCAAAGACTGATTAAGAAAGAATTCTCTTAAAAAATTTTTAGTATTAACTAAAAAACTGACAGCCTTCAGCCAGTTCTTACAGAATGGTAAAAATCTCCATTTTGTAAAAACTAGAGACTGCTTATTGCTTCCACGTGATGCCTATAACAATATTATAGACCAGAGAAGCTACAGGGAGAGAGGCATGAATGTGTTAATTATGAGAAAAGCTTTAACTGACACTTATGCTTTATTCAGTGCTAGAAAGTGATATGGAAGGAAAAGTCAAATAAGCAGACTCTCCAGTGTCTAATAAAAATAAAAAGCTGTCCTGCTGGATTGTAGTTAATGCTATTTCTCTTGCATGTGCATTCTCAGGCACCTAATACTGGAACAAGTTTAAGCTTCATTCTTAGCATAGCTGATATTTTTTAAATGATTTATGATAAACAACATGCATTCATTAGGTCTGCTAGGTTTGTTTTTTTTTTTTGCCTATTGTAGTTGTAAGTGTGAACTAAATCATCGCCAAGTTAGATACTAAAAAAAGTATTCCCAGTAGAAGTATGTCTAAGGTCAAAAATTAAAGATGCAGCTAAGCCCAGCTGGCACATGAGAGGTATGTTAATTGGCTTTACTTTTCCCATGATTCACACACACCAATCATCAGTTTTGGACCTGATAATTCAGGTATCATGTATCATGTTCATGGACTTTTCAATGAATCAATTCTAGAATTTCATTTCTCAACACAAGAAAAACAGTCCTCCTCGTACCCAATCTCAGATGCAAAACCAATTTAAATCAATTTAGTTGAGCTTTTATTATATTTGACCAGATGCACAAAAAACACCAGTATTTTTGGACCAAAAAGTTAAATCTGGTCAAAATTATAAGCAATTCAAACCAACCTGTTAACACAGTAAGAATTAGATAAGCTGAACTATAAAATCATGCTATCTGCACTCCATAGTTTTTCCCTACAGACATTTAAAAAAACTTCTTTCCAACAAACCCTCCTTCCTGTGCAGATTGCTGTTTACCTACCTTGTTTCCCTGTCAGGTTTTGCTTAAAAACACAGCTGTGATGGACATTTGGCAGGATCTCACGCCATAAACCTGAAACTTCTTAGTGCCAGCTTGTGAACAGTATTTGTTAGCAGATGACAGGTCTCAAAGTTATTTCAACAATAGCACTTCAAGGGCTTTTGCTCCATCTGTTGTGGTGAATTGATACTCTATCCCTACAGTGCCAGAAATAGAAACACTTTATCTACAGCTAGAGTTTCCATCATCCCGTAACTCCCTTAGCAAATGTAGTTACCTCAGAAAAGAAGAGACCGTAGCACAGCGATCAAGCTCACACATTTACAGAAGCCCCTCATTTTATTTCTGTTAATTAAAGACGTCCTTGCAAATTATATTCCCCTCTACACACTACACTGACAGAATAAAGCTGTACTGGTTCCAATATCAGCCTAAATCCTTAAATTCTGACTTGAATGAATTTGAGAGACTTACAGCAGGCAGTTAAACATGGTGGGCAGGAGGACTAATCAAACACTCAGCTCTTCTAGAGCTTGAACTTCCAAACATTTTCAATATTTGTGCATTTCACAGATTTTTGTTACTTACAAGAGCTAGGCAACTTTATCCTCCAAACTCTCAACAGCCCAGGCATGACTGGAGAGCCCTCTGCGCTACATACACTTGTTCAAAGGAAGCTGGAGAGAACATCTTTTCGCTATTCCCAGCCCTCCTCCCCCTTTCAAATACTGTTGACACAGTGAACAATTTGTAAAAAGTGTTGAAGTTTTTTTTTTAAGCATACTACAAAACCTTGATTTTTTTATAGGCACTCACAGCTGAAAACTTCATCCTCTCTTGATGAGGTGGGGGCTGTCTCATACCGAGTTCCCAAAACAGCGTGGCATACGCAGTCACCAAGCACATGAAGAGTGTCACTACTATTTTTCTATTCATTGTTGTCACAGTTTCCATGCACAAGCAGCAAGGAGGTACGCTGGCCTGGTAACAGGATTCGGCCATTAAAAGCCGATCAGGTTTCAGATCAGCGAAGCACCCTTGAGAACTGAGGAAAGATTTATCTACCTTCCATGCCCATTGGATGACAATAAGCACACACAAGACTGGCTTTACTTATGCCCGTTAGCTCTAGGTGCGGTCTGTGTTTCTCAAAACATGGACACTTGCCTACTGAGACCCCGTGTAAGCAGCTGTTAGCACTCATCAGCTTCTGGTCCTTTCAAGTGGAGGCTAGATTTAAACTAGTGACACAGGGGGGTGCAACTTGCATTCCATTAAGTGTGTGGCACTCCTGCGGCACCTTCTGCCCAAAAGTCTCCAAGATCTTTTCTGGTGAGCTGAGCCACACAGTATTTCTCCATAACAAATACAACCAGGAGGAGGTCCCTGTGTTCTCAGAATTTCCATCATCATATTCCTGTCACCCTGGAGAAAGTCTAAAAGAGTTAAGACAATCAGGTGTTTGGAATCACTGCTTCTCCTGGCACTTCAGCCCAAAGAAATGTGATGAGATAAAAAAAAAAAAAAAAAAATGCCCTGCTTGATTCTGACTGGACATTGCAAGCATGTTACATTCTCTTTTAGAAACTTGCCAGCTTAAAATAGCATGGGCTGACAGAAGAAAGCCGCTCCAGATTCAGAGCAACTATTTTGAAAGGTGTAGATGCACAGTAGAATCAACATCCCTGCAACCTCTCCGTTCTGTTGTTAAGGTTTGGGAGTTTAGGACTATTATTTCAGATCCATCTTCAACTTCACAGACCTAGACAAATTGTTTTGACAAGCCCAAGATTGTTCTGGAGTTAGAGTATAACTTCGTGGTGCAAATGTGTGCATACACAATTACCTTAGCAACAACACAGTCAATTTTTATACTGACTATACATTAACACCCTTGTTTTCCTGTATTTTTTTGAAGATAAACAAAAATAAACACTAATTGTAATTATTCTGAACCACATTAATTGAATTAAATGTTTATGCATGCCTCTCTTTTCCTGTTTTTAGTGGCTTGCAGAAAAGCTCTGGACAGTACCACAGTAGCAGCTCATGAATCTGAAATCTACTGCAAAACTTGCTATGGGAGAAAATATGGTCCCAAAGGTGTTGGCTTTGGACAAGGGGCAGGATGTCTCAGCACTGATACTGGTGACCATCTAGGCTTGAACCTGCAACAGTGAGTTAAATCCCACTGACAGCACCGTCTGTTTTTCTGATACTGTTTGTCACTTAGTGAGGTATTTCAGATATTTTATTCTGTTTCCATAACAACACATAGCATGAGTAGCAGAGCAGACTTTCCTACAATGTTTTCTTCAGTGGATGCAGTAATGTACCAGTCTTTAATAATTTTCAGTCTCTGTAAGCCTTAATTATAAATTTCCTCCTCCAATGGCCAATTATTCTGCAGAAGGAGCCTCTATATGCCACCACAGACCTACACATTCACTGCAATTGTGATTTGCCATTCGTAGCACAGTGGTAATCACATTCACCATAGAACACGAGAATTTTCTTCATCCTGTCACAGCCTAAGATACAGTCAGGTTTTACTGTTAGAGAAATAATCACAATACCACATCCTGTTTACTCTCCTCTCAGTAGAGAAATAATGCTTCTAAATCCTCCCTGTGGCTTGAACAACACTTACAAGCACACTGAGAACATGACTGAACAAAGGGATTCCCATGGGATACCACCTTCAAAAAGCCTCAACTGCACATAATTATGTCTGACAGTACATTTTTACATTATTTTTCTATGATTCTTAAAGCTGCACATTTCAAAATCAAAAATGTTTTCTTCTGGTATTACTATAAGGAAACCAATCAACAACTACGCTAGGCAGGAAACAAAAGCTTAAATATTTGTACTTAACTGTACCCCCTTGTAAGATATGCATCCATTGTGGGCAGAGTTCTGTATCTGAAACTGTCATGTCCTGTACATTTAATGACCCTTTGCAGTCTGACAACCTGATAATTCAGANAAGCACAAAGTCTGGAAATAAAAAGCAAAACTATTTTTCTGATGTTTTGGACCTATCGAAATGTTGCAGTGAATAAAAATAAAACAACAAAAAAAACATGCAAAATCTAGGTTTTTTTTTTTTTCCTTTCTTGCAAGATCCGCTCACTACTGAGTACTAGCAGTTAGCCACTTATTAAGAG
>VXAL01003295.1:109512-135463 GCA_013399475.1 Chauna torquata | reverse complement strand
TGAGTCCAGTCACCTACGAGCATGTGGCATAGGATTTTATCATCTATCTCTTATGCCTGCTGTTCCTTGGAGCCATTTTCACCACATCTCTGCAAGCAGAAGAGCAAAGTACCTAACTAACCTGAACCATTCATTCATTATGGGCTCTTGGTTTTGCTTTATGTTTTCCCTTCCTGGCTTAGGACTGCACATTGTTCTCTAATTCATTCTGCAGTCAAGAATGGAACAATTAGCCTCAAACTCTCTGGCTCTGGCAGATGATTAATCAAAAAAAAAAATTAACTTTGACTGATAATGCTACTCTATGAATTATGAGCTGACTGTAACCCAGGGAATACTCCTATTGTCCCCTCTACAGTGTGGCCTATCCTTCCTTGACTCAAATGCACCAGAAATATTAAGATTATTCATGTAATAGAATTTTAACCATTACGTTATTAAGGTTATTAACTCCTTAGTGTAGTGTTTCTGAATCTCTGTTAACCACCTACCATGTAATCCTCAAGAAAATAGTCCATATTTCATATTGTAGTTCAGTACAATTTGGCAGTTGAAGGGGGAGGTGGTAAATAAAGTTCCAAGCATTTAGGTAAACAACTGTTAGAATTACAAAGATTTTATTTTAAAATGCTAGACACAAAAAACACCGTTGTAGGGCACTGCCAGTGATTGAGAATCAGTTCCTAACTATGCTTGAGCATTAAGGTATGCTGATGTATCTGTGAAGCATATACTTTTGTTACTTTTACTACTGCTACTCTTTTTTGTAATGTTTTTATAGGCCACTATCCTGTGCTATTCTGTGGTCCCTAGCCAGGGGCAGCTTCTGTGATGTTTTTTCTATTGGTTGTAGATTATTAGTGCTTCCAAAAGAACTTGAATGACGTAAGCAATTACCTGCTGCAACTGTATTTATTTCTGGAAAAAGTCCTGGCTTTGCTTACTAAACATAATCTGTTTTGCTTACTAATAAGTATTATAAACCACTACTCTGAACGTAGGTCTATTGGCTCAGATCTGTTAGACTCTTCCTGAAAGACAATGTGTATCTGTAGTTCTGCTAGCTGCACTCAAGTATTGTTCCCATGATCAGCCTAGGCAGACTTTTTTTTCCTGAAAAGCACTGTAATGAAACCCATGCTACATAAAACCTGTTTTCACTCTGAGGAGCAACATTAATGTGTCAGCTTCTAATAGTTACTTAACTGTACTAGTGTACATATGCGATCATTTTTCATCCATCAGTAATAAGTTTGCTAGAAAGGTGTTCTGCTCTCTCTAGAGTGGTGCAAAAGCAGAGATGTTGCAGAAGGAGAAGAACCTGGGCCTGACTTGTGTCCTTTTTCACTCTTTACTGGATGATTGCTGTTTCCCAGATACAAGCTATAGGGAATGTAATTTGCAAATAAAATCTGTAATAATAATAATAATGCAGTTATAGGTGAATGGAAGAATAATCAAGACATGCAGTGTACCTCTGGGGCACTAATAACGAAACTTGTTGCCAAGACTTTTCGCAGTGTTTTGAGATTTTCATGTAACATTTTATCTTTTATTCCTGATCAGCACACAGTGCTTAGCTGCTAACAGTAGTGTAATAGCCCACGTCAAGACTGATTTGGTGTGCTTCTAATATGTGAGCCATAGCTGAGATGAGTACTTGCTGTTAATAAGTTCATGTAGGTCCCCCTTAGTGTTTAAACTGACTTTCCAACTCATACTTCACATTAACAATTTAAAGGATTAATTTAAAGGACTCAGTGCTGATTACTGAAAAAAAAAAAATACAGAAGTCAAATTAAGTATAAATGAAAGATATTTTGGAGTGACTTGATCGGTCTTGGCATCAGCTTGGCTGTTGTTATTATCTGTCACTGATTACAGAATTTTCCAAGCATGAGCTTTCATGAACATTTCTCAGTGTTCAGAAACAAATCCCTTCCTCACCTATTCCACAAAGCATGGTGTCTCAAAGGGGGCATACCTGCCAGTAGGGATCAGTCTGTCTTTTGGGACAGGTTGTTTGTACAGGTTCATCTGAATAAGGACAAATGCCAGATTTTGAGCAGAATTTGTCCATGTGTCATCATAGTCATACTGTCAGAGCTAAGTACTTCACAGTTTTTAATGTTTCAGTATCCAGACAAAGCAATGAAATACTCTAATCTATAGAAGGAGAACCAAGACAGAAACTAAAGTGATAGAAGTCCTTTTCCAGCTCCCATTTGTGGCATTGGATGCAATGCTTTGTGTGAACATGTCTTGGTCCCCTTCTGGCAAAAGCAGCTCAATTAGCTCTGGTCAGCAATTCTGACTGCTTAATTTTTTTCTGATATAGATTAGGGAGTGGTCACTTCTGAACTGCCTCTGAAGCTGTCCTGCAAGCAGAAACTGGGGGTTGTGTTACAGGTCAGCACTGCTGATCTCAGAGTGAACATCAGTCCATGCTGTCAGAGCTAGTTTGCATCTACTGCTCTAGTGCTTGCTGTCTTGGTCCAAGTGGCATGTGTTTCCTAGTTTAGATATGGGTAGACTGATATAAATGTCTTCCACTGAAGTATTTTATGTCTTGGTTTAGGGTAATTAGTTATACTGGCATACGTTGCATTCTTTTACTGTAAGAAATTCTGTTGTTAATGTTAACCACACCATTGAAGTATTTATATCTGTGTACCTGTTCCCCCATCCTATAGCTGAAGACAGTACAGAGTGAAGCAGGGAGACACACAAGTAATTTCCAAGTTGCAGTTAGAACTAAAACCATGAGATTTTCATCCATGGCAAAAGCAAGTAGGAGTGAATTTCTAAACCATATTAAGTAGCCTACCTATTCTTCTTTTCCTAGGGAAAATACATTTTAGCTCAGTTGCTTAACTTGATCTTGGTAAATTTGTAATGAAATAAATGCCCTTAGTTCTCACACAAATTAGGCAATGTAAACATTAGAATTCTCCTTAGTCCTTAACAGGACTTGTTACCACTGCCTTATTTTCTTGAGGATTTTACCTCATATTTGCAAGACTTTTTCTTCTTTTTTTTTCCTAGTTTCTAGACATTTTGAAGGATGATATCTCTACCAGAGTAGTTTGTTCCTACGTGACTCTTAAAACTTTATCCTGACTTTATCTCTGGTCTGGGCATTTCAGAATGCTTTACAGATACAACACCCTTGAGTTGTATCTGGGTTACCACACCACTGTGAGGAGAAAAGGCGTTACGTTACTCCTTTCGCACAAGAGCAAAGGGGAGAGGTTAATTGACTTGCATGTTGTACCTGTCTGCTGTGCCAAGAATAGGGTCTGAGAGTCTGACTGCCTGCTGCGCTGTTTAGGTCTGTAGACCACCTCTCATCCTAAAATGATGTATGCTTGTGTACTAGCAATCAAACATTTAATAAGGGAAGAATGCAAAAATCTTCCTCCTGAGATAATTGTCAGAAGGCCGTTACGTACAGAATACATTCCAAAAATTACATAAAAATCTGTCACCAGGTATTACTTTTAAGAAAAAAAAGTACCCGCAAACAGGCTACACTGAGGTTAAAAAAAACAGTGTAGCTTTCAATATCTTGGTCAAGACTCTGCTAAAAGTGAGCATACTTCGTAGAAAAAAACTGAGTTGTATGAGTGTAAAGGTATCCTGACAAAGAGTCTCTTGGGACAGTAGTAACATCAGCCAAGGGGATATTTTCAGAGTTTAAAACTAATGTGATCACATTAAAACCCCTTATATAGTATTTACAAATCAAACTATATGTTAAGTCTGCCCAAAACCATACTGCCCTTTGGAAAATCCAAGCTACTGAGTTGCTAGGTGACCTCCTCCTTTAAGTCATCTTCAGTTCAGCAACTGCTGTCGTGGCAAACCTTAGCTGATCTCTGTCCTAATGCTTTCCTGAAAGAAATGAAGACAGTAAGTTTCTTGGACCTGCCTGTGCTGGTTTAATTTCACAGCTTTTCCTCCTAAACAGCTAAGCTGTCAAGGCTAAGCAACTTCGGTCAGCCACGGTTGCAATCAGTTTTCCTTTTTCTTGAAAATGCTAGTCTCGTGCTGTTTATTGGTCCAGCCACTACCACGGTTTTAGCCAGCACCATGTGCTCAGAACAAAGCTTCCCCTGTCTCCTGGCGATGTGAATGCTGTGTACCCCTCTTCTGATAGATGGCTTTCTAGTCGTCACGTAGACCAACAGAGTACTACTATGTGTTTGCTGCATATGCTCCTTATTTTTAATTTTTGCTGCTGGCAACATCGGTATATAGGGTACCTTTTGTCACTGTTAGCTAGTTGAAATTTCTGTGGGACAAAGTAGCCTCTGCTGACACTTGAATGTAAGTGCCTTGCTTTCTGTTAGCAAGGTTTTATTGTGTTGACATCCAGGCTTTAACAAACATACTTCTTTTAGGTAGAGCATTAATTCAGACTGCTTTAAAGATGATGCAGTAATGCTGATTGATGCTGCCGCTTAACATTTTTAATGTGTTAATGCTAATAACGTCCAATCAAAATCTTTTTCTGCTGTGTTATTCACACTTTGCAAGTTCATTTCTCTCTCCCTTGCTGTAGAACTTAATGAGAGACTTCTTAAACGTGATCCCTTCCCTTCTGTCTGTCCTCCCCTCATGAAACGCAAGTTTGTCCTTAGTAATGGCTGCTTCATGAGATGTAAAAGTTAGTTCAGAAAGCCTTTCTTCTTCATCTGAAAAGCTTTTGTGTTATTCTTTATATAGAAGAACATAGTGTTATTTATTAAAATGAATATTTTCAGTTTAAATGGCCAGGACCAGCTAGTGCCAAAAGAAACACTGGCATTTAGGAAGGAGTCTCGGGGGAAGGTAAGACCATGTTTTGTAACAAACAGAGCTTATTTCCCTGCGTGCTTGCTGGAGCCCAGAGCCAGAGCTCTGTAGGGTGAGAAGAGGCTTCTCTTTTTCCCAGACGTTAGGAGATGAAGGAAGAAAAAATCAAGTATCTGAAAGATTCACTGCTGCGAAGGAGACCTTTGTCAAGTTGTTGATGACTTTGTCAATTGGGATTGCTTATCACTTTGTGAAAGTTGCCCCCTAGACTTTTATATAGTAGTGATACCATGTGCTTTTGCTTAGACTGCGCCATCTGTGCTTGCCCTTGTCCTATCACTTGCCATAGCAGGAGGCTGTGGCGGGCTGTTATGATTCACCATTGCAGCTAGTGGCATTGTGTAAAAGCTAACAAGGAAACTACTCAAGAGGAATACTAAAATAAGGTAGAACAATTACAGTATTCTCAGCCAAGGTTGTATCATGAGCTTAGGAAGTTCATATTATAATAATAAATAGCTAGTATGGGTAACAATAGCAGCAACCTTACGACGGCACATTTAGTATGTTCTAGCAACCAGATTAATAAAACTCCAGTGGCCTCAGCTATGCCCTTCGATGGCAAGTATGTGGTAAATACCAATCCTACCGTATCTTTACTGCTATTTTAAATCACGTTACCTGAATGCATGATACCATGTGCTAAAGTTTTACTGAAATACATCTGAAGACTCTGATTTACCATTTATAACTGAATTGGTCTTCTGGATAAAGAACACACAGAGTGGCCATACTTTATTTATCAATCCAGAAGGGAGAGCTAACAACATAGAGCCCCTGAAATCTGTGTGTCCCATCAAAATCTGTTTTGGCACTGCAAAATTTTTAAAGTATAAAGTCTCTCTGTTTCTTTGAATCCAGGCTTTCTTTGTGGAGCACGAAGTGGCAAAATAGGCCCGCTTGTTTTTTCATTTCTATTTTTCTTTTTTTTTTTTTTTGAAACCTTCAGCAGTCACCTTTAAGAATCTGACCCTTATTCTTTTTGCTAGGGAGATAATTACTCAATCTCAATTGCTATCTCTAGAACCAGTTAATGAATGCTACGTAATAAACAGAAGTAGGGCAGCTGGATGAGAACAATGCACAGGTGGGTAAGAAGACTTCATTTGGTGAGGAGATAATGAGCATGAGAACTTGTGGTTTGTCTAAATACCACCCTCACAGATAGCTCCTGCATTGTTACTGTTCTTCCTCTCTCAATCAGTTTTTCTACTTGTTAAGTGGCAAGAGGAAAGCAGTTAGAAAAGGAAAAGAGGGTTCTTCAGAGGAAAGAGATTCAACTAGAAGAATATCCTCCCTCTCTCCCAGACCTATCCTAAACATATTTACTTTCTTTTGTGCTTTTGTGCACCTTCCCAGAGGAAGCCGATTCTGCAGGCAGGGTAATCACTGTTTTGCTGTGCCCAGTTTTATTATCTCTCTGCAAGGCTTATACCTTCACTCCTTTGCAAAATTGTACCAAATCTAACCTCTGGAGGTGAAGACAGGATTTATTCTTGAAATATCAGTTTGTATGATGCTAGCTCTGAGAGAGAAGGGAACTGCCATAGCTCTACCATTCCTGGTTTTGCCATCTGTATCGAACAGCTGCATTTTCTAGCTAGGTTTTACTGTAAACCTTGATAATATGAATCTGTCACAATGAAGTTTACTGGCCAGTGCATGCACAAAAAAGGTAAGTACCCCACTATCCAACTTAAGTATTTCGATGTGTAATACAAATAAGTATTTCCTTTGCCTCATAGCCTTTCCATAACTGCAGTTTTCAGAGACGTAGTGCATCTGCATTTTTTAAGCCAGCGCTAGGTCATTATGAGACTGGTGTTGTGTAAAGTCATACCAGGAGAGACAAATGACTCGGTGACAGGAACCACTGAAGATGAGTTGAGGGCCAGGGAGTACATTCTGTGTTTTGTTAACCTGGCTGACACATGGAAAGGAAATGGGGTCTGAAGGTTTCTGGCTTGTTAAACATTAATCACTTAGAAATAGCAAAATTTAAGTTAGTAATGTGGTTTCTGATACTCAGAACGTGATTTGACTCCATATAATATCCTGTTGGAACTAGAAGCAAAGTGAATTAGGGTGGAATTTCAGAAGAAATCTGTAGCAGCTAATTCCACTGACTTCCATTATGATTTGAGCACCTGTCTTCCTTAGTCTTTTGAAAATTTCCACCTTAATCTTTCAAAGGCATACTTAATACTCAGAATGGCAAAAGTCATAGCCAGAACAGCTTCCAACTAGAGTTGCGGTAGGAACATTATGCACACCATTTGCTAATACAGGCACGTAGAGGCCAGCAATAGTTCCAGTATCTGTGCCAGAAAGCTAATGAGAACGTATTCGGCCATAAACTTTCCTCTGAATTGGGCAAGGACATGCCTAATTTTCAGTTGTTTCATGTCCACCAGCAGTAAAATGGGGGTATCAAAGCAACAGTGCCAGAATAAAGTGTGATTTCTTAAGGGTTTGCAGTGAGAGACTGAGACAGGATGGTTGACAAAACCTGCCATGGGCTGCATTTGCACAGTCAAGTGTATATTTTCCTTGAGTAAATAGGCTGTCTGTGCATGCCAAGAGCTCGCCACGTGTGACAGGCCAGCGAGGAAACACAGCTTTGTTCATTCCACTCAGAGCATGTTCATTCCACTCACAGCCTGTTTGGAGGGAAAGAACTTGACACGAAGTGCTATCTTTTGTATAATTGTTGAGCTGAATTGCCAGTGAAACACAGGGAAATGCTGTTACACCCAAACCCTCAAAACAGAGTGAACTTCTCAAAGACTGCACCTCTCCACCATGCTCATGGCCCTTGTTCATCCAAAACTAGAAGCCTTTGTTCTTGTGAGCAGCATATCATCCTTTCATCCTAGGCAAGTGATGGAATTAGAATGGGAGTTAATTTTATCTTCCTGAGTGTCTTGGAAAAGTATGCCTTTTTTCTGATACTCTCCTGCCCTGCTGTCTGCCAGACCTTAACACATGACAGCAGAGAGCCGGAATGAGAGGTGTTTCTTTAAGAACACTGAGAGTGGGTAAAAGTTGCTCTTCTGCTTTTGGGCTCTGACCCCCTTCCTGCCCAGGCCCTCTGCTGATAGATTTTAAGATGTGTTAGAACCTGTGGTTCAGCTCTGGCAGATCACAGCATCACCGACAGGCTGAGGTTGGCAGGGACCCCTGGAGGCCACCTGGTCCAACCCCTGCTCAAGCAGGGCACCCAGAGCAGCTTGCCCAGGCCCATGCCCAGGCAGCTTCTGAAGATCTCCAAGGAGGAGACTCCACAGCCTCTCTGGGCTCCCTGTGCCAGTGCTCCATCACCTGCACAGTGAAGCAGCGCTTCCTGGTATTCAGATGGAACCTCTGAGTGTTCCAGTTTGTGCCCATGGCCTCTTGTCCTGGCACTGGGCACCACTGAAAAGAACCTGGATCCATTCTCTTTGCACCCTCCCTTCAAGAGTCAGCACTGCCAGATTAAACATTGAAGGACATACAACTGGTCTGTAAAAATCAAAATACAGTACATGGTGATGATCTCTGTTAAACACCTGCTGACTATATACCTGGTCTTCTGTGGGGCCTATGCTACCTGGGAGACAAGAGGCACTTAGAAGCTGATGAGTGCCAGGAGTTCTTTCCCCAGATGAAATGTAGGTCTCTGGCATTGCCGGAGCTTCTCCACATTGCCTGGGCACACTCCCAAGGCTGCTGTTAGAGCAAAAAGAAGAGACTGGCTATTGCCCTCCTGCCGTGACCAAACTCTTATCTCCTGCAGTTTAAAAGCCGCAGAAGGGATGCTGCAAGGGGATGAAGCAGACGTTCTGGTGATCTGCATTACAAAGCCAATGGAGAACTGGAGATCTGACAGCCTAAAATAAGGTTTTGTATCAGACTGATTCCAACCACACTGTAGCAGCTATGAAGGTTCACTTTCATTCTTGATACAGTGTGCCCAAAAGATGCTTTCTGCCAGCTTTACTGCTGTTTGGCCCGTGGCTGACAGGAAGAACAAGAAAGGAGATTTTTCCATAAAACCTTCAGATCATAATGACTAGTTTCTTAGAAAAATTAAATTTAGAAAGATGTAAAGATTGGGAAGATTAAAATGTAAAACTCCGCCCAACTGCATGCAGAAGTAACTGTCATCCTCTTATTCTTTCTACCACATTGCTTGTTAGTCTTCTTAGTGAATAACTAAGTCTAAACCTAAACAGACAACTCTTCAGGTCAGGAATGTTTTTTGTTGTCTAGCACACTGAAATCTCTGGAAAGACTTCAATCAACTGCCCTAAGACTAAGTAACGTTTTGATGACAGGAATGTGGAATTGTAGATGTAACGGAGGAAAATGCCATCATCTGATGCGCTGGTCTCCCAGTCAGCTGAAATTTCTCAGCAGGTTGAAACTATCCAGTTTTAGAATTAAAACTACAGGCCTATCTAAATGGCACAATTGAGTGCTGGGTAAATATAGCTGTACAGCTAGTTTGGTGTAGCAGAAGTAGTGTAATTGCATTTAGCTGTAATCACGTGCTTTGGGAGTTTCAAGGGATTTAAGAAGTTAACATTTTCACCTGTGGTTTAGCTGGGATGCTGTTATTAGCATGCAAGTTCACCTGCACGTACATATGACCTGTTCTGTCATTGAAATGGACGAGTCACCTTCCTAGTGAGGCAACCTTAGGCTGCTCAAACTCAGTGTATCACAGTATATTTGACTGTTCTCTTAGCTTGGTGTTCCAGCTGAAACCCTGCTGAGAGGCGCTACTTGTCTTGTTTTTGTTAGCATGTTTAGAACTGGCCTGAATATTCATATATGACACTGGCTTTTAAGGTCTGCATGGAGTTAATTAGTTGGATGTGTCTGAAGAATAGCAAACCTTGGATTTACAGGAATTGTTACTATGTTTTTCCCCTCCATTGGTGTTTGATTTATACCTACAAGAGTCATTCCCAGAAGGAATTCAACTAGATTTATCTCCCAGATTTTTAATTTAATTGATGACTGTTTACGTGAGTGTCCTTGCCAAAGTGAGGTGATTTGGCAGTCCTCTGGAATGTAAAGGTTAAGTATATTGATTTAATCTTTTCCCAAATGAGCTGTTCTTTCTGTAGCAAGACATCATCATTTCTGTTCTTATGAGTGTTTGCAGCTTTGTTTACATGGATTTAATTGAATTTTGTCTATACTATGCTGTAAGCGAAAGATGGCAGTTTCATATAGTTCTTCCTTCCTGGAATAAGGATTTTTGGACTCTCAGACAGTTTGGTAATGAATCCTGAATTTTCCTGAGCAGTAATTCTTCAGAGCTTTCAATATGGTAAGTACTGAAAATAGGGAGAATCTCTTCTGCCATTATGCACACAGTTAACAGGAGCTATTCATAGTGATAGTAGGATCTTACACTCATGTCTTCATGTGATTAGTGCTATACTTAGCTTACAAATAACCTTATCTGAATTGTTGGCTTTAAAACAGTATATATAAACCATATTTATTTTAACATAAGGTACAAGCTTGTAACAGTCTCAGCTTTAAAATTACACATTCCTGGAGCAATATGAATTTAAAGCCAGAACTAGCAACTTTGTTTTCGGAAATCTCATAGAATATTGCGGGGGCGGATTCCACTTACGCAGTAATTTTGTTGGGTTTTGGACCTGTAATTCTTGTGTAAGCTGTTTTTTGCCACTCAGATAATTGAACAGCAACTGGAACGCCTTGGCTGAAGTGGTCTTTCATCTATTTTAGTGTGGATTGGTCTTGATCAGAACCGCAGGTCTGCATAGATCACTAGCTGCTGAATAGCCTGATGAGGATCTAAACTTCACAGCTACGTCTGAACTTGTACACTGGCCCAGCCAATAGTCCGGAGCCAAGTACACCGAAAAGAGATGATTTTGTAGTTGCAAATGAAACTGGTTATGTGAATGTATCTATTTCTTTTTTGTAGTCACATCTTTTATTAGTTATTATTTTTCCACTTTGTTTAAATTTATAAACAGTTTTTCTCAGCGATCTTTTTTATGATCCAAATTCAGAGCTCAGTGATCTGTTTCGCAGAGCAGAGGAATGACAGGTGTATTCTAGTTCTGCATAGTAATTAATCTCCCTCGTATCCATTCCACTGGCCTTAGTTGGAAAGGAGTTGATAAAGAAGCAGGTGCCTGTCCCTGGGCTTCTAATCATGCCTCTGCAGAACTGGATTCAGATCTGATGGTTTACAGGCAAAGTAACTCCTACCATAAAGTGTGATTTCAGTGGAGGTAAATCAGGAGTGAATGTGAGCCTCTTAAACTTAAACTGAAAAGACCTTCTGCTTTTTTGTCTCTTAGCAAAATGCTTCTTCCTTATATACATGGACTCGGTGTTAACAAATGAGGCTTCTTTTTAGATATTTCTTTTTCATTCTTACCATGTCAAAGCAACAGATTTCCTGTCATTTTGTTTCTTTTCCCTCGTTCCTGCATCTTAACTCAGGGATTTCTTTGATCCGTATAGGCCTTTAGGAAATGAATTTCAAATATATGATATTTCACTTTTGTGACTCCTAACAGTATATTGTTATTCGTTAAAAAAGCCAAGACCCAGCAGCCACAGGAATTTATGCCCATTACGGAAAATCTAGCATGGTTTCTTTGGTATGGCAATACCAAAAAGTCTGCTGGCATATCCAAGTAACGTACTTATAACCATATAAAGTGAATGCCTTTTAGGAATTGGATTAAAACACAGACATAATATTTTCCATCAATTAGACATTGAGAAATCCCAGACATACAGTGCTGCAAGTGAAATTAGATACCTTGGGAAACCTATTCCAAATGGAAATCTAATATGTGGGATCCTGACTCAGTCACCACTCCCTCAGTTTTTTTACCCTCCCAAAAATATATTTGGATACACTAGTAATGTAAATATAGTAACATTATACCCAGTAAACATGCACAGATTGAGTCAGGCCAGCTACACTAAATGTAGCCATAAACAACAAACTTGGCTATAGGTATTAAAAAAAAAAAAAAAAAAACACCTTCCAGTAATGCATATTTACTTGTTTTCTGATGTTAATGCAGATGTGCAGTACTACTATTTGAGGAATAATTTCAGCAAACTATATTATTTATAAATGGAAAATGACAGAGTTTATGGTGAGCCTTCTGTCAGTTGTTTGGCATATGGGAATTATAAATAGGACTGGGTAATCATTGATGTGCTATGCTTTTGGCAGTGTGGTCATTTCTGACCCAAAAAGAAACCACAAAAGATAAATATATGAAGGTCCCTTCTGGCTTTTTTGTGTGTAGGAATATTTTGTGTTTTGGTTTCTCTGTTTAAGCTGCAAGGAAAAATGGAATATTTTTAACATGGTTCTTTACATGCTCCCACAGCAAGGCTCTTTTCAAAACAGTTTGAACTGTTACAGTGGTTTGGGCAGTTCTTCATTAGGGTAGTAAAACTAGCATATAATTATCAGTATTGCTTGCCAAATGCATTTGAGAGCCCTCCTCCAGAATATCCAAACAAAGTACTGAACAACCAAAGTTCTAGGCTTGTGGTACAGCTCGTTTTAGATGTAATCTGAAATAACCGTTTCCAAGTGCACAATGAAGTCTTCTGCAGGTCATATGTAAGAGGAAGTGGTTTCTGAACTACATGGACAGCTTGCAGGCTTGGTTTGCAGTAATACCAGGTATAAAATGGTAGTCCAAAAGGTACTATTTACTTTTGCCTGGCCTAGTGAAGGTCAGTAAGATTATTAAAGTTACTGAAGCCATTATGCTTTTAAAGTACAACATTTTTTTCTTCCTAATTTCTACATTCAATTGATTTAATTTGGAAGTCATTCTGATTCTTTTTTTTGAACATTTTAAACACAATCTGTGATCCAGTTTCATCTAGTTCTGCCAGTCCTTTGACTTCTGCTCTTTTCAATAGCTAGTTTCTTCGTCTGAATTTAGTTGGCAGCTTTACTCATTGATGCTTGTGGTAGAACAGAATCCAGTTGTCTTCACTTCCAATATTGTAGTGCAAGACAAACGCTCTCATCTGTGTCATCCATGTAAACACTCTATGGTTCTAAAGCTGCTTAAATTCACCAAGAAAATGCCTCTCCTTGTTCCTTTTTGGCTATGCCTACAATGTGGACGAAAGGGTGCTCTGAGTTTTTTTCCCTAAATCGTTGTAATAAGCTAGAAGAGTGATATGCCAGTTAATACTTTAATGAAATATATACATCAAGGTTGCCAAATAAACAGCTTTTGAGGCTTATGTATATTATTATTGTGGGAAATGTTTCTACTAGTTTATTAGATAATAGGTGCAATTTGAAGAAGGAACATGTAGTTCTCTTCATCTCCACTCCCTGTGCATCCTTTGGGTGTGGGCATATAATAATGAAATGTGTAGCTCAGCACATTTTCAGTTCACCTGGCTGACAAGAAGTTGTAAAGCAGCATAGATTTTCTTTTGCTTTCCATCTAGTTCTGGTGAATAAACCCGACAGACTGTTTTTTTTAAGTGGCCTCTTTCGTCATAGAAGGTTTATTTTAACAACATATTTAACATTAAAATACACAAATGGCTAGTGTATGTTTGTAACCTTGTACCTATTGAAGCTTTTTGCATGCAGCTGTTTTTGCAGATACAGGGATTAAAGGAAGTAGACACCTTCCAGGTGTGTGCATGGAAACACGTTCCAGATATATAAGCAGTGCTTAGCTGAGGCGCGGAGATTTTAGTAAGCATGATCCCACGTATCCATGTCCTGATCCACCAGAATTTGAATGATTTGTTCAACTGTGGGAGTTTAATCTGTAAGTTTTTGGTTTCTCAGAGAGGAGTCAAAGGCTTCTTGCCTTGTGACCATTTCCTATGCTCGCACCAGGACTTTGTACCGCTTCACAGCTGAGTTTTTACTTTCTGTGTCCATTGGCTGATCCAGACATTGCTAGATGGACCTGCTTTTTCAGTCTCTGTAATGCTGTTTCTAGCACTTCTCTGTGGGGAGGTCAGCTAGGCAAATGATCAGTACAGCCTACAATTCCGTATGATGAGTGAAAAAAAAACTTTAAATGGCTAAGTCTTTATAAAAACCATCCTTAATGAAATATTCTCAAGCCAGGGAAATGCATATAGGGGAGGAGTGTAGCAGCTTGCACTTTATCACTAAAAACTGCAGTCTTCAAGATAGGATGCCAGATATTGCTTTTGTTGAACAAGGATTTTTATCTTCCTATCCAATCACCCCCTGCGACCAGACTTTAAAATTCTTGTTTCCTTGGTCAGAAAGCTGGTTCAGACACCACACCTGTGGTTTCCCTTGTATTTTGGATCTTTTCACAGAACTTGGTTTCCACAGTAAATGCCTTTCAAAGAAGCTATGGTTCAATAAAAGCACTCTGTAGTCCTTCATTTTATACAGGAGCGCTCTCATTAGCTCACTGTTGAATAACTCTTATAACCTCAGGTCTATTTGAATTCCACTCCAAGTGTTCCACTGCAGACCATCTGACACCTCATGGAACAGATTATAAGCTCCATTGCTGAGTTTCTGATCTCAAGTCTTACTTCTGAAACTATTTTATCATAGTCATATTTGAACAAAATACACTAACTGAAGCAGCAAAGGCCCATATTTAGCCACACAGGCTAGAAACCAGGAGAAAAAAAGAGAAAATGTTTTCTGTTAAACATTTTAAAAAACTAGTGTTTTCCACACTTTCTGCAATAATGTGATATGAACCTTTTGTTTTCTCTGCATTGCCTCTCTTAATTTCTAAAAGCTTCCTGTTTTGCTGAGATACCACCACATTTTTTATCAAAATTAGAGATGGAAAGATGCACGCACCACACTGATTCAGGGAGACCTTCATTCCTGTCTATCCAACCTAAACATGAACCATTAGACAGATAACAAGTGATTGGTTTCCCAAATATGGAGGGAAACTCCCCTAGGCCCAGTAATCCCAGTTTAGAAACAGTAGCTCAGGCAGTGGGAGACCAGAAAAAATAAGGCAATGTCAGTGACATCTTATCCGCTATTTGTGCGTATGCCTTTCAAGTAGCGATCTTGAAAATCACTTCCCTGCAAAACCCATGGCTACAAATACAGCTTTCACAGGCATGACGGCAACCTACATGAACAGAAATGTGGTGCATGGTATCACGTCCTGCAGCATTTATGTACAACATTTATGTGCAGCCACTAAGGAGAGGAACTACAACACACCAGTCCCACTTGTCCCCTTTAGCAAAACTCAGAATTGCCATAAATTAGTAAAATATCCACACAATTGTTGATTGGTCTTAGTGATAAGGAAAAAATAACAACCTGCGAGTAAACTAATAATATCCTGTAAAAAGACAAGATAAAGCTTTCAAATATGACCTAGCTGTATTTAGCTTGAGACTCCAGTATTGGTGTTTCCCTAGTCCTAACTCTTGTAAACCCTCTGTCCACTATTGGTAGTGTCATGTTACCTTTGCCAGTCCTTTCCTATTTATTGCTTTTATCTCTATCAGTTGGAAAAACAATTAGGTCTATCTCTAGTGAGACTTTTTGCCTTACTTAAAAGAGTGAGAAGCATGCGGGCATCCAGCTGCTTATGCCACCAGAGCCTTTAAAGCTTGTTTTTATGTCTTTGCTGGATTTAAGATCACATCAGTAGTCACTAAGCGCATGAGATGTGGCAGAACATTGTCTCATAATTTTGGACGATTGTATCCTACACAGCATCACAGTACTTGAAATAATTACGAGCTGAGACATTACCATGTTACTGATAGGACCAACTAATGCCAAGCTGGTACTTCCTTAGATTGTTCTTCTACCTCCATGAGAAAATGAAACTGAAAAGGAGCTAGATGGCTGGGTATGAAAGAACCTGAATCAGTCCTGCAAGTAATGAAAACAAGTAATTGTTTCTTTAAAGAAGGAGAAATACATGTAACAACCTACCTGAAAGTTTTTACCTGACATAAGAACTCTGCAAACATAGTGGACTTTGTCCTTGTTGTATGTTTGTCAGGCTTATATAGTGATTTCTTGAAAACATTTCTTTTCTTACGTGGTTGACAAAACCAATGAAGCATTTATATTGCAATGTTTTGGCAAGTTTTCAGTTTGGGATCACTAGACAACTAAAGAGGAAGGGCTAGAGTTTGTGAAGGCAAGAATAATGCATTTATTCCCCACAGTGAAACCGTGCATATTGCTCTTTCCAGAGTACCAGCCTTAATTGGTAAAAAGTCTAACATGCAATAAAATGCTTTTGTGTAGCTTTGAACACAGCATGGCAAGGCCAGCTTCGCTATAGATGAAACAAAAGAGGAGGCCAGATTAGGTAGAAAGAGGTAGAATGTCCAGGCTTTCAGAATGTTGTTTCCTTCCTATAACGGGTCAACGCACATCTGAAAGCTTACAGTGGGTTGGGAGGGTCCACGGGGCTCCGCTCGGAGGCTCTTTGAAGGAGATCATGCTTTCTGACCAAAGTGGCTTGCAGCCCTATGGATCACAAGGGCACCCAATCCCCAGGAGCTATTACTCCTCAACTCTCCTCAAAGATCTTTGCAAGTCTCTAGAGGCTAGTTCATGCATGTGATTTTTCTTCTTTTCCCAGGGGACCTCAGGACCTGACTGTGTAAGCATGCAAAAATATTGAGGACCTAGAATTCTCAGGGATTTTTTCCTCCTTGTGTTCTGGACAAAAGCCCATTTCCAAAATCAAATATAGTTACTGTCACTTAACAGGCCAGCCCTAACAGCAAGGTCTGGGGATGCTTGCTATTGAATCTATAGCATAATGCAGAAGTTTAGCAAAGTGTCTTTACTATAGGCATTAATAAACTCCTGACTTTGAGGGCAACTGCATATACTTGATAGTTTTTGGAAATGTCTCTTCTGTCCTATGCGTTGATGTGTGTTCCTGTAGTACACCTGATTTTGAATATAGAGCTTTTGATATTTGGATCCACTCCAGGTGGTTAGCTCCAGGTACCATTTGTGATTTGTCTCCTTTTCACTTCGATACTGTATGGAAGTACAGCAGATGTATCATAGCTGCTGAGGAGAGTCAAGAAGATGTCACAGGGAATGCTCTATTTTCACATTCTGTCAAAATGCACGTGTCCCAAATGTTTCAGAACACCTGGTTCTTCTATACACAGTCCACAGAAGAGCAGCGATCCAACATACTGAATCAGTGCAGTTTGCCCCAGAAGTGTGAATAACCCTGCTGGCTTCAACAGGACTTCTCAATGTGTACCAGAGGCGGGGTTTGGCCTACTATATGCAGCGCGTTTTAGCTATACCATCATGCAACTTCTAGTGGATTGTGTAACTATAATAGGTTTGTTTAACAGATGTATGTATAGCAGCTCTGATGATGTATGTTGACTGAAAATACAAATCCATTTCAATTACTCATGCTAGAGGGCAAATAAATTTTTTAGATCTAAAGCTAAAATACTATTTTGGGGAGGCAGTTTACATTCAGTTGTGTATATATATATTGTTCTTCAGCTAAAAATGAATAGAATGATTGAAAGCACCAAGTACCTTTGTAATTTATTGGACATGGGAAAAAAAAAAACTATTGAAATTCAAGCATTTCTGCTCATTGTAGCTGGTAAAATACATGCTTTGCAATACATTTGCTTTGGAGTCAAGAAGTTTGTGTTTTAACAACTGGGGTACATGGTAGAACCTGATTACAGATGTGCACTGGAGAACAGCTGCCATGTGTTAGAGGTAACCCCTCCAGCTACAGCAGCCTTAAAGATTAACTGTGTCTTAAATTTGCCTTGATTCTGTTAGAAATGTCCCTCATATTTCAAGCTTTGGAAAGGAATATGGGGGAAAGAATGTCATAATGTTTCCCTGTTCTTTGACAACTCTTTCAGTAGCCCTGTCAAAGATCCTTTAAAATTGAATTGAAATAATCAGAAATGATGTGCCTATGTGAAAAACACTTGGCAGATCCTTTTCCGTGAGACAGGGGTATGCTAATGAGTTTTAAATCATGAGTTAAAAATGATTGTTGTCAAGCAAGTAGTAGTAGTTCATATCAAATTACAAAGGTAGAAAATGAGAAGGTTTCTAATTACTTCACATGTTTTGCTTTACTAAGTAAAATAAGATAAAAAATGCTGTATTCAGCTAAATTAATACAAATGCAGGCTATAAAAACAGGTTTTATATGAAGTAATAGATCATTCCCTACAGGTGGTCTGCCCTATATGCTCTGCTTTGTAATCACATTTATCAGCTTAGAATACTGCTCTCCCCCCTTTTAAAGCAAAAGATTGTGCTGTGCAGGTGTTCTCCTCAGAATTTGGTGATTATTATTTAAAAAAAAAATACTCTCAATTATCTTCCTCTGTGAGTGAATCATCTTCTTATTTTGCTTCTACTAAAGACTAATATCTTTCAACAGTGTCACTTTATCATGTGTGATAATCATAATTATGCAAAGGAATTATCTGTGTGGATTTCATGCCCAGGATCTGTACCATCATTTGTGTAGTTTATTTGTCACTCTAAGTAGATACGCAGGGGTTGGTTTAAGTACAATTGTTGAGGTTGTATTAAGTTCTGAAAGTTATCAGTGAAGTTTGTTGTCCTTGAAGTTGAAGCCTTAAAAGCCATAAGCAGCTGTCACTTATTCTTCACTAATAGCATCATAAGTAATTTTCTTTAAGAATGTTAAGAATGTAATGGTGCTGTGGGGGAGGACATCTGGAGTGGATCTTAAGTTTAATTAGAACAACATAACCTGATCTGGGGGGGTGGGAACAGTTTGCCAGCTACCATCAGAATACCAAGAAGTGAGAAATTAGTAGTGATCTAACAGTACGTGATTAAAGGGAATGGTGGACTTGCCAGTACTCATGTTCTGGAGGTCAGTATTGACCTGAGGAGGAACTGGAGAAAACATGATATGCACAGTACCTGAAACCGTTAGTTAAGTATGGTCCTTGAAAGACAGAGTCAGACAAGTTTAGAAGCCCAGGTAAGCTGTGGCTTGAAAACTAACTCTGGAGAGAGGTCTAACATGGAACTTGAATTGTCTGAGAAAGTGTATGTGGTTCTATTTTGTATTGAGACACGGAAAACATGCTGGATCTTCTAATGTTTCTCATGCTAGCACAAATATTCTCCAGCGCAAAGCTGTATAAATAATGTATATGCTCACAGGAGCAGGAAATATGCTGCTGATCAGACAGTGTCAACGTGGATGACTCTTATCCTGGAAGCTCTGCTTGAAATGTGAGCAATAAACCCA
This sequence comes from Chauna torquata, assembly GCA_013399475.1. NCBI lineage: Eukaryota > Metazoa > Chordata > Aves > Anseriformes > Anhimidae > Chauna > Chauna torquata. The sequence continues at coordinate 116,321 of VXAL01003295.1, read as the reverse complement.
CTATTGACATGTGGCACTACTGACTGAAATGTCAATAGTTATAAAAAGAGTATTTCATAATGCAGAATCATTGTTTAATCTGCTTGACCGGACAGATATTTCTGTTTTTTCCATGAAAGAAAAATGATTTCCATATTAGTTCTCTGAATGCTCAGCATAGCTTATTTGTTCCACTAAAGCTCAGATTCTTAATCATATGTTGAAAATAGGGAAAATTTGCTTGCTGGTCTTGTATAGTGTAAGAGGCAGCTTTGATAATGGACATGACCTGAAACAACGTCAGCATTGGCAAGCTTACAGGTTAGCTTAGGTTAATTTTGCTAAATCTGGAAAAGGGTACAGGGCAAACTCAATATTTGAAGCATCCTTATACTTACCCCGTAGCTCCTTAAGTGAGATTGCTTCTGTTGTTCTCTGGCAACTCTGACTTAAGCATAGTTTCCAGAGCTTACAGGCAGAACAGACAATTTTGTTTGGCTGTCTTTAGACTGCAGACTATTATATTTATCTGGATATTCTTATTGTGAGCCTAGTTTAAGCATTCTGTTTGTGAAGAGGTTAGAGCACGTGCCATAAGCAGAGAGGGAAATGAGGCCAGAGTGCTGTTAATGCCCTAGGCATATGCAGGGGCAGAGGATCCACTGGTGTATATATATGCCCATCTCATCTTGACTGTTCAACCATTCATCAGGAAAAGGCAATAAAGCCACTAGGTTCCTTCCTGACGCTGCATCTGGCCAGACACATGGGTGAGGAAGATGCCGAGAAAGAAATCTGTCTCATTTCATCTCACGCTCTGCTCTCTACTAGCCTTTCTCCATCCTTGGCCATCCCTGGTGATTCAAAAGAAAGTAGAAAGAGAAACCCAAAAACTAAGGAAATAGAACAAGCAACATTTGTTCAACGTGCATCAGGAAAAAAAAAGTTACTTATCCCTGGTGTGTAACTAGCTGAAGACCTGAAGCCTATGGTCAAGTCAGTCATACGTTTCTTGGGGAAAGCAAGGGGACTTGTGCCCTTCTTGTTAATTCTCATTTTCCTTTTCTCTGGGAATAGATGGAAACAGGTCATCTCTGTGAGCATTGCAATTCTTCTGCAAATGACTGTACGCACTGCATTTTGGGAAATGGACCTAATACTTTGTGAAACTAAGTTGTTGCCCATAGAACTGAATAAAAAGGGTACAAAGGCTTTTTAGATGAGTAAGAAGCTTTCCAATACTACTAGGGTGTTCTTCAGGAAGTGACCTAGGAGCTTATAAATTTGTCGGCTCACAGCAGGCCTCCAAAAAGTACCAGCATCTTTACAGTTGACAGCTAGCTACATCCAGGCATTTGTTTTCACTTGTCACCAGTATGATGTTCAATTGTTAACTGAGCAACTCTGCTACTGAAGCCCAAACATCAAATTGATAAGGAGCAAAAGGACTTTTGAAGATTACAGAATATGCTGAAGATGTTTTACTACAACCACCTGAATTCTCTGAGCAGGTTTATAGGCGCATTTATTTGGAGAGCCTGTTTATGCCAAAAATGATTATATGATGATCATCCTTGAACAAGGATCTAACAATTGCTTCTTTGAGTATAACCAGAGTCTTTGCTGCTCTTTGTGCTACTGACAGCCATCCTGACACAGGTGTTTACACCATCCATTGACTTTTCCCCACCAGAAGGGACATACTGCACCATACATAGCTACAGCTTTTGGCAAGCAACGCTGGCCAAAAATAGCCAGGTAAGATTACGCATGAAAAAGAGTACTCTAACAATTTGCAAACAATTCCTGCTTTTTGATAACATGAACATCAGGACAATGTAGAAAGTTTTGACAACATGATCTAAGACAACCTCAAAACCATATAGATGAGAATCTTTGTGAGATCAAGCAGGGACTAAGCGGTGGCAGTGTGATCAGTAATCCGATACTAGTCACTTCGTAACCCCATTTTAGAGTACTCAGATAAAGGGAGATGTTATTAAATTCAGTTCGATGTGTTTCTTGCCAATCTTGTTATCTTTTCACGGACCCATTTGCAACTGGTGGCTGATGATTGGCCATAATCTCATTGTTCTAATCACTTTAATTGTCACAATCAATTTAATTAATCCAAAGTGTACTGCTGTTTTTTTTGAAAAAGCAGCAAATATGATATCCTATCAAGGGATTTCAAGGTTAGAGGAAACTAGGTGACAATATAGTTAACTAAATCTCAATCTTTTACTGCCAATAGCATATATAGCTGATAATGACGACGACTTTGGAGTTACCTTTCACCCAGGTGAATCCCAAAACATTTTGTCGACTTCATACTTCATTTCACCAGGTGCAGAACTTTAGCAGCTGTTTAACAAAATGCAGCAACCAGTTCAACAGTTGTGAATAGCAATGTAGTTAATTGAAAGTTGTGGGGTAGTTTATAAAATGGCTTGATTAAGACATATAGCTGCAGGAGCACATTGCGCAAAAGCATACCTCCTCAGCAGGAATTTAGGAAGGCATTTTGTCTGAAGCAAAATGGTATGATTGCAGGGTCAGCATAGTAGCAGTTTTAAATAGATGAAAAAGAGGCAACTTAATGAGGACAACCTCAGTTAGATTCATCTTCAGCAGTGTGCTACTTGGAGTGCTGGAAACAAATGAAGATTAAAATACTACTAAATCTAAGGGGGGAAATGTGTTAAGGAGCTGTAATTTTGTGGGTGTTGTGTATAGCAACTAGAAACCCCTTCAAAGGTGAATATCAATAGGATAGACAGGATTGTGTTGCATATTTTAAGATTAGTTAGAGCAGCAGTCTTCCTACACTTTGTTTTGGTTGTGTTTGGTAAACAGGGCTGTTATGACCCTACTGCACCTGTGCGGTTTCATGGTGTAATTATTGTTTTGTAAGAAGCCCAACAGGCAACAGTGCAGATTTCCGATGCTTGGAATATGCTGTATGTTGTAAACTCCTGTTGCATCTGGAGCTGCATCCCTGATAGGAGCTGAATGCTTCACCCGATGTTAGGACTTGTGATTTGGTTGCAACTGGAGAAAGGCTTCAGTTCCAGTATCACCTGCTTTTTCCCATTTATCATGTAGCTGTCATTACCTGTTCTGGGCAGGGCTTAACTCCTCAGAGGAGCTAGTTAAACGTTGGTTAGTTAAACGTTGGTAAGAAAATAATTTTGTAGGTGTTGCAAATACTTCAACATTTCTAAATGTCACTAGTATCTATTTGAATCAAAGCAAAATTTCCTAAACATTTTAAAGAACTTATTAGAAGCATGTGAAAAGTTCAGAAAAACAAATATGCATGATTGCATAAATTTATCCTGACAGTTGAAGCCATTTTTTATGCAAAAACATATGTGGAAAATTTAGTTCTAGGTGCCTTTAATGAAACAAAGAAGCTGTTTCTCTGCTAAAACTGAAAATATAAAGGCCCTGGCCAATTTATTGAAATGTTTTTGTGCCGCATTTCTAGTAAATAAAGTTTTCGTCTACTTGGGAGAAATGCTGCATGCAGTCATTTCTCTGCAAGAGGATTTACATGCAGTTGTACATGTGACGGTAATACGGCGGTGAGCAAGTGTTGTACCTCAGAGTGGTTTGACAGCTTCAGCCTCGTAACAGCCCCGTGTGCTGGTACCTCCTTCGGACAGGGAGTTATTACGTGACACGTTTTCTTCTTTTAAGAGCATTTTTCCTCCATGCTGTATAAGGAGGGAAGATGGTGGTTACACCCTGTATTTATTATTCAAATCTTAAATTTTACTGATAAGGAGGCCTCAGAACTCTTCCTGAATTAAGCTTAATGGCACAGTTTCGCTTAGGCAAGAACGCAAAGCATTGCACGCCAGTCTGCAGAAATGGCCCCCGCTCAGGCTCCGAGTTAGGACAACAGGAGCATCCTGCTCTAATTGGTTGCATTTAAATCGCTTCTGTTTGGGGATGTCTTTGAACAAGTGGTTAGAAGTAGTTATCGGTTAATCTCGGAAGAAGGTTTTTTTTTTCCTTTGCTCGCTAGGTCGACAAAGAGATGGAGGAGGAGAGCTTTTCAAGTTTTGTCTCTCGTGCGCTTAGAATGCCCAGTTAAATACTGTTTCCCTGATGATTGGTGATAGTAACCATCAGAGGAGTTTCCCCTTCCTCTCTTAGCAATGTAACACTTTTTTTTTTTTCCTAGCGGAGGTCGAAAAGTTTGCTAGAAACAGTTGTTTACCTCTCATCGTTACAGAGGCTTGTGGTTAGGCCGCCAAGTTGTACCCCTTTGCGTCGGCACAGCGCATGACAATACCTGGTAAGGTCGCACGGTCTGTGAGCGCGTTTGAGCTGGCAGGCGGCGCCGACAGTTCCTGGGTGGGTGAGCGCGGTTAGGATCGCAGCCTGCGAAACGCAGGGCCCCGTTTCGCGGCCGCGTTCCGTCCGAGCCCAAACGGCTCCCCTCAGGCTGCGCGGGCCCGCAGGTGAGGGCGGGCAGCGGCCCTGCCCCCGGGCGGGCTGCCGGCTCCTCCGAGGGGCGGGCAGGGAGCCGCGGTGAGCCCGGGGCCGGCGCGCAGCCGCCCGCCGGTCCAAGCCCGCCACGCGGGCGGCTGGCACCTCCCGGGGCTCCCCGGGTGCGCGCGTCGGGGAGAGAGCGGCGCCAACCCGCGGGGCGGCTTCGCGCTCCTGCGGAACGTCTGGGTACGGCGCAGCCGTACTGCTGCTCACCGGGCGCCTAGCAAGCACCGCGGCGTGCGCTGACGGAACGCGGGCGGAACCCTGCTGTGCAAAGCAGGGGGAGCGCCTGCGTGTCGAGTAGGCTCCGGTACCGAGCTCGGCGTTACTGGGCCGTGCCGTCGCCTCTGTGCTGCCATCGGTCCGTGGCCGAGACCCGAGCGGGACTCTGCTTGTTGCCGCCGTTCGGTAAATTAGGAGGGCACTCATTTCGAATTGAATTCTCACGGTGAGGTCAAAGGCAGAAAACTAAAGCGCGGGTGGATGTGTTCATACAGTCCAGCTCAGCTAGCAGATGGCCTGAGGCGGGATGCCGATAACAAATTAGAGACTATTTTAAGTATGCTCTTCTCTCCCTGTAGTACTCAGTTTCCAGCCCTCGAAATGCAGGAGCTGCGTTTGCCACTTAAAATGTCTAGTGTCCAACCTTCTGCAGTTTTGTGAAGCAACCGTTGTAAGGCATTTGTAGGAATGCAAAATCTCTGTCGCCTGCTTATTACCAAGGCTGTTCAGCACATCGGATGTCATTGCAGATCACCAGTTTCATTTCAGTTGGACTGGAAATAAGTACAGATCAGTAATAATGTAATGTTGTGTACCTTAAGGTCAAATGTCTGACAAGACAGCTAGCGCTAATGGACTGTGACATTTTTCAAGCCAAAGGTCTGACGTTACTTGCTGTGTCAGAGTGAAATGTTTACAGCGATCTAACTCTGCGTTACAATAGATTAAGACATCATTCTTTTCCCTTGTGCAAGTCACCTGGCTGCATCTAAATTCCAAAGCAGCAGCTGCCCCCTGTAAAAGCAGCGCTTTCCGGGCCCTGACCAGCTCCCAGCAGCACTGTCAGTGGGGCTTGATTCGGCCCCGCGTGTCCTGGACGAGTTGTGTTCGGTGCTTCGCAGCTGCAAAACACGTTCTGCATCTCCATCAGCACAAAGCTCACCCGGGAGCAGAGCTGCCGCTGTAACTTTTCTGAGCGATATCTCGCTATACGTGCAGTGCTATTGTTAGAACTGACTTCATGTAAGTAAGGATGACAAAAGCAGATCAAAAACTTTGTACCAAAGATATCTGCTAAATGTATACTACTGCACCAGATTAGCTCTTGTCATTTTTAAAATAAGCAAGATCTAAACCGGTATTTTCCAGTAATGGGACTTGAATGACTAGACTGATAAATGGTAAGTACACAGGAGCTCATTAAAGAAATAGGTAAGAATGAGCCATTACGGGTCATTTACTAAAGGATTGTTTCAGTGTCTTCGTCTCACAAAGTTTTTTTCTAAGTATAGTTTCTAAGTTTCAAATACCAAGATGCTTCCTCTGGCTTCTGTTCATCAGCTTTCCCTTGTTTTATTTTCTTTAGGTGCTTATAAATCCGATTCATTATTATGAAATGTTACATTGTCCCCTGTCAACTATCTTATCGATGCTTTTCTCTAGTTTTATATGTTCTGACACTGTCTTCCAACGGCTAAGATGGGAATTGGAAAAAACACCGGTTTTGCTAATACAGGTTTCACCGAAGTGTTTTTAATGGGTTGGATTTTTTTTTTTTATTCCCTGCGTTCAGCCTTTCAGTATCCCTCTTGCTGTGCAGATGCGCGCACAGCCGTGATGCAAAACGTCGCCTCGCAAACGGGCGGTACGGCGGCAGCCGCTGCCGGGGGTGCGGAAACAGCTCCAGCAGCCGTGTCGCGCTCCCTGCGTCCCAAAGAAATCCTGAGAGAATTTGCACCCGTCGCCAGGCAGATTTAAAATGTAAATGCTGTTCTGCTTGATCGTCGTCAAGTCGGCGACCGCTTCGTGTATAGTTTTGTCATGCTAAGGTGTAGCGTCGGTGCGGTTATTTTATTTTATTTTATTTTTACTTAAAGCAGCACTTCCCAATCCTTCAAGGAAGAGAAGGAAGAAAAAAAAAAGGTAAACCACAGCAGCGGCCGAGCAGCAGGTGTTTCGGAAGCGCTCTCGCCCCTGCGCTAGCTGTGTGCCGGCGTTGCTGCCGCTGCCGCCGCCGCCGCGTCTCTGGGCCGGCCCCGTTCCCTGCGCTCGCTTTGCCCGGGGCGCGCGGCTCCCGGCCGCTCCGCGCGCCGCCCGCCCGGGCT
>VXAL01003295.1:90483-108781 GCA_013399475.1 Chauna torquata | reverse complement strand
AAATGACATCTTAAGGGAGAGCTACTCGTCTTTAAAAGGCTTTAGAATAAAAGGAAAAACGCCAGCTACACAGTGATGTTTTTAAGCTTCGCCTTTTTTCTGCTTTTCAATATCAGCCCTTAATGAGGGGCAATGCCAGACTGAGGAGAGTCGAAGGAAGTTTTTGATGAGAAATGAAAAGTGTAGAGGTATGTTCTCAGTCCGTGCTGTCTCCTAATAAAGTAGGGTCAACGGTACAGCTTTGCATTGCAGCATTTTAAAGTAATACTTCTATTAAAAAAAAAAATCTTAAAACAGTAGTTGTCTTATTTAACTAGGATATTCTTTCATAGTAATCTTAAAAAGAGTATCACTGCTGATATTTGAATTTAATGCCCTGACTGAAACACGAAATCTGATCCTTTTAAATTATTTTTGTTGGTTGAGTAGGTAAAGTTTCTTCAAAGTTTCTCTTTTTTATGAAATAATTGCTTGAAAAAGAAGGTTAAATCCTCCATTGCCAAGAGATTGCTTCCTTTTTTTCCACTTTGCAAGGCAATACGCACCGATAGCAGTGTAGCGTTTGAAGCATGGTAATTTTCAATTTATGGGCTTCCTTTTCAGAGAGAGCCGGCGTGAACAAAAAGAAAAGCACTATATTCATTAATCATTAGTTCTGCTGAATGTATTTGGCAAGAAGATGTAATTGGATTGGTTCGAATACTTGCATCCGAAACAAAAGAAAATGTATTTTTTAAGTGTGAACTACATGGCTGTTTTAGCAGTCCCTTAGAACTTTACATATACAGGCAACACAGATTGTCAGCATATCACTTGCAAGCCTACTTGAACCATGTAATCTAATAAACAAATTTTAAAAGTACACTAATTTAAAAAAAAACAGTATAATCACTTTGTATGCTTTTGGACAGAGGCGTGAGGTTGTATTGTAAAAGAGCAAGAAACTGATTTTTGGGAACTCACCTTTGAAGTAATCTTTTTCCATTCTTTTGGGAGTTTGTGTAAACCAATTTCCATACTGATGTAAAGTCCTGTCAGAGCCCAGCTTTTGGATTTTAAAGTGTAATTCAGAATGGCTTTATTATGAAATCACTTAGAGCTTTGTCCTTTTTACAGAATACTTCTATGGTAAATTCCATTCATATTTTGTACTACTTAATTTTCTTGCTCATTGAAACCCTTTCTTGTTTCTTATTCTTTCTTTAATGTGCTGGATAGAGTTCAACTGGAGGAAATGTGTTGTCATTTGTCTTCTAGTCTTCTAGTGACCTCTGACTGCCATGAAAAAATAGATCCACAATATTGTTATTTGAGAGACGTAGACTAGAAGCATATAGGGAATGTGGTTTTATATAAGTTCAAATGCACGAGAGAGAAAAGCAAGATATGTAGGTGAATCGAATATTTTATTTATTCCTGATGCTGTCTGTAATGGTATCTTTTGGGTCTTCTGATCTTTTACAGTTGTGTAGGTAAAGTACAGAAAGTTATGGTCTGCAGAAGAATAATGGGATTTTTTTTTTTTTAATGAAAAAGAAGAGTATTCATTCCTTTTCAGTTACTGCTGAGGTACACTGAATTGATACCATGTGAAATGAATTGTGAGTCACTATTTTTTTATGCAACATAATGTTCTGTCAAACATGCTTGCTTTCATGTTGAAAAATACCCAGACTTCCAGACTATATGCAGGTTTGAACGAGTAAAAGTTTTGGTCAGCTGTCAGCATATCGTTAGCTGGACTAGTACACTCAAAGAGCTGGAAAGCAAAGAGTAGCCCAATGAAGAGGCTGGAGGTGCCGGTAAAGCAGGCTGCATGATAGGAAATGTAACTTTCTGGTTTCAAGCAGAGAGGAAAGGTGGTTTTTTTCTCTCTGTTTCTAAGAAAATAGGCAGTGGTGAAACATCAGAGTTCATAAAGATTGAGTAAATGTTTTGCAGATTGATGGACCTTTAAAAATTGTTTACTAACTATTACAAGTCTACATAGAGGATTCAGGAAACCTTGCGTGATTACTTCATATATGTGCAGGCCAGAGTTAACGGAGCGATAGTTTTAAGGGGGACTACAATTTCCATGCTTGAGCACCAGAAGTTTGCAAAGAAATCAGATAATTTTGGTAGCGCGTTCATTGGTACGGATCTTATTCCTGCAAGTCTTCACTGGGAGAAGCTTCATGGTTGACTTGAAGGAGAACAGAACTAAGGGCAAAGAATTGGTGAGCAAATATTCTGCGCTGGGGTAAAACCAAGTGGATTAGGTTATCATGCCAGTACATAACTGGAGGTGACCCCAAGACGGAGCTAGATACAACCTTGTAGTATCTTATTGGTTTTTTTTGGCATCTAGTTTGTAGAGGGACAGGGGTGAAGCAGGCCTGGGAATGGTGAGAGCTGAAGTACTTGGCTTGTACTATCATCTGGCCACAACAATAGGGTTTAGTCTGCTGTGATGAATTAATAAAGGACAAAAAGGAACCCAGCAAGAGTTTTACTGTCCTTTATGTATGGACGTTTCTAAATGGAGATTTGCAGGATATCAGGTGTAAATCTTCTAAGCTTTTTCTACAGGGTATATTTACTGTTAAGATAGAAATGTGTAATTCGAGCTACTGAATTCTGACTTTTACTGTACAGGCATCAATGAAGTTAGATCTGTTGCAGCTTTGTGGACCACATGAGAAGAATCAGTTGTTATTTTGTTGTAGGGAGAATTGTTTAACTTTTGGGGTGTGTGCTTGAATCTTACAACTAGTTTTCCGAGTGACATTGTCTCTGCATGAGGGTTTAATCATGAAAAATACCAATTTAAGGAAATAGAACATGTACCTTTCCTCCTTAGTGCAAAGTACTTTGTATCTTGCTGTATCTTTTCTGACAGCCCAGCCAGGGCTGGGCAGATGAGCAGCACTTCCCGTGCTGCCTGGCTGCAGCGCAGAAGGGAGCGTGCTTTGCTTGTGGCGACCTCCACGCTCTGTTCTCTGCAGAGCCAGCTTGCTTGGAGGCCTACCGTGGATTTCTGCAGTGCTGTTTACTGTGGTTGAGCTTCCCTGAGCCTGCCAAGCCTGACCTTTTGACATGTTTTTTGTCATGTTTCTTGGCACTGACCTATCAGCACGTTTGTAATTACTCTCTGCTTTTCACCAGTAAACAACTGCACATGGGAAAATGTCTTGACATAGGTTTAGAGAAAGTTGCTTCACAAATTGAAGCATGTTTAAATTTGCCTTTGCTCTGGCACTATTCAAAGTTAAATCCAACGTGGCAAATGCCCTAGTACAGAACTTCTGTTGACTAAATATTAACAAAATCTGGCCTTTGGAATTGCTAGCTGAGAGGCTATTTTCTTGCTGCTTTAATGTACTTTAATGTGCTTTAACGACTGATCTGAATGACTGGCTTGTACCTAAGACATTTGTTGCGGCACATTCACAGGATACGATTGGTTTGAGGTTTATTGCTGAAATGTATGTTTCAGGCCCTTTGAAAGACTCAAGATTTGCAAGTAAAAAGAGGAAATCTGTCTTTATGTCTCACTCTGATAATCAAAGGCAGTTGCATGCTCTGTACAAGACTCAGTTGGGGACAGTCTTTCAAGTATAGAGAATCTGTATGTCCTGTTTAAGTCAGTGATAACTGTGGTTGCTGAACACCTCACTAGATCAAACTCTTTATACTTTTGTACAGCTCTTGCCTAGCTAAAATGGTGAGCCTGTTCCAACTGGCTGGCAATACAATCTTACAAATAATTCTTCTAGGCCAATTCTGAATAAATAGGACAAAACCCTAGTGATCTGTGGACACCATATGAAAACTTCTGTATGTTTTTTCTAAAAAAAAAAAAAAAAAATCCCTGCAAGCATGAGGCTTTACAGGTAGGTAGTTAGGCATTGCTGAATTGCCACTCAGGGTGTGGGCTCTGCACGAACATAAAACCCTCGTCCCACTTCATCCAGCGGGCGGGAGCTGACGGGGTAGGCGGCGGCTGGTTCGCCGTGCGAGGCAGGGCGATGGCCTGCAGCTTTGCAGCTTGGCTCTGCAGTCAGGAGGTGAATGTTTGTATTGGCATTTATTTGTTCGGGGAGTAATGTCTAGAGACCTCAGTCAAGAACTGAGTCCTCTTTATATCAAGTGCTTCCCTGACATCTATGAAAAAGACTGTTTTCTTCTCTTATTCCCCATTGTAGAGATCTTTGCACGTTCACGGTTTTTTTAGGCTGATGTACCACTAAATTTTAACCTTTAGGGTTTTTAAATCTTCCTTATTGCTTCTCTTGCCTACAGTACAGTATAAAAATGATCACTATCATGTACTAATTACTGGCAGGGTTGCAAGTATTTCATCTTCACTGCACAAAAGAATTCTAAATTGGTGTATTTGTTTCTAAACTATGCATTACTAAATCAAAACTGTCAAACCTTTGTGTCTCTTATGAGTAGGTATGTGCAACTTCGTGCAACTTCCTTTGCCTAACTTTACAATTCTCTATCTAGTATTGGAGGAAATTGAGATGCAGTTGTTCTTTTTTTTTGTTTTTTTGTTTTTTACGTTCCCACGAGATAAGTTGTTGTAGTGTACAAAGTAACTGCATATGACAAGAATTAGTTAAGTCATTACAAGACTAGTCAGGCTTGATACATTTTAGAGTAAGTTACTCTATTTTTCATTCAGAATGAGAGAAAAAAAATAAATATTCACCTTTCTTGTATTTATCTGTGAGCTGTAATTTGCAATTACAGCTGATTCAAACCCCTGAGATCAAACATGCAGTATTTCTCTCCTTTCATGAGTTGTCTTTTCCTTGAGGACTGATATCTAAGGAATATGCGCATAACTAATGGTGTAGAAACTCTCTTCTGAACCTCTTGTTCCTTTTTGAAGATCAGTTTTCCTTGGTTTTGCAATGAACAGTAAATAGGGGAGGGGAGGATTCTGTTCTCCAAGAAGAGCTGTGCTATGAGAAAAAGGCGACTATATGGTTCAGAGCTCTTTACTCATTGGATGAAAAACATGCACAGACTGAAAAACGTAAGCAGAAAGCCATGTTAGGGGACCTGGCAGATGGATGCTTCTTCTTGTGCTTCGTACTGTTTTAAAGGTAGACTCGCCCATGTTTAATAAAGTCTTTAGTTAGCCCTTTTTTTTTTCATTTTTCTTTTTTTCCCCCACTTTTCTTGCTAGAGGCATTTAGGCTAAGAAGTTCTGCAAAATACAGGTTGGCACGCTGGGTGCAGTTTCTGGCTGCTCCCCCGTTGCATGTGCCTTATGCTGAGAACACCAGGGAGTGACGCAGGGCAGCAGTGACTCATGGGGTGTCACAGTGTTCCCCTCTTCTTCAGAGTGTGGGTGAGCTGCAGTCCTGAGCTCTCTGACAGCTGGCAGACTTTGAAAAAGTCAGCGTGCTGCAACAAGCCCCTTGCAGTACCCCCACTCTGTGCTGAGATTGTGTCAGCACAGGTTCTCAAACAGGCTCCTGCTTTCATGGAGAAGTCAGTGCTTGCTTCGGTTTTCCTTCCTGATGTCACAGGAAGCTGAAGCCTTCATGCTGACAGGACCAAGCGGATATCCCAGAAAATCTGAGTCCAGTTTTGTAAACGGTAGGGAACCTGTGCTACATCCTGCTGCCCCTCACCTTATGCACGTGTGCTCTCCACTTAAAAGCACAAAGCTGAAGCTTAGTTATTAGCTGTGGAGTTGCAGTCTCCGAGGTGGCTAATGTTCTTTATGCTCTTTGGCTGCAGCCTAATGTGAATCTCTGACGTTTAATGCTCTCACAAGTGCAAGAGTCCTCCCGAGAAGTCAGGGGGGTTCCACAGCAGTGTTGGAGGGGGTGGTTAGCCTGCTGCCCTCGCCATCAAATATAAGCCCGTTTGTTCTCTGCTGTCCATGAGTGCAGCTGGGTGCAGTTCATCTTAGTGTCAACTTGCAGTGGTCAGCAGCACCCACTGCTGACACCCTTCAACGTGCAGCCTGGCTCTGCTGAACTTACTGAGCTGGCTTAAGTAATGTCCTGATTTTGCTGCAGCTTGTTCTTTTCTTTCCTTCATGGTGGAGAGTGATGCAGGACCCATAGCTTGTGGCTCTCCTGTTTTTGTAAATCCAGCCTTTGGGCCTTTTGTCATGCTACGTATGTAGCCATCTAGGCTAAAATCAATCTTGAGAGGTATAATCATCCCAGCTTTCATTTTAAGAGCATTTATCTCTAAGGTTAATTAAAGCTACTTGAATGTAAATAAGGCTAACCTCTTCACTTCTGAACAATGCAAATAGAATAGTCAGCATACTTATAGGGTATCAGCCGTGTAATTATTGTGTAATATTTATGTTCTTTGAAATGCCATGCTATTTATTGCCATTCAATCCTGGTACGAGGTGCTTCATAAAACCAACTGCATGACTCTTTATTTGTAAACTTTAGAAGAAGTTGATCATTCTCAAATGGGGGGGAGATAAAAGTGATGTCAAATTTTTACACGGATAGATGCTCTGATGTTACAAAGGTTTTGTCAGAGAGTGTTCTTTCAAACTAAAGTGACCACAGACTGGAGTTTTGCCTGGTTGACAGCGTGCTGTGGGCTGTATTCCTGCATGCCAGGATTGCTTTTCACTGGCTCTAGGTGGTGCTCGCCAGAGGTGCTGCAGGCACCTCGCTCTGCAGAGCAGGCACAGCAGGGGAGGGTGCGTTTGGGCCTCTTGCCACCTTTGCTCGCACCTAGAACATTGAGAATACTTTCTGCACTATGGACTAAAACTCAAGGAAAGGTGCTTCTACTTGCATGTGCTTTCTTCTGCAACGTGCTGTTTGTTTAGTATTCTTAAACCAATACAGAGTTTGTTATTCTTGCTGTTGCTTTGTAAACTGTGTGAAACAGGAGCACAGGGAAGGATGCACTATGGCTATGGTTTCTGACTTCCATTTTGGACAGTATCGTCTTAGTTCTAAATGCTAATTTCTGAACAGATTAATCGGAACAGTGGGAACAGGACAGTAAGCAGACCTCGGGTTTTCAGTCTCTCCACCACAGTTCGAAAGGGGACAAGGCTGTGCTTGGGCATGTGTTTGTGGTACTGAATTTCCACCTCTTTCTCCAAAGCAATGGGAGAGTCAGGATTAACTCAGCAATTTTCTCCTTTCACCTAAGAATCATTTGCTGTTTAAGACCCAGTACAATTAGCATGATCCAATTAGAAATCAAGTTCTCATTGCATGTGACATTTTATTAACATCTCCTGTGAGGCTGTCAGTGGTCTTAGGCATGCTTAACCCGTAGTACAGTATCAACTCCTAAAACTTCTGTGAGATGATGTATACCTGATTCTTAACTCTGAGGAGAGGAGCACTGTCTGCCCAGCCTCCTGTGCTCAGCCCTGTGCCTACCAGGGGACATGATTTGAAGGATCGTTTATCTTGCTCTCACCCTAAAAGGAGGTTAAACTCTCTCAGCCCCGGGAGTTCTTTACCTGAAGCCATTAGTCCAGGTAGAGTATAGACACCCTGGGAAAAGTGCTCCCTTGTCATCAGAACACTTGGACCTTCCTCTCTGCATTTGTACATTTGCATCCTTTACTTCTGACTTGCATTTGAATGATATAAATTGCTGTACTAGTTGAAAGGAGCAGCAGTAGCTGCTGACTTCCTATATTGACTGTGGTGTTACTCATAATGGGTGTGCTTTTCCATTCAGTTAAATTAATTAGCTCGTTTTTGTCTGTGTTTGATTTGGCAGAGTAGTTATTGTAGGAAAACACATTTTCTAGTTAATTTATAGTGATTGCTTCAAGCTCAATTTGGGAATTAATAAATCCATCTTCTGCATTGCGCAGAACTGTTTATCAGAGATTTCCGCTGTTTCTCCCTTGCTGGACTAGGTCCTTCTAGTTTACTTCAGAAATATCTGTGTCAGGTGCTGTATTACTAAGAAATTTTGGTAAACATAAATGTCAGTGAAACTACTCTTTGGTACACAGCCTAGTATGTGGGGCTGGAGCGCTCTAGCATTTTGGAGGTGTGTTTTCAAATGCTGCTGCAGCATCACACACCGCTGCACACAGAGGGGCAAACTGCTGGTGATCATCTGGAGTAGCTGAGCTTATTCTCAGCGTTGTTTTCCTTCAAAGAGACACTCCCTGCAATTGTTAGATTGACAGAGATGTATTGTGTACTCTGGGTACATGATTAAGAGAAGTATTTGCTTAAAATATGAGTACATAAGGATGTTTATGACTTCTGGATAGATTCTTGTATCAACAGATAAAAAAAAAAAACAACAGGTTAATTAAAGAGCCATAGATCTTTCATTTGAGAAACCTCATATACATAGGCGCCTTCTAAATGGCTGAGGAAACCAGGCGCAGAGCGTTCCTCCTCCCAGGCTCTCCACAGCAAGAGCAGTGGCGCTGGACGGCACCCGGGCAGGCAGCGCCGTGGGAAGGCGTTGGGCTGGTGCGAGGCCAGCGGTGGGAGCTAAGTACAGGAGTTTATCTTCCTGTCTTTTTATCTCCTGCCTCCTGCGCAGGATGCGTTGTTGGAAACTTATGTGCAGTCTCTCAGTAATGTGAGCAATATTTAACTTTTATGTTTTTCTTGGTGATGTCTTGCTGCGCATGGTAGAGTCTGTGTGAGTGCTGAGAACTTACCTTTTGCCTGGACCTGAATAGGCCCTGAAAACGTGGTGTTTCCGGTCTTGCTATGGTTGGCTCTGTTTAACCATATTTCTTAAAAGACCTGCTGGTATCTCTGAGAAGAACGTGGCAGTTGCCAGTCAGAAGGGTGAAGTGCAACACCTGGCTGCCTGGCATAGCTAGCACTGGGCACTTCTTCCGTTGGGTGCATCTAGCTCTTAGCATGCCGTCTTTGTTACTGAGCTGCTAGGTATTTTTGGAAAATGGGAATCGCTGTCGATAACAAATTCTTTCTTTGTATATTCTTTTTTCCTCTCATACTGAAAATGTTTCCTCACTTCAAACTTTTAACTGGAAATTAAAATGTTCAAAGTAGTGCAGTTCTGTGGCCAGAACACTCGTGTATCTTTAACCTAGCTGGCTTGGACAAAGGCATCAGTGGTAGTACTGGTTTAGTTGTGGAAACATAGAGCTCCATATGGGGGAAACTTCCCCTCCTTACTGTCACTGTTCCAAAATTTTCTAATTTTCTTCTGATGTTTTCCCTCCCAACCACACTGTTTATCCTTGCAGAAGTGAAAAATAGCCAGACATAAAGGTCACTCTAAAGCAGAGACCTTCTGAATGGCAAAATCTCACTCCAAAGGATTTTGGTTCTTACAATTGATGTAAAAGCCCTCACAAAAGTGCTTCGGGATGGAGACTCTTTCGTGTGTCTCACAGGGGCAGCTCTAGCATGTATTGGTGGTAAACTCGCACTTTGTAGCATGTTACTCCTGCCCACATTGATGAGAGTTTTGTAACAGAAGTCACTAGCTTTGTAATTTAATCTGCCTTGGTATTGTCAGTCTAAAATTTTGGGTACACACTCTACATTATGAACATAGTTACGACGACAGAGTAGAGCCTGAATGAGAACATCCTGACGAAGAAAAACCATGAAAACTAGCTATGTAAAAAAGTACTGATACGCTTGTTAAAAAGTGTTGAAGCATACAACTCGTGAGTCAATAGACATTAGATGTTTGAAGAGATCCTAATATACAGTTATTGGTGCTTTTTAGTGGCTGAACATGGCCCTAGGTCAGGTCTGAATTACCTAAAAGCAAGTGAGTAAATCCGTACTTGACTAGTTAATTCTACTTTGTTAAATACATTCAGATATGTTAGCTACTGCTTGTATTAATTTGTAATAGTTGAAAAACATAATTGGATTTTGGTTTTCAATCAAGTTATCGTTCCAAAAGAGTAGCGCAGTTATTGTGGAAATTCTGAAAATGAGTTACTGCGAAATCTGACTCATAAGGTAAGTGCCTCATGAAATTTGAATGTTTAGAAGGGAAAATGACTGGCAGCTCCTCTTGTAAGCGTGCTAGTTACAATAAAGTATAAAAGTTCAACATCAAAGAGACCACCGCTTAGTTTGTGGCAGACTTGTACATCAAAGAGCAAATACAGGACAAAAGGAACTGTGCAGAGATACAGTTCAGCCTTTCAGACGGGTCCCCATGGAATGCTAGAGAGAGCTGCTTTCGTGATGTGGAAATTATCTCTGGCATATCTTCACTTCTGATTTGGGGAATAGGTAAGATTAAGAATTAAAAGCACGCTGTGAGTCCAGCCTTGCCAATATACTAGGTATGAGCGTCTGAGCTTACATGACGTCAGCCACGCAGTTTCTGTGTGTGGTGTGACTCAAGTGTATAAACGTGGTTGACAGATTGGAAGTATGCTTACAACACCGTGGTCTCGTTGGGTGGGGGGAGGATGGGCAAAAGGTGTATAACATACAGAAATGAAAGCTAAATGTCTACTTCTTGAGTAATTTTTTTATATTATTACACCTGCGATCAAGCACTGGATCGTGCTGCCCAAAGAGGAGGTGGAGTCTCCATCCTTGGGGATATTCAAGCCTTGACTGGACACAGCCTTGGGCTGTAGTTGACCCTGCTTTGAGCAGGGGCTGCACCAAGCAGTCTCCAGAGGTGCCTTCCAACATCAACTCTCTTCTGTGATTCTATGAGAATAACACTTGCATATTAAGGCAGCTGTCTACCTGTATTTCTGGTTATGACTCCTCCTAATACAAGACATGATTTAGCCAAAAATGTGATCAGCTCCTACACAATGGAAGTCCACACAAAATTATTATTTTTTTATTTCTTTTCTTCTGAGCTCCTGCAATGTGGAAGCCAGATGTGGTTTTGATGATTCAAGCTTTTAGTAGTTAGTGTATTAAAACTAAATTCCTGAATTCTCTCTTAAATCAAGAAGAAAGTCTGTGAATTACTGCCTTAGAACAAAGAAAAGTAATATTGGCTATCTAGAGCACATCTCCAGTGTCAGAACAAGGCCAGAGCATGAGAAATTTATCACAGAACATTGTTTGACCGCCACTGACCAATTCGTGGTATCATTGTGTTGGAAGTCAGTGGAGGTTTTGTGATGAATCTGGATGCATCTGTTTTAATACTACAATGAAAAGTAGGTCACATCAATTCTTCAGCTCCAGTCTTTCTTTTTTATTTGTGTTTCCTGTCTATATCTGCTGACTGCTTATGTGGTGTAAAAATGTTGATCATGAAATCCAGACTAAATCTGAATTCTCTGAAGTTCAAATATGCGTGGATCAACGATTTTAATACCAATTTCATCTTTTATGGAAATAGTGTTGTCAGCAGACTCCGATTTCTTTTATTGCAGAACTAAAAATACTTGCAATCTCAGGGAATCGTTAGGAAATATAAAGGGTTTCTGTTAAAAACCCTAGGGAAACCAGATTAGGCATACTCCTGTATAATTAATTGATGTGCTACTGCACTAAGTGAAGTAGTGCATCCGTAAACAGAAGTCAGAATGTGAGAGGCTAAGAACTGCTGGGAATTGTGTAAAGACATCAAGGCTTGAAAAGAACAATTTGGGCACCTCAGGAGAAACCATCATTTGCATTTGTTGGAAGGACAAAAAGTTCTCCATAAGGCCATGAAAGAGGGAGCTGTGAAGGCTCACGCTCGTGATTAGCGCTGTCTTTTCCCGATGAAACAGTTGTAAACAAATTTGATATTACCATTCACAGTATTCCATAGTGCCTTCAGGTTGATGTTGTGATAGTTCCATAGACCAAATGTAAATATTCTTATATTTTTAAAATAGCATCAGGTTAAGTGTTCTTAAAATGTTCCTTTTGTTGATAGTGCTTTAAATTCGTTATTTTTAATAAGTTGTCATGTGAAATATGAAATGGATTATTGATTGGTACCATTGTTTGTCCTGTTTGCTTTGAGACTTAGAAATAATTGCTAGTCTGTAGTAATCGTTTTGGAAAAGTCAGGATCTTCTATAACATTACCACAGAGAGCTGCAGTAGTTGCATATGTAGAGACCAGTGTTGATTTGATGATACATGGATGAATTACTCTTTTGTAAGCACGTTTAAAACCTTGTATCAAATTCTTTGCTGCTCCCCCATTGATTGCACTACTGTTGCCTGAATAAAGGCTTCCACCCTGGGACAGTATGTGTACAGCGACAAGCAGCAGTGGCCAAGAAGGAAGAAGAAGCTAGTGCCACAAGCTTCTCTGATTTCAGAAAAGTTAATCCTTTGTGATTTGAGAGGTATTGCAGGGAAAAACAAAGTCCTCTTTTTCTGTTTAGAGAGAAAATACAGCATAGGTATCTTTAGAGAGGCCTATTTCTCTCTCTGTTTCCTCACTCTGTTGATAAGGAGAAGTGAAGAGCTTTACCGGATAAGTGGCTTTACTTGAGCCTTGCAGGGTGCTTGAGAACTTCTAATAGCATTGATCACTTCTGCACACAAGGGCACTGGGGAGAGCTGAGGGTGCTCAACACTGAAATCGAGCCTTTGCTGAGGAAACGGTAAGAATTGTTCGTAAACAATGACCATTACTCTCAAGTAAATGGGATGACTGTGTGTATCCTGCTATGAGGAATGAACAGCAGATGTTTGCACTGTGCTGTTACAAGAAGGTGGAGGTTTCTTCGTTCAATTATGTCAAGTCCTGGCCTGCTAGCTGGCATGGAGTATGTTTGGAAGAGACAAGAGCTTTACATTGTAAAAAGGCTAATCAAATGAATTCACTTTATATGCTGAATTGGAGGAACTTTTGAAAGAATTTACTTTTGAATTAAAAACAAAACAAAAACATCTTTAGAGACTCTTTCCCACCTTTAAAATACCTGAACTGTCAGGTTAATAGCTTGTTATTTCAGAGAGCATGTGTACACAGGGAGAGTTGCCAACAACTCATAAAGTCAAAATCCCAAAATGAAATCCTTGAGTACTTTTTTTTTTTTTTTTAATTGAGCTGAAATATTTCTTAGGGAAGTGCTGGCAAAAAAATGATGCAGGATTTTGTTGCTTAACTTCTTTTGTTGGATTGTTGCCACACTATTAGAGATTTGATAACTATTCTAAGTTCAGCTTTTCTGTCAGCAATGGATGGGATCTCTCTACATGTGAATGAATATTCAAAATGGGCAACATGCACAGATGTCCAAGTCGTTTCCTTGGAGCTTAAAGTTAATGTTCTAGGAGCATGTCCAAAGCTGGCATAAACCTAGGTATCTCACATGCGAAGCACTGCTGTGCTTTATTTCTAAAGGCATAATTTCTAAATTTGAGTAAGTTTTTGTTAGCCAAGTGTATTTTCATTGGCGGAAGTTTTACAGTTTTTGAGGACTCTTATCTGCTTCCAGTGTGAAAGCACCTTCATAATCGAAATTAAATAGCATGACTTCAAATATAATCACCAAATATAATGTGGGAGAATAATTTAATTAAAATTAATTCCAGTCTTCAGAAAATGATTTCAAATTTGTATTAAGCTCGATACGAAAATTGTTACCGCTTTGGAAAACATCTCAGTAAAATGCCTTTTTCACAAAGGACTACTTTGGTCTAACCATCTAAGAGATTTATCCAAGGAGACAAAGCCCAGTTTGGTTGCTGCTAATCTGATGCTTTACAAACAAGATTTTAATTTTTGTTCCCTTCACTTGTTTTTCAAAAATTTAGGCAGATACACAATGGGATGTGTTTTTCCCAGAAGTGATAAATCCTGCTGTAAACGATATCAGTAGCATGTAGTCTTGAGACTCGTTTAGTTCAGTATCTACTAATTTTTTGGGAAAATAATGTCATGTCCCAAGCATTTTGAACATTCATAACTCATGTTAATACAACTGGAAAAATTATTCCAAACCTACTCTCTGTTAGATATTTACCTTTCTTCTCAAGACTTGTTTGTTGTACCAAAGAATGACCAAAGGAAGTCAACTTAATGCATGGCAAGCTGCTGTAAGGTTGATGTAGCAGATCCTGTTTGTATTTCTCTTCACATTGGTGGAGGTCCTTGTATGCATCAAATGTGCAGGTGGTCCCTGTCACAGAGTGCAGGCAGGCTGAGCTGCTGGCGTGCAAGAACTTTCTGATAATGTTGCAGAAGAACTCCTCCTTTTTTTAATATGGGCCGGTAAGGAAATCATGCCTCTCAGTGAAGCTGTGCTTATTACTACTATTTGAAATGATACTCTTTCCATGCCGAGGTCAGTAACTTGAATGACCTGATCAAAGAAGATTTAGCATGGCGTGGAAAAGTAAAAAGTATTCCCATTTAAAAAAAAAAAAAAAAGTTGAGTATAGATCCTCTGTTGTTTTTCAGGGAAGATATTGTAGAGTAATGATATCCAGGAAGAAACAGAAGGACTGTACGCTTAAAGAGAAAATATGTGTAGCAGAGAAGGAATTTAAATAAGCATGTATTGGTTTCCCTGTGTGCTAGTTCCATCACAGTAGTTCCAGATACATTGTTCAATTGAATTGAACAACCCACCTAAATATTTTAAGACATTGTTCGTTAACAATAACTGTTTTTAATGTCAGAGAGGGTAAGTTAAGTTGGTTATACAACTTATCAGGCACTGCTAAATGTTGTGGATGTTATTAGTTATTAAGTAACCAACAGTAAGTCTGGCAATGTATTAAATCTCAAGGCATTGCATAAATAGTCCTAGATGAGAAAAATAATCTCCAGTTTAGAAGGTACGTATCCAGTCTGAAGTTTTGGACGGCTGTCCTGCTACTATCTGAAATGGGATTGAGCCAAGCAGCTGTGCTCTGCTCATTTACTGGTGGAACTTCACCCTTACCCTCTGCAGAAGCCAAGGTAGACAGGCTATGTGTTGGAAGTTACTGGGACCAGAGCAGGCCGGAATCTACCCTAAACCAGGACAAATCTGAGTGCTCTTTAGATCCCTGAACAGCCTGTAGCAGTCACGGTTATGCCTTTTAAGTTCTTGCTAAATGATCTGATATTAAGCTGGTAAAGTGCTTAAACCTGTCGAAAGTTACACATGTAATAGCTGTCTGCCCACAGTTGTCCTTCTGAGCTCGAGCTTTCTCTGCTGTGGGGCAGATTTTACCTTTACCCACCTGTTCCCTGTGTAAAGCACAGCTATTGCACCTTCTTCCCATAGGTGCTGCGGGAGGTCAGCAACTCCTTACCGCAGTGCTGTTTGCAGAGCTCTTTTCTTTGCCAGGAAGAAGGGGCATAGCAGTTTGCTGTTTAGATTAGGGTTGTGTTTACTTGCTGGATTCGGTAAGCTATCCATGTTTTCTTTATGAAGCCAAACACACCTCAAAATAACACTAACAATAGGCAAATCTGGATAAGCTCTTGCTTTTCTTTTTCCTCATTTCTTTCTTACTGACTGCTTTAAATGAATCTTCGTTTAATTTTTTTAATGAAAACATTTTTTTCTGCAGTGAATCTGTCAGACAAAGTAAATTGACATGTCGTGTAGTAGCTTTGTGGTTTGCATTTTTTTTCCTCCTTGTTTTAAGTTGATGCAGAAGGTATATTTTGATGCTGTTACACTGTGATGGATGAAAAAACTGCACTGACTTTTATTCAGGAGAGGGAAGTGAGAAGCTTTCTTTCAAGGGCTGTAGATCAATTGGTGTCTTACAGAAGTAATACCATGAAAAGAGGGAAGAACTCCTCTTTGATACTCAAGTCTTTCTATTCCAGTTGGTACAATAATGGGCTTTTGAATTAAAGGTTTGTTAAAGCTTGTATCTATTTCAGAGTACTGACAGCTGAAGCTCACTAGCTGAGCCAAAATTTATATGTTTATCCAAGCCTGTTAAAATCAGAATATATGTTGACTGGACTAATGTCTAAGCTTTAATACCACTTTTATATAAAAGGCTGCTATTTGAATGTTCAGTAAAGTTCTTCACAACATGCCTTTGAGTTATGATTTATAACTGGATTCATATAAATAAATGCTTTCAGCCAAATGCTGTTGAACTAATTCCATTTTGAAGTCATTAATTATATTTAGCTCATTTAAAAGGAGGGGAGAAGGCATCAACTAACCCTATGTAAAAATGACAACAGAATTGTTTTGTGAAAAGGCTGTTGGGCCTCTTAAGCTGTGCAGAGTGAGTGGTTTGTTGGGTTGTTTCTGTTTTTTGTTTTTGTAATCAAAGAAGTGTGAACAGAAGCTAGATAATGTGTGGCTATACTGCAAAGAATCCGCTGTTGAACAGGCATTAATACACTTAATGCTTTTTTTTGCTTTTATCGTGTTAAGGTCTTTGGCTTTGCAATAAGATCTGGCCGTGCTGTGAGCCTACTCGATTGTGCAGAATAAAACCCTTGTATTTGGTAGTAAATCCATTAACTTTTGTCAGATTGGGGAATTTTCAAGGTAAATTTTCTCTGATGTATTTTTCAATTGAATAATTAGTTTGTTATATTTGGGCAATTTAATGTAAGAAAGAGATGTTACAGCTTTGATATCTTATATATTGTGTGAAGCTTATGATAAAGTGCTAGCTGATCATCAGAACTAAAATTTAGATGCAACCAAAATGCAGTGGATTTTAGTGCAATTTTTGTGAGCCTTTGTGAACCCACTCATTATACTTCTTAATAGGATTCCTTTTTGTCTTTTCTGGAGTTTGAGAAAACATAATAAACCTAAGCTTTGCTGATTGCTGGGGCTTGCGCTTCTTAAACACCCTCCCATCCCCAGTTTCTGAAGCTTCCACTCTCTGTCAAAAAAGGCAAAATCCCTGAAAAAGTTTTTGACTTTTTAATTTCAACAAGGAGGATTAACATTGTAAAGACAGATTGGGAAATGAGTACTATATATATTTCTAGACTGAAATGTGGTACTACTGCAGGCTCCATCTTTTGCCTTCCGTCTTGGCTATTCAGTTTGGGTGGACATAAGAATCTTCCCGCTTGATGTTCACATCTCTGTGAGATTGCATGGGCTGCACACAGTACTGTCATCTTGCTGAGGTGCTGTGTAATTGCCTGATCCTCTTTCCTTTGCTGTGTCGTTTCTCATGTCTTTCGTTTCATTTTTCATTTCTTCTCCTTCATGTTAACGTTCTTCATCTCTAATTCACTTTCTTGTGTTCTTCTTTCAGTCTTTTGAAAGCAAGGTGCCAGTGCCTTATTTAATCCCTTTATCAGTATAGTTAGGGGTAACAACGCAACTTTACCTTTTAGTCCCTTTCTAGCTGGCTGTTTGGCATCATCACAAAACAATGAAAGACAGAGCCCTCTAGAACACCCCTCTGCTTTACCTTTCTAACTTTTCATGCTCAGCTCCTCAAGAGGTCTTTGTTTCTCTAGCAGCCTTCTGGAACGGCTCCAAGCACACCAGAGGGTTATGACAACTGGAAGAAACCATGTCTCCAGATGGGCTTTAATTGTCTTTCCATTTACCAAAATTCACATCTGCTCTATAAAGCCACACTTATTCCCCCACCTACCCCCCTGAAAAAAATCTGATTTTCTTACAACCTTTTGGCAGCCTGGGCCAGGGACATCAACAGAGGCTCACTGGCACACTTGGGAAACTTAATGTGTGCTTGCTCATCACTTTACTTGGAGAGAAATTGCTGCTTTCAGATTCTGGGTGTTGGAGGAAAGAGGCATGGAAATATCATGCCAAGGTGCTGCAGTAGCTAAAATGTCTAATTTTGTATGATGAGCTTCCTAAATGTATGCAAATTGTTCTGGTTACAAGTGTGATTAATAACAAATCATCCACAGGATGGATTTTCAGAAGGGGTCAGTCAAACCTCTACTTTGCTCATGGATTGCATGGTAGATTTGAGTTTAATAAAATGAGCTAGCATGAAGCAAGAATCCTGCATGAACTTACTCTTAAGTTGTTGTACAAAACACAGAAGTCATTGTCTAAATTGCGTATGAGGTATACAAAACCAGAATTACAGTGGAGTGAGCTTGTCAACAAGTTTTGGAACCTAAATAGTAGGGAGCAAGGAAAACATGAAAGGACATACAATTTTATATTTCCATTAAACAAGGACCATCTTTTTATCTGAATTTTACACATTATTTATTTGTGTATGTATGTATGAGATCCTCATCCAAAACTATGGTTCCTCAGCTTTGCTATAGTGACAGTGGCGAACAAACTATCCACCTGCCCTTTCCTTTTATTCCTCCCTGGAGCGGTTATCAAACTGCTACTTTTATCTTACAGAGGAGAACCCGATGTTGGTAAGTTTGTTAATGCAGGTAGCCAGCAGATGTTGTCTCTTGCATTATCAGGTTGTTTAGAACAGTGATCTCCCAACAATTTGGATCATGTAACCCCTATCAGCAT
>VXAL01003295.1:39577-90450 GCA_013399475.1 Chauna torquata | reverse complement strand
AAAAAAAAAAAAAGAGCATGCACCCCCAATATATGCATTTTTATTTATAAATTACGCACGTGTATTACTGTACTAATGTTATGTACATTATAAAACATGCATAGGAAGAGAAATTAAAAAAGGATGAGATACAGATGAAATAAACACTGTTTCTAATTTATTTAGTAATGGTAAAAAAAAAAAAAAAACTTTCTTCCTGTACCCCAATGGATTGTCTTGTGCACCCCACTTTGGAAATGAGTGGCTGAGAACATCTGTTGGTCGGTATCAGAGCATACTTGTGTCTTGTTGCGTATTTTCTACTCCTAATGTCCAGAGCCTGCCTAGCAACAGAAAGCTTTTGTAAAATAACATAATAGCTGGTAATATCTATATTTCTGGTAGAATGCAAGATGGCAGAACTTTGTTTTAGAGATCCATGTGCTAGAAGCATGGATGAACGGGACTATGTGCTATGAGGCACACCTTTATATTCGCTATCTAACTGCTTTGTATTCACTACCTCAGTTTCAGTGGGGGGGGTTCCTGGAGGTGGCTAGTGGGTTACAAGGCCACTAAATCTACTAAAATCTAGCAGATAAATCAATCAGTCATGAATGTCATGAACAAGAGTGGACATTATTTCCTATTTTCATGGTTTTGTTGCTGTTTTTTGACAAACTACTGACTGATGATAGCATGCACTTGCCACTCCTCCATGAGAAGCATAATTCAAATTGGAAAAGGTTTTCTTTCTTCTTTTTATTGAGTGTTTCTGTCTCCTGCCCTCCCCTTATCTTGCCCAGCTTTGGCTTTTGGAAACAGATGGATATAGATAGCTGATTCTCAGCTGCCATTTAAAAATATTCCTGTTGTTTATACTCATGGGTGTAGCTTGGAAATGCATTGTTCTTCTGTGCATCTAACCCACGGCTCATCTAATTTCTGAAACAAGGACATCTTCAAACTCCATTCCAAAACTGTTGATCCTACATGTGGATGATACCAGGGAAAGTGTATCCTGCAAAGTGCAAAAATGATTCATTTGTAATTTTTATCCCTCACAGAACTGTCCTATGAAGTGCTTACATCAGTCAGTTCATATTCAGTTATGTCTCTCACGATCCAAAGCCATATTAGAAGTCAAAGTGTGAGTATAGCTTCTGTTTTAATACTAGTCACAGCTAAAAGGAGCATCTGCTTGCAAAGTGATCGCTGTATAAAAATGTTTCTTTGTCACTAACTGGTCTGTGAAACTTGACCAGGCTGCTTACAGAAACCTGCCACGGTTCTTATGCTAGACCACTGCTTCCCCAGAGCTTCAACACTGATCAAGTAAATGTTTCATTCAGTTCAAACAATTCTTTGGCCTCTCTCCCCTTCCCTCAATTTCTCAGTTTCCAAAAGACTTCCAAGAAAATGATTGCCATGAACTATTGAGTCCATTTGCTACCTTTTTTCATACTGGTGTCTTGCTTCAGTTGAATGTGCTGATTGTGGACTACTACCGTCTGTTGTCTTTTACATCTGAAATTATTGAAGATAAAAAAATTGGCTCAAATTTATTTTAAAAATCTTACAGCTTTGTGTCTGTACATATGCTTGCTTCTTTCATGTTTTGTACTTTTTTTTTTTAAATACTTGAAGGTTGGCAATGCTGTGAAGTAGAACCGTGAGACATAAATATCAGTTGTAATAGGAATATTGTATGGAATCTCATCCTTGTTTTGCTTGAAAACAATACAACAATACTTGATCATCTTGGCCAGGTTGAACAAAGACAAGAGCTAAGGGATGCGCATTACTTTGGCAGCAACTTCATTAAAACATTTGGGAACAGTGCCCAGCAATAAATCATACGGTGTGTCATCACTTGCTCCGAGAGAGAGAGAGTGTGAGTGTGAGTGTGTGTGTGTGTGTGTGTGTGTGTGTGTGTGTGTGTTAATACTACATGGAGACTTGGTGAAAGGGTTGTTTCCCCACTGCACCAGATGATAGGAGCCGCAGCTCCTTTGTCACAGCTTTCTCAGGAAACTACTGCTGGCCTCAGTTGGTTTATTTTTCCTCTCTGGCAACGTGACTGTGGAAAAACCGTGGGAATGTGTTTAAGAGAGGTACCACCTAGGAGTGGCAAGCCCTGTACCTTCCCACTGCTCTTCCTGGGTAACACCTAATTTCAGAGGATCACTGACATCAGATAAGGGGCTAGGAAGACTTTGTTTGCATGGGCTCTTCAGTTTTGGGAAGACTTTATGTTTTAAGGTCCAAGATGAAACTTACAGCCCAGTTTGGTAATGCTTGTTTTCCAGCTCCTCCTGCTCAGGCAGTCACGCACAGAGACCTGGCCGCCCTGTTATTCTAGATTATGACTGTAGTTTCTGCCTGGAATAGTTATTTGGCTCTTTGCTGCTACCTCTGCTTGCAATGTGAGAGTGTATTGGTCAAAAAGTTCCCCATCACTAAGCTCACTGAAGCAAGTGTAAAAATACCTGAACGGTTTCAAAGTTCAGTATTGCTGCCTGACAGGGAGGATTCAGAGCTGTACCGTCACTAGCAAAATAATGCTTTGGTGCCCTGATAGTGTATGTTCCAAAAATGTATGGTCTAATTTCGAAGTGGCATTTCTCCAGCTTCTTTTGGCAAGGAGCACTTCTCCCTGCCCCAGCAGAAGAGTTGATTCCAAATTCGTAAAAGTTATGGCTTTGCAACAGTTGTATTTCCTCTGTAATCACTTAAATTCATTTTATGTAGGGACAATAAATTACACTTGATTGGACTACAGTGTAAACAGGCTGGAAATCTACTCAAGCATAGTGATGGCGAAGCCCCAGCCATAGCACTATGCATGAAGTTATGTGGGAAACCCTGGTGGCACTTCAACTCTGTATTTTTTATTTTGAGACAGAAGCATGAAAGATCGGACAGGCCCTCCTCCCTTCCATAACATCGTGTACAACGTGGAGTTGAATATATGTTTTAGAAAAGTAATGGTGTTGTTTAGTTGGTCATGAAATCATAGGCAATCTTATTTCTTTAAATAAACTTAGTAACAATTTTTGCACATGCTGGTTTTGAATGTTATTAATGTTGCAACAGAGTTTTTGATGGATTAATTATTACACCACCTGTGAGTAAACACAAAAACAAAGATGAAGCTCGCTTGAGCTTTGGCTGAGAAATTCAAAAATTGTGGTTTGTTGCATGTTCTGAGTATTGTCATGGGCTGCTCTTACTGCTTAGGTGTTTGCACCATAGTGAGACGTTAGTGTTGTTTTATTTGAAATAAAGCAAGTGAATTCACTGGTGCACAACAACAGTGAAAAATCCATTTTCCAGTGCTGGATTAGGATCTTCAAATCAAAGGCAAAAATGAACGTTCAGTTCCTGTAACCACTAAGCTGCTGTGTTTCAAAGAGAACTCAAACTATTTGGTATGTGTGCTAGGCAGTAACTTGTGACGAATTCTGGAGCCAGTTTCCACTGTTGCTTGAAAGTGTATTTCAGCTCCTAATTGTACAGTGACTTTTCAGTGCCTCCTGAGAACCGTAACTGCAGGCTTCCTAAAAACTTTATTTTGTTTGTATCTTATATGTTGACTATTTGAATCAATATTTGTTAGAAAATGAGATGAGCTTAAAAGGTTTGGTATTTCTAGGTTAGGTAAAGCTTGTGATAGTGAAGACTGCAGGATTGTCCATCCTATATTGTTTAAAAAACAATATCTTAAGACTCATGGTTTAGTCTCTTCTCATTTTAGCCTCTTTTGTCAGTGTAGGTAGAACAACAATTAATAATGTTCATTCCTGTTTGTAGTCTATTTCTGGTCACCCTAACATGAAAGCTGTATTTTATTTTTTCGTACTTCAGTTTCACACTTAGATATTGTGCTGGTATATGAAACTTGGAAAATGAAGTTCTCTGAACTTTCTTCTATGTTCTAAGCACTAACCAGATAGTAGGCACTGTATAAACACAGGAAAAATGTATTATCTGCCCCAATGAGCTTATACCTTAAAATCTGTGATAATCAACATGTTTATTGTAGAACTGTCTTTGCATTCTTCAGCAACTTAGACTTGTATATTTGTGGAAACCAGTGTCCCCAACATTAAACTCTTTGTTCCAAACTTAGTAAATATTTCAGAATTTCTCCAACTCAGTAAAATTTTGTTAACATACCTTATATAAATTGTGCTGACAACTTCTGATGGTGGCATTTCACTCCAAATAAAACTAAATGCAAGAGATACCCTATGTTGTATGAAATCCATATGGCAATATGTTACCAAGAAGTATATATTTTTAAAAGATATCTTTGTGGAATTCAGTAAGCTTGGTTTTCTTGAATTGTATGCAGATCCTATCCTCAGTTCTGGAATGTGCTCTTTCCCTTTGCCAGGGCTGCCAGACAGAGCCCTCTGACAATCTCTTTATCTGTAGGGTTGTCTATAATGTTAATTAGTGAACTCTTTGAAAAACCGGCTTCCACGAGTTAATTTATGCACAAAACATCACTGAGGGTTGTGTTTTACCTGTTTCCCAACTAAGGGACTGAAGTATAGCTTAAGAGACTTGGCTTGGGCCACACAAGAAGCCTGTGTCATAGCCAGGAATCGAGATTCACAATTCATTGCCTAACCACAAGACTTTCAGAAAATAAAATGTTGAACAAAAGCAGATGCAACACTGAGAATTTGAGGCTTGAGTACAGTTTACAGGGTGCTTAACTCTCTGTGCATAAAACTGGAAGGATCTGCTTTGGAAGGCCAATAATGCTTATGCATTCCTAGCAATTTAATTGCAAACTGCCAGACTGCAGAGATTTCAGCCCGCGTTGTATTCAGTGGTCTTCAGTGCAAATCCAGACAGTGCAGGATTTATTTTTCTACAGACACTTTTAACTCATTGATACAACTTCATAACAATAATTATTTAGGGCTGATCCCCTGCCTCAGAGGAGAGGAAAGGGAATTTCAGTGCTATTCTTTTCCAGGGATTTTTAGAATGGTCAAACCCAGATTACAAAATCATAAGGCAGGAGCTAAAACGCAAGGCTGTATTTCAAAGCTTTCTTCAGTGGATTTTTTCTTTTCCTTGTGTTTGTATATGTTTTTTGAGCATGTACTCTCTAATCTAGCAAGGACATGATAAGCTCTTGAGACATAATAAGCTCAGTAAGACTTGACACACTATTTACCTATTGAAGTATTTACACAGCTTCTATTCCTGTTGGTGTATCCAAGCTCTCGACAGTATTTAACAGATCCTCACAGGCAGAAATTCTCCAGTCCTGATGTTCTACAGGTATGAACTGAATTACAGAAGGGTATGGGCCCAGCTCTGTGCTGGTATAGTTTAATCATTTAACTCCTGGTGTTTTCAGTGAGACCTACGCGTTAAGAAGTTTTAGACACACGTAACTTGGTAATAGTTACATGACTCTCCCTGCCTCTCTCACACGATACTTGTGACAGCACAGGAACTCGAACTCAGATCATCTCAATCCTGTAGTAGCAGTCCTGTATTAGCATGAGGGGAAGAAATGTTTCACATATTCCTCCGAGAGAAGGTAGGAAACTTCAGGCTAGAAGGAAAGGACAGTTTTTAACTGCAAGGAAAACAAGCCATCGAAACAACTTCTAGGATTGGGGTGCATTTTCTGTCACTTGACCGCTCCTTCTGCGTGACAATGGTAGTTTTAAAAGAGATGCCTTCTAGTATTGCCGGTATGTATGGGTGTCACAGAAAACCCACTTGGTGATAGTCCACTATTTATATCATGCAGAACGTGAGATTTGGTTATAATGCCACCTGCTGCCCTTATGTTTCTGCTTCTGTAAATTTTTTCTTAGCCTGACCCCATCAATGCTGATGCTGGAAGCAGTACATTCACAGAATTTCCTTCAATCTGATTAGGCAGACAAGTGGGATATTTTATAACAGGCGTTGTGTGTGGGATATCTCTTAAGGTCAGAAATTTTGGAATAGGGAATATGAGGAAGGGGAATGGATACAGTCTATCCCTGAATTTTGGACAGCTAAATTAATTGGTCAACTATCCTTCCACAGTGCAATTATTTTTTGCACATACAGAAGACGCCTCCCTGTAAATTCCTTGTGACATAAAGTCTCTGACTAAAATTAGGTCATAGCTATTTAATTGTTCAGTTGTCCACCCACAAGGGAGCTACAGAGAGTTCTTTCAGTTCCTTGCAATCAAGTAAGTAGCAGTTATTCTCATTTATCCTCTAAGGAAATAGTCCACCAAAAATAATACGTTGATTCCTTAGCCCCTCCCTGTCACTAATCACTCCTCTCTCTTAGCTACGTACTGACTTGGCCCTCGTCACTAGGGTACCAAGTACCTCAGTCATTAATTTTCAACTTACAACACTTTGGTGATGTAAGAAAGTGTTGTCCTCATTTCACAGCTGAGGAATTGACACATCAAATAAGTGACTTGCCTAAAGTTTCACAGCAATACTGGACGTAGAAACCAGTGACTTATTCATAGTCTATTCTGTTTCTTGGAAAACTTGTGTTCCTCGTCCTTCTGTCAGCTACCCCCTGCCTCCTCTTACTGATTTATCAGACTAACAGTTTAGTTGTATGAGTGTTTTAACCTTCCACAGACTAGCAGTGCCAAACAGACGCACCCATCCCTTGCACGAGCACAAGCAGCATCTCTGCAGTCACGTGGGGAATTAAGTCAGGAAACCGATTCAGGGTAAAGTTAATCCACCAAAGAACAGTTTCAGCCTGAGTAGTCGGCTCATCTGGCTCGCGTGGTGCAGCTGTACAGGCACCAGGAGAAGGGGGAGAGGAAGAGGAGGACAGTGCCTCTCCATGGCTGGAAATGGCTGCTGGCTGCAAGGCTTGTGGAGCTAGTGGGTTAGCGTTGTGTATTCTCTCCCTTCCCTGGTGGGAACGTAAACAAAATCAAAACCTTAACCAAAATCGGTTCTAGTTTCTTCTTTCCTTTGAGTGCAGATTGCATACTTGGGATTTTCATCGTGTCTGTAGAGCCTCCCCAAAGCATGGCAAAGGGGCGTCTGAGAAGTGTGGAGCTCGGCAAAGCTGTGGATGAGTTCTCGTTGTGATGACATTTTAGTTGTTACCTGCACGGCCAGTCTTTCTTGTGTGACTGCTATCATTAAAAATGTTTGACTCTATATAAACTTTTTCTGCTCGAAATTAAACTATTTCTGAAGAGTTATAAATGCAACTAGAGAAGGGCACTATTACCAGGGTAAGTACATTTACAAAGGGAATTACATAATTTGTGTTGCAGCTTACTACCGCATCTCACCTTGCAACACTTGGACCTACGTCAGCTCGTGTTACCTTGCCTCTCTACCGTGAGTGGTTCCATAGAAAACAAGACAAATCAAAATTGTGTGTTGCTTTTTTTGGTCTTTGTCTGGAGTATTATCTCCAGGAGATTTCTGCTGTGACTTGCATGTGAGAGTCACACATACAGGGAGAGCGCCCTGTTTTGCTGATCCCTGTCCCAAAAGTGCTGTTCGGAGAGCTTCCAAATTGCTCTGCTGAAGTGTTTTCAGCTTTCAAAACAAAGCGTGTATTGAATCCTGCTGCTTCACTTGAAGAGTTGCAAAGTAGGAGAACCGTAAGTGTGTGATGATGCCCACATCCTGACTATATCAGAAGTCTGGAAAACTTCACGTAGGGAGCTTGGCATGCTAGTAACTTGCTCGTTGATAACTAAGGCGGGAAGAAAGATGACAATGACAAATACTTAGGAGAATAAGAGAACCATTTTTCACATTTAAGAAGTTGCTACAGAAGAGAACAGAACTTTAACAACTGCTGTTAAAATTCTTTTACATGGTGATGGTATATTTCCACCTGAATTGCCCTATGACCCCCTAAAACAGCTGAGACCCTGAAGAACTTTTTTACTGTCATTGTGGCTGAACCCTGTCCCCCACACTTTTCTGGTTTTTCGTCTTCTGGCTGGAGCATGAGGCCTCCCTGGGAGAGTGAGAGGCTGTTGCAGATGGTCATCAGTGCTATAAACTTCTGTCGAGAAAAAAACTCAGGCCTGTGTCAGCTGCAGCCACAGCCCTTTTTCCAACTCAGCCATTGCAGAAGCCTCAAAAGAAAAGTGTGTGGGATTGTTTTACTCATTTCTTTTTTCAGGCCTCACTCAAAAGC
Organism: Chauna torquata; assembly: GCA_013399475.1. Taxonomy (NCBI): domain Eukaryota; kingdom Metazoa; phylum Chordata; class Aves; order Anseriformes; family Anhimidae; genus Chauna; species Chauna torquata. Next base: position 82,296 of record VXAL01003295.1, on the reverse strand, counting down.
TCAAGATTTGGACATAAATCAGTTTGATTTTTCCTCCTCCACTGAATACAGATTGTAACGTAACAGCACAGCCACTCTGTAGTAGGAACCTAACAAGAAAACAGATTTTAACATAGTCACTAATACCTTTGAAGGAGGCAGTGTTAGCAATTATGAACTAGACTAGACATTGGTAAGAACTTACAGAATAATTACAGGCTTCCTGAAGTAGTACAGTATGAGTAATTACAGGTTTAAAAATGTTGTTATGAGCAGTAGTTTATACCGAAACTTCATCCTGCTCTTTGAAACCAGAATACATAACTCTCACCATGCCACAGCAAATGCTTATCCTTCTCCACAGAAGAATGTAGCCTTGCGTTATTGTACAGCAAATGTTCTGTGGTACATTATTTAAATTAGCATATAATAGAAACCTAATTGCCCACTAGGGCCCAAAGCTTTAGCTGGTGTAGATCAATGTGCTTCCACTGAAGTCAGTGTAACAATGTTGATTTTCACCCCTTGAGGATCTGCTCAGCAGCTTGTTTCTATTCCAGGCATTGTTAGAGGAGATAGTGTGTTTAGAATATTAAACCATGGCATTGTCAGAGATAGTCTACTCAATTTATGTGTGAGTGAAAAGAAATAAAGCGGTAAAACTATTATTTTTATCTGAGGATTTCAATTTACAATGTCAATTATTCATATTGACTGATCTGGTACAACAGGGAAATCATAAGCATGGGGTCATCTTGTTGTGGTTTTAATTTCCTACGTCTGTAGTTATCTAATCCTCTCAGTGTGAGCAAGCATGATTAGAATTTATTTCTATTCTGTGTTCCAGTGCCCTGGGCCAGGTTCCGTGCTAAATCCAAAGTGACTCTCCTACTTCATTGTCATTAACTTATGCTGTAATAATTTAAGTAAAAACTTAAACTTTATGTGTTAAGCATCTGAACATATTTCTTCTACATGGATTCTGCCTAGATGTTAAGGCTCGTGATATATGTTTGTATATTTAATTGGTTTTGGAACTTTTTGTAGCAATGTTTTCTGAATAATACTTAGGGAGGCAAGGACTTGGAAAGAAACTGGCTGTTTGTTAACCATTGAGACACAACCAGGAGCATTGTTACAGCTGTACAACTGGTTAATAAATTGCTACAGTAAGAACAACAGCTGTCTCTCTCTCTGGAGAGTCAAGTGCCAAAATGAATAATGATTCTTCACTTTGTCAAATGGTTTTTACAATAATTTAGAACATTTGGTTTGAGAAGCTTATTTTACTTATGAATGCTCCATTCAGGAAGAGGGAAACTTTAGGTCTGAGCTGAGCCAACAACCCTTCTTTGTTGTTTCCTCCTGTTCACTGCCATAATTCACAGGAGACCTCTGGCAGCTCCCTCACTTATCTCTGCTTCCATTTGTCCCCTCGTAGCTTTGGATAATCAAAGTTACGCTACAATTATTCTTCTAAGAGTAGGAATGTGGGAATTCTGGTTGAACATTTTGGTTCTTTATCAAAGACAGTGTAGTAATGGACTGTGTATAAGTGTTTTGAAACAGTACAGTGTTAAAACTGTCAACAGTTGAAGTTGCCTGGCGTTTGTTCTTGTCTGTCTTCTGGCATATGCAGAACACGAGCATAAAAAGAAACATCAGCAGGAGCGATGGGTAAAGACTGTTGTGAAAGGGTTGACACATTATCTTCATTCTTAGTAGAACGTTGTGTGCCTTCATTCTGCTCTGGTTATGAGGTTGGTTTCTTGTCCTTGTAAAGTGATGAAGCTTAGCTCAGTAAATGGTTTTCAGTATCTTTGGATAAGGTGATTACAATAATACAGGTGCTGTTTCTATTACTTTCTTCTAACCTTTATCAGTCTTCTAACCTCCTTTGTTTTAGGAAACACAGATCAAATACATTCACTACTTGCCTGCTTCTGCCATTTTATCATTTGGCCTTTAGAACCTAGTCTTAACCATGTGAAGCAAGTTGGGTCTTTTAATCTCTCAAATGCATTTAGCAACAATTGATTCGATCATTTTATTCTGTAGTTTCCTGCTCATACTCATATTCTGCCCAATACATGTATTCTGCCCAGTTCTGTGGAACATAGGATTGCCTTCTCCTCGTTTGTACTTTCAGACCTCTTTGAAAAAGATGCCAGTATTCTGTTTGGTTATCTGGGGGGTCGTTTTGCAATTTGGGGTTTTTTATAAACAGAGGTATAACCAAAGTATTACAGCAGTCATATGGATGTTGATGATAATACAATGCATTTGCATCATCAAGATCCTTGGTTTTGGGTAGTAGGTTTTTCAGCTTTGATATGGTTGGATTTTTTTTCCACTTAAAAATATGGGAACATATTTAACATGTGTGAGTATAATACAAAACATGAATCATCACATGTTGAGGTAAGAATGCTGTCCTAGAGCCATGTGTGTGAGAATAACGTTGTGGTATCTACATTGAAAAGATAACAAACGCTGTAATTTTAGAGTCTGATGGCCAACTGGCACAACACTAAAGATGACAGCTTGTATTTTCCCTGAGTGGTACATCGTGTTAGGTGACTCACAATGCAAACTGCTGTTATTTCTAGATTATGGGAGCCTCCAATGGCATATCAGCCTTTCTTACCTGTAGAGGTTAGATGAAAAGCTGAATGAACTTTGAGAGCAGCAACATATGCCGGTAACTACACTGCAGTAGATCAGCTGATAATATTTTGCTTGTATCATTTTACTCCCCAGTGAGGTCAGAGTGGTAGATCTATTATGTGTTGGGCTTTTTGCCTTTTTGTTAGGAAGAAGCAGGATTGCAAAGATAATGGGTGAAGGCGCTGGAGCATTCATGGCAATAATTTCTAAGAGTTGGAGATAAATAGGCAGGCAAAGCTGAAGACTTATCTGGGTGGGGATATTAGCATTTTGAATACTCTCTGCAGAGATGCAGTTATCACTTAATTGACTTTACCTTAGGGAACACAAGAAAATCACTACACGGCCATAAAGGAAAAGCTTTTGCACAGAGTCCACAATGGCTCTGTTCTGCTGTACAAGCAACTGAGGTCGTTACGCTAATGGAGTCGCAATGGGGAAGGAGAAAGCCTGCCTCGGGTCTGCTACTGCACGAGCTCAGACATGGCAACCGGCATCTTGTCCTTCCTTTACACACATCCTCATGATTAACTTCATTAGCTTGAATCACAGCTGTGACCTCACTTCTCTCTTGATACAAGGAGAGAAAGCATAAAGATGAGGGAGTGGGGCCTGTTGTCTCCCGAGGCTGGTTGCTCCCAGGCCAGTCCATTCCCCAAAAGCAGCAAGGGGTCCTGTAGCTGCCATTTCAGCCCAAGGCCCAGCTCATTGCCAGCAAGATCATGTTGCGGCAGTTGGTCCGTAGGTCTGTCTGCCACGCACAGCCCTCCTGTCTGGCAGTCTGGGCTTGCTCTGCTGCCCTTTCTGTGGCATTTTTAAGCCAGAGGGGAATTCTGCATTCAGGGCTGCAGCAATTTGTACTACAAATTGGATTGTAATTGACTGCTCCCCTGAGAGGCGAACGCGATGCGCAGTGTGCCCATTTGCCCGCTGCACACATGGCTGGTGGCAAAGCTCACAGCTGCCGCGCTGTCCCGCTTGTGCGGGCAGCGGCGAGGAGGGGAGGCACGACTAACTAATCAGCCGGAGAGGGCAGGGATGCACCTGCCTTTCTTCCTGTCACGTTCTGTGTCATCTGTGGAGCCAAAGGAGCAATGTAGGAACCAGGAGAAGACCAATTCTCTTTTTTTTTTTTTTTCCCTTAAACTTGGTGTTCAGTCGTATGTCTGGAATGAAGAGGATTATTTCAAATTTCAAAGGATTTTTGTGGAAAAATAATTGCTTGTGTAGTATTTAGAGAGGCTGCACTCAGACCTTTCATTTGCCTTATTTTCAAAGAGCAGTCTGGTCTCTTGCGAACAATATTGTGCTCATATGAGTACAGATTAAATCCTTACCGAGTCCATTACAAGACTCAGATGGGTGTTTGGTGTCTGGGCACCTTTGGTTTCTTACCTTGCTGATTTGCTGAAGCTCTCTGCTATTTTCAGGGCTGCACAGTTGATGACATTGAAACCCTCAATTCAGTGGGATCTTTTCCTACAGAACAGTTGCTTGTTTTGTTTGTAGTCATTATTTTTAAATTTGCTATCTAAGCATGTTAGGATTTTATTGGTATTATTCCTTCAGCAGCAACGTCGGTTGCTCCGGGCATTGTTTAAAAGCTTATTTTTTTGCACTTCTTAGTGAGATTTGGCTTAGAGCAAAATCAGTAAGGGGAAAATAATTAGTAAATCAAACCCTTCCTTTCCCTTTTTGAACCTCTAGTTTTTCCAACCTCAAGCAAGTATGTGAAAGGGGTTTAACAACTTTAAATTGGATTTTGGAATGTCAGATGACTCTAATAGCCTTTATACACAAATAACAACAGAAGAGCTGATTATTATTTCTGGGCTCTGCGATGCACTTATGTAATCATTAATCTTGGCACTTCTTTATCTCCAGCAGATTAGGAGGCCACTGTCATTTTGAAGACTGCCATTAAGTAGGCTTTGTTAGTGTTTAAATATGTGAAGCTTAACTTTAAGCTTCCTTAATGTATGCGATGGAGGCATCCTGTGCATAGAGCATTGTAATAGAGCTGTTGTAGTAAGTTTCAGTCACATATTTGCTGCCATAGAGTCTGACCTTAGACATGTTTTAATGTAAAATATTAGTTAAACAGCATCTGAGGACACTTTGAAAGCTTTTTAAGTGTAAGGCATTAAAATATCTATTTGAAACAGCAAGTGAACTTGCTTTATCTACTACCTTGCAGTTGCTTTTATCATGGAGAGGCAGGAAGTGAAATGCTATGAAATGAATAGGTAAAAGAAAGGGTTTTAATGAAGGTCATAGCACCTAATCTAATTGTGGCAACAGAAGATCTTTCACTAGACCTTTTCTTTTCACAAGCTTGTAATTTTCTAGAACATTTTTGTGGGCAAGTACTTTTTTTCCTTCCATCCTTGTCAGAAGATGAAGATGGTTTTCAAACACTGAGGACAGTATATACAGACGTGATGAGGAGATAAGAACTACAGAACCAGAGCCGAGGCCAGGGAGATGACGTGAACGTGATTGGTGGGGGCAATACATTACATGCATGTAATGCATGGTTTGAAGAACATGTTGAAAACTAAACTATCTCTGGCAGGAATGTTTTTGAGGGTGTTCAGTAGACTGGTTTTATTTTGCTCTAAGACACGCCTTATAAAATTTCCATCTCCTCTGAAATGATCCTGCATGTTCTCCCTCCTGGTGTAGTTCTTGGGAACAGGTCATACGTAGCATTTTCTTCCTGGGAACATCTGAAGGAGGAGAAAAATGTGTACCCGACCACAAACAGGCAGAGCTGCCCTCCAGCAGCTCCCCCAGTCCCTGGCCAGGTGGGCAGACCTGGCCCCACTTCATAAAGATGAAGGGCGACCAAGGAACTAATGAAAGTCAATAAAGTACTACTAAAAGTAGTTTTATTAATCCTCTAAAGACCTCTAAAGAGAACTTGCAGAGGAGCTGTGGAAAGACAAGACAGCACATATACAGCGATGGACAGCATCGCTGGGGGGAGAAGTGTCTCCATGTCAGCTAGGAAGATGCAGAATACAGACTTCAGAGGAACCCCCTTTGTGAGGTTTGAGGGATCCTGGTTTGGGCCTGAGTAGGTGAGCTCCTAATACCAAAAATATCACCGAAGGAGTTGCAGAATAAATTCTCATGTCAGTCCAGACAGGAGGTGTTGGACGGAGTTAAAAATGAGCAAGTGCAGCTAAAAGGCTTTTTACTGTTTAGAGTTCTGAAGTTGGTTTTGGTTGTTATTGTTCATCTCTTAAATGAATCATCTGAAAATGAAAATTTAAACTAGACACTTAGAGCACACCTTTGTGAGAAACTAGTGATTCCACTTGGCATATAGCATCAAAGGAAGCCTTTTTAATGACATCAAATTTGTGTACAGCCAAAAAGAAAACGAAAATATCTTAAAAATGCAGATGTAGTCACTTCAGAATGATGGAGCTTTTCTATTCTGGGTGAAATATTTTTTCCTGCTACTTTCTTCTAGAATTACGTTCATTTTTTAAGTATTTTTTCATCCAAGTGGAGCTCTTCTGCAAGGAAGTGGCTTCTGCACCAGCCATGTTTGTGTGGCTTTAACTTAATCATACAAAGTGCCATTTCTCAATACACACAGTGATACATCCTACAATTCTGCAAAGGCCAAACCCTTAATAAAATTTTTGCAGCCTGGCAAAATGGCAGGACAAACCTGAATTATGACAAAACCCTTTGTTTAAAGGGACACTTACCTTACTGGGTAAGGTGTATCTTGCTCTGTCTTCTCTATGCTTTCCATACTCCTTTTTCCAGACTGACTGTTGCTATCTCTGGGGCAGTAACTATTGAACTGCAAGATGACTTGGCCAAATAGTACGTGTAACAGACAGCATGGGCATTGTGATAGAGAACAGGTGGAGGTGATGGTTTGCTAACCAGCGACAACCTGCGAAGTGGCAGCATTCAGGAATTGCTGATTGTTCTGAGAGCTACGTGCATATGTGTGGAAAGAATGAAATTGCAGCATTACCCATAGTCAGATTTAGTTTCGTTGACTGAATGTTCCTTTAAGGATTTAGGAGCCTGCCACCTTGTTAATGAACTTAGTTGAAATTGTTAATAATTTTGACACTATGTTGCAAGTGAAGTCCTCTTCCTCCTTCTCTTCCCCCCCCATCACTTTTCTAAAAAGCTTGGAAAAAGATTTTTTTCTTAGTGAACGCTAGTGCAATTCAGCTACCAACTAATTAAATCTCATAATTTGGCATACAGTGTAACTATATGCCTTTTAATAGGGACTAAAATGATTGCCTTCAAAGTATTGATAATTTAAGACTGTTTAAAACCCATGAAAAATAATTCAAGTAAAGGCTGTTGTGCTGGCATACTTTTTGCTGACTTGCTGAACTGTTGCTTTAAATTAACAAGTGGTTTGTAATTTCTTCTTTGCTTTCATGCTGCAGACAAATAAACAAAAATGTTGAGATGCTCCCATAGGCCAGTACATTTAATGAGGGAGAAGCTGGGAGGACAGTGTTGGAGTTAACAAATTCCAGTCTTCAGAATGCCAGTTCCTACAGCTGAGAGTAGGAAATTTCATATAAAATGTGGACTCTATGCATTAATCAATAGAGCAAATGTTAGAGGTAATTCAGATTTCCAGTCTGAAATGTGACATTATTAAAACGCTCCTTATCGAAAGCAAGTCTTTATTAGTTTCTCTTATTTCTGTTTATTTCTGTGTATTTTATAGAAATATATATACATTTAAGCTTTTCAATGCAGGGGGAGGGGTTTAGCTCTTTTTGGCAGGGAGGAGAGAATGCCTTTATTATTCTGCAGCTAATTCCAGAAAATAAATTTCCTCCAAATTATGTTCTCGTGCAAATTTCGCTTTCTGTTTTCCTCTCCATTAACAGTAAGAAATGAAGGACCAACTGTCCATGGAATAAAAATCAGTGTAGATTTGCTTTTTCCAATATAAGAGAAAAATAATTGCAAAGACTACAGGAAACTCCAGTGTGACTGAGTGTACAAGGGCACTTTCTCTGCCTTTGGGTGCACATGCGTCTTGGCCTGCCAGCTCACTTCTTTTTTTTATTTGACAGACCATATGCATTGTTTTGTTCTAGCAGCAGAGCAGCATGCTATAGATCATATCATGATAGAACTGTGCTTATGCCCCTGCTGCAGGTGTCCCTCTTCACAAATGCCCAAGGTTAGTGGTTATCTGAAGGAAGAAATTGGGGATGACAAAAACTGAGTGAACTCTAGAATCCTGTGAAACAGTATGGAGTGACAGAAGCGCTAGCTTGCTGCTTACTGAATAAATGCAGTAGGAAATCAGAACAGAAAAAGCAGTCAGTGCTACTAGTTGCTCTGGTAACGGCTCCCACCTATGTTGCTTCTAAAAGTTGTATTTTGTGTAATTTTGTCAAGAGCAACCTTTTGTAGCTATGCAATTAAACCAGTAGGCTTTGGTTTTAAAAATTAAAAACAAAAAAACTAACAAAATTCAGACAACTGGCAGTACTGTTGTGTGGTTTTGTGTCAACTTTTATCTAAGCAGTACAAAACACTGGAGATGTATGAAGAACGGTGTTTGGTTGGAGGCCTGCTGACTAGTTTCTTGGGTCATAACTCCAAGACGCAAGACTTGGCAGTATGTACCAGTCACCTAAGATGGCTGTATAGAGGTAGAGATAAAGAACGATTATCCTGATTACGTAGATAGAGAAAATGAGACACAGACTAGTGTCCCCATTCACACAGCAAATCAGCACGCGTGTGAGGATTATAGTATCTATTTCTTGACATGCAGTCCAGGGCTTTGAATAAAACTATATTACATTTCTACAAAGGGAGTCACATGATTGCAGTGTCATGTGTGTTTTATTTTGTTGTGAAAACCTGCTGTACTGTGTTGCTTATTTAATAAGAATTATATTTAGCCTAGTCTTTAAATTAATTGTACTCCAAACCATCTTCATCATAGCCAATACCTCTAGTATTAATTTTCAGCCAAAGAAGAGGAGGAGAATAAAATGGTTAAATGTTTATTCATAAGCAGCTGAGCAACCAAGAAAGAAAGTGAGAAACCAAAATATTATGGAAAATAATGGTGTTTTATTAAATGTGGAAATCTTTTCTGACCATATTGAAATAATCAAACCAGTCTTAAAATGCTTTGGTTTTGAAATGCATAGAACGTCACAAAGAAACACTTCTCCATTCTTTCCCTGTCCTTGTTCCTTGCCTTGCCATTACTAAGTCTTGTTGCTGTGCCTGTATGTGGGGTCTAGAGAATGACTTCTCTTCCACTATAAAAAGCGCTTAGGTTTTTCTTAGTTTTATCTTATCCTCAGAAGATCTTGTATCGTTATTATATATCTATCTTGCTGCACTGTACAACTTCTGGTATATATTTCAACCATCCACATGATTCCTGTTTAAGTTCATGGAAGTAGTAACAGAGATGGAGCTTTCAGAACCGCCTTGATTTCACAAAGTAAGATTTTACTTGTAAGTTGTATGCCCTGTGAGGTAATGAGAGATTTTCCAAAGAACTAATTTTCCGTGCTCCTGGATGACAGAACATGTCTGGGTCAGAACAGTCCTGATTATTTTAAGCCAAGGCGTGTAGTTCACTGCTTTGGTATTATATTCTGGTCTGTGGTATGCTTTCATAATGTGCCTGTAGTCCCAAGCTAGAAATGTCTCTACCAGTCATTCCTTCAACAAGGAAAATCAAACCATCTAGTTTTCAATTGCAATTCAGATTGCTGGACTTTTTTCCTCAAAAATAGAAGGAAAAAATAGGTCTTTCAGTTGCTTGGTGATAGAAATGCTGAGATACCAAGTTGCATTGTTGGGTCAAAAAAGGATGAGAATATTCTGGATGGATAAAGCCAAGACAGTGGAGAGAGATAAGACTGTAATATGGAAGGAAAATAAACATCACTTCGTGTTGCAGACATGACTGAGAGGGAGCAGACGTCACCTCTTCTTGAGTTCCTCTGAAAGCCCTAAGTCAGTTCTTGTTTGTGCTCCTAAATCCTTGCAGAAGTCCTAGATTTTGTGTTGGGAACTTCCTTTTGTTTTAATTTTTCCTTATAGAGGTTAAGAATGTTTTGATGGTCGATTAAAGTTTTTTCAAGAATTTTCCATTTTAATATAACATAAAAAATACACAGAGACCTCACCACAACAACTTCACAGAGATAGCTGTGCCCATTACAGGATCCAAACCATTTTCCATATATCCTCCTGTCATTATGCGTTCAAGTGTCTTTGCTGAAGCCAGCGCTTAATGTAATAGCAAGCTTAGGTTCTTTAATTTAAGATGTGTAAGTAAAATTTCCAGGTTTAAAGTAGAACATTAAGCATAGATGTCAGTGATCCTGGCATTAGAATATGAACTCTTATTGCACTGTTCCCTTTGACATGTCCAATTCAGTAACAGAGGTTGAAAGAATTTAGATTTATTCCTAAAAGTCAGTCTTGCAATCCCCAAAAGCACTCATGTTGTTGTTCTATACTACTTATCATGCATCTCATTTAATACTCTTTGAAGCTGAATGTTTTTAGCACTGCGGAGTGCTGCACGCTATCAGTTGACCTACTAAGAGGGATCCAGCTGTGTTCAGACCCAAAGATCTAGCCTTGGCATTGCAGTATTTCTGCCTTGTGTGTTTGAGGTGTTGCTCATACTTTACTTTTAATTAATACTTTGGTGGCTATGTTCGTTTCTACTCCACCCATCACGCCCACGGACTTCAAAGGATTTGTACCAGCATAACCTCAGTATTTATTTCATTTTATTATTAGTTTGATTTCCTAAGGAAACAAGGCTTAGAGAGGTTGTTGTGTTTGTCTAGATTTCTGCCCATCACCGCAGTCTTCCACGTTTCCCAAACAATTTTGAACCTGTTGGTCAGTTTCAGGCAAGCTGGAGAGCATCAACAATCCCAAGACGTGTTCTTGCACGTTTCATGACAATTGAAGAAAGATAGCCAGGTAATACTCCCTTGAGAGATGCTGCACAGCTTGAGCTCAGCTATAGGTATGGCAGTTCGTAAAGGAGAGGAAGACACAATGAACGTCCCAAGTGCTGGGAAAGCTGCTGTGATTTGAACCATACTAGACCCCAGAAAATCCAACCATGAGACACAAGTCTCTAGGATAGCAGACTTTCTTAATTCTTCTCAGGAATGACTTGTTACTAGCTATACCATTACACTAACCAGCAGGCCTGCTCGTGGCCAGAGTGCCGTTGTGTTGGGGACTGTACACAGAATAAATAGACCTTTCACACAAGGAGTGGACAGGCAAACGGAGCTCAGCTCCATCAGCTATTGACCCAAACAGTTACTGTGTGTTCTAAAAATGCCTCGGACATCTACTAACCAGATGTCATCCTTACAAGTACACAGGCTTTAAATATTTTAATATATATGAGTGGACAGATGGTCACTTAGCGTAGCATATTAATGGAATGGGCAGAGCTGTGCCGCCACTAGCTTTTAGTTTAGTGGAATTGCAGTGTTTGTAAGCTGCAGGTGTTCACAGGCAAGTAATTTGCAGCCAGCTCAAATTACTTAGGGTACATGACAGAGCAAATTATTTAGGTAATGAAGCTGAAAATGCAGGAAGATTAGAATATTATATAGTAAAATCATTCCTTGTTAATTCAGTTTGTGATCAGATATTATGTTGCTTTAAATACCACATTACATGCAGTACCCTTGTTTGAGCCAATGAATATGTATGAATGTGTCAGTGAATATGTATGCCTCCTAATTTAATCAATATACTTACAAACAGCACTAGCAATGTCGTCTGGCACAAACTGCATCCCTTTAGAAGCAAGTTAGCCCAATTTGTATATGTATCGTATTTCATTCAAAGCCATTTCGAATTAGCTACAAAGTTCTACGCACCCTCTGAAGCAAGGGACAGGTAAGCCATGTTCAGGAAAGGGAATTTAAATGTTTCTTGAAGCAAACGAAGGGATAACTTCTTAAGCAGTACCCTGACTCAGGAGATCCCAGTTCCTGTCCTGACTGTCGTACACACACCACATCGAGCCTTGAGGAAAGTCTTCAGTTCAGCTAGCAATTTTGGTTACAGTGCTTTAGCCAGAATGCAAATGGAACAGAGAAGGATGCTCAGTGCCCTTATAGCTTCTAAGAAATAAAGTCCAGTCTGGCAGACTAGCAGTACAAGCTTCAGTCCATCTTTACTGAGTAAAAAATGAGGGTGTACCTCTGGAATTTCTTGATATTGGTGCCTGGAGAGCTGAAGGGTGGGAGCTGAGAGGGGGAAGCATTCTTATCCGAATGGTGCCAGCGTACGCAGACGATTGGACCCTTACGTACTGTAGGAGGGGAAGCGAGCACTTCATGAATGCATTTTCCTTTCCAGAAAATGGTAATTTTTGAATTCAGAAATAGTAAGAGGCAACAGGATTCACCAAACTTTCACCTTTTAAAAGTTAGGCTTGTAATTTAGTTATCAGTAAATTACTCCCCTGGTGAGTGAAGGAGGCATCTCCACTCGGGTTCATTTTGCTTCTCTTGTATGAGATGAATCTTGCCCCCTCCCATTCTTCTTCTCTTTCTTTCTCCCTTCCTTATCGCTCTGGAAGCAGCCAAGACAATGAACTTTCAGGATAGCTCAGGTTAGCTAGGGGAATCTCACCTAACACACAGGAATGGGACCAATTTTTGCTTGCTTTGGAGAGCCCTTCCCAGGNTTTTTAAAACCCCCAGACAAGTATTTCACTGGAAACAAACGTTTCGTTCAGACACCTTAATGGACAGGAGAAAGCTTCTGTCTTTAGAAAATCTTGGTTTTTTCCCTTCTGAAAAATGTTCTCTTCAGGGCGGATTGATAATACTCCTTCCTGTGTTGAGGCTCAATTTTCTACTTAAATGTCAGAACCAGGGAGGAAGATGCTCCCTGCTTTGCCTGGCTGTATGGAGCCTTGTCCTGATTGGAGTCTGCCCAAGGAGATAGAAAGGAACAAACTACTGTGATGAGTTTGTACAGAGCATTTCCTTGCCAATGCAGAATTAATTAGTTTTCTTTCCTCTATTGCTCAAACCAGACAAGGAAAAAAGCAGCATTTCATGATGTGGGAATTAATAAAAAAGGAGAGGCTGTCTGGAGGGCTTGGTTTGGGGAGACAGCAAAAAAGGCAGGCAAGCCCAGTGAAACTGTTCCAGATCTGGGGAAAGAAGTGAAGTCTGGAGTAGGAAGAAATGAGGGATATTCTTCTGTTACAGATGCCAACAGAAGATGTTTAGTTCTCTCTCTGGTTGTGTGGCAGGCATGTTCGGTAGGAATTAGGTGGAGACAGTCATGTAATTTAAGCATACCAGAGCTACTTAAGAATATTGCCAAGTAAAGACACAATGGATGGAGGAAGAAGAATGGTTCAGGGGACAAAACATTTTTTTCTCTTGCAATGCTTGGGCTCAAGTTACTGTTCTCTCTGATTTCGAGCAAATCAAAGAGTCTGCACTGAATTTTGCTGCTGTAAAATGAAGGTCATACAGCATCACAGCAGAAAGAAGATACATTTCTTGGAGACTACCAGCCATTCCAGTGACAGGAACAGCTGCATATTAAAATCACATATACAGAGAGATCTTAGTGGATGTAAAGTGTTTACTTGAAGACTAGTTTGCCTTTGTGTTTGACATCAGTTCAAAACAACTGCTACCTCCGATACCCTTACTACCTGTGGCCCTTAATGGCCACTTCTTTCTCTCGGGAGCTATTTCTCTAGCAAGTTGTTCAAAGCTTGAGGTGGGTCTTTCTGCTTGAGTTTGTATCTGTTCCTCTTGGTGGTTTGTTTGGGCTTTTCTTCCAATTCATCGCTGCCTGTGGCAGAGGACGACATTGGTAGTATTCTGGAGCACTGTTATTTCAGGGTGTGAAAGATTCTCAGGCCTTTAATCTGGGAATACAAACGACATCTGTCACCTGTGTATCTGTAGCGGTTTCTAAGCAACCACAAGAGTTTATTTTTTTTTCTGCACTTCATATTTAAGAAATAATTTGCTCATGCATGAACTAGAATCAGCCTGAGCACCACCTCAGGAGACAGAAATCATAAACTGTAATTTAGGCTAATTCTAGTCTAAAATATGAATTACAGTATTTTATACAATCTTGGAAAATATACTATATAAATATATGTAAGCACAGCACAGGTACAATTAACGTGAACATGGCAGGAAGCTCTAAGTAACTCTGGGAATGTGAGAAACCAAGTTGGAACATATTCTTGACATGTAAAAATATTTCCCACCTGCCTTGTTTGCATAAGAACAAGGTTTTAGCAAGTACATATTTGCATGTCAAAATTATAAGTGGGGAAAATATTTTCACCCTCATAAGAAAAATGCATAATCTTGGCACAGGCAATTTGCATTTAGTAAGTTTAAAGTATCTAAGTCCTTTCATGCTATATGGAAAGTGTATGAACTTGCGACAGGGATTCCATTTCAATGAGCTGATTTGCACAGGCAACCACGTAGAGCAGTAATTGATCTGATGTCTTTCCAGGCATTAATTTGTAATACAATTGGCTGTGGCAGTCCCAAGTAATTTATGCTTCTGAGTTTTATCCCACTGTACTGTATCTCAAAGTTAAGCGTTAAGTTGAAGTTGTAAATGTCATGTGCTCTTGAAAGAAAGTACCTTGAAGGTGTAGTAAATTCTAGGAAATCGGGAGTTCTAAAATGATTCTGGATTTGGTGCCGCTGTTCATATGCACGGTGGTCGGCACATACTGGCACAGCTGGAACCTGTGAACTTGTGCAAATTCTCTTCTAACAGTAAAGCACCCTAGCAAATGCATTTGGGACTAATTATTGCACCTTTTAGGCTAGTAGTAAGCTAGCTTCAGGCCAGCACTTTGAAGGCATGTTACATTCCTTCAGCAAATGTCCTGTTGCTTAAGAAACAGAGATTGCATTGACAGGCTTCATGAGTGATTTAACTAATATGCTGGAGATTGTAGATAAACAAGATCCAATTATATCATACCTCTTCATAATAAAGCAGTAATTATGTATATAAAAGTGAAATGTGAAAAATATTTTACCATGTAGCTGTTCAGATGAGCTTTATCACTACCCTGTCAAAGGAGTTGGAGAAGGCTAGTGATTCCTTGTAGCAGAGTAGAAAAACAGTCCTAGATTGAACACGTACAACTGGGAATGAATAGACCTATTCCAGAATCTGCCCATAGGATTTCTCTCTGAATTTGAACTTTACGTTGCACAAATTTTGAAGTTGTGTGAATTTCAGTCTGTTGTTCAATTTGGTAATGTAAAGTTAACCTTGCGTTAACTTAAGGGGGCATTATGCTACCTGTTCTGCTCTGAAGCTTTGTTTGTAAACGTATGATGCTCTACTAACAATTAATGCATAGAACAAAATAATAAAGTAATTTACACTTTATTTTTCCCTTTTGTTATTTCACTTCCTGCCTCGCTGTGTTTAATGTGTTAGCTAAGAGCAAAGTGAAATTAAAACACTTTTTGGAGGACTGCAGGGCAGAAGTATTTGTTTCCTTAAGCATCTTAAACAGACCTTTTAATTTCAGCCTATCATTTTGTTGCTGCAAGAAAGATGTGGGATTAAATGTCAAGAATGCAAAGATCCTTCTGATGGAAGCAGATGCAAGTGGTGTCCTACAGTACAAAACTATTTTGAAAGCTGCTGATATGGAAATACCAGGCAAACAACAATATAGTCCCTTAGCTGCTGGGTACTGCTTTCCTCAGCAGAGCATTTCAGCTGCTATTAGGTTCCTGGGAGCAAATGGGTACTATTCAGGTGCTGTTCAGGTGCTCCGTTCACTGCATTTGATGTAGTCTGGAGAATATTTTGCAGTAATATTTTAGCATAGTCAGTGCTGTGCTAACAGTCTACCGGTCTTGAGTTTTGGCCTGATCCTGAGCTATGGTATTGTACTGCAATGAAGTGGAGCACACAGTAGCATTCTTGTTATAACAGGCTGATTCTTGTTAATAATAAGCAGTCGGTTAGGGCTTTAATGGCATGTAAAATACAGTGTTTGAAGGAGTGGACAAGACTTTGTCAACCTTGTTGACAGTACAATGAAAGTTAAGCTAATGCAGGATCTTAGATGCGATTTTATGTGCTGTCACAGTCTGGATAGCCGTGAACTGGATGAAATAAAAGCTCTCTGAAGCTATCAGGCATCTTGAGAATGGATTTCAGCTCCTCACAGGAGATTAACTGCACCTCTGATGTTTAATAAATCACAGTGAGACACACAGCAAGAGTTGTGTTTGTATTCCTGTTCAGGGTAATCCAGTTCAGGAAAATTAATGTAGGCCGATCCAACACAATTGCAGGACAGAAAGTGCATTCTTCGGATTTTGGTGTTACCTACCTGATACGTACACTCTGTGTGTTTGTGTGAGCAATATGCAAGCACACATAAAATGTTGACTGCTGGTCTTTGATATTGTGAACTACTGCCTCGGCATGGTCCTATCTGAAAAGACACTTGGCTAGCAAAATGACTGCAGCTGTATACTGCAGAGGTACCTGAGGAGATGGGGAGTCCCTTATTAAATCCACGTATTCAGATGGAAAGGAGTTGTGATGTAAAGATACATGCAGAGAGTTTTGTCACACAGTAAACTGAATTACGCACATATATATGCTATGTATTTATAAAGTTTAATTTAAAAAAATAGAAGTCAGGGCTTTCATATCACATATCTCTATGGCGTTTTCCAGACTATGTCATCTCCTTTGGTTTTTGTATGTTGACTAGAATACCGCTGTGTTCCCCCCCCCGGCTCACTCTGTGGGAACTAATACACAAATATGTGATGATTAATTCAATTTAGATATGTGAATTTTGGATTTCTTGTGTAAAATACAGTTACTGTTTACCATGTTACTTCTCTTTTGTGTCAGCCAGTCACGTGAGCTGGATCATGACTCCTGTGTTAAAGATGTTGCATTCATTTTCAGGCAGGGCAAACTTTAAAATTACCTGTTACAACCTCACAGGAGTAAGACTGGAAGAAACCTTTCCAGCGTCTTCCTCACTTTTTGGCCAAAATGTGAACTCTCCTACTCTTTTTGGCTTTGAAATGCTGATTCCAGCGTTCTTGTGGGTTCTCAAACACCTTCTCAAATGACCCATTTTAATAACCCAAAAGCTATTATATAACGAGCAGCCATAATTTAGTCCAAAGCTCTAGGGGACCCTCGCAGTTCAGCAATGAATAGTTAATGCAGTATAATGTTTAGCAGCTTATTAGTTTTCACTGTACAAATGCTGATCAGGGAATGCTTTTATAAGGTGTTTAAAAGAAAATGTAATTAACTGGTTGCGTGTTTCTGTTGCAGCTCAAATTGAAATTATTCCATGCAAGATCTGTGGAGACAAATCATCAGGAATCCATTATGGTGTCATTACTTGTGAAGGCTGCAAGGTAAGGGTCTAAAAAATTAAGTCTTAAAACAGCATTTGGCCTTTGGATAGTGATTCTTTTCCCTCCTCTTTTAAAGAGCAACTGTTGTGTGGAAGTTGAATCAGTAGAATTCATTTCAAAGAATATGAAATCAATTGGTGAGTCTGAAGTACTGTTTTCATTTGGGTTTTAAAAAAGGCATGTTTGTGACACACACACCTTCCCCCCCAGAGCCTTCAGGACAGGCTTCAAAAATCAAGCAGTTGTGCTACATGTGCTCTAAACTGTATCTCTATGAATAAGCAGAAGAGCTATAAAAAGATGAACCACTTCTAGCATATACTGAAGAGTCTGTTCTGTGGATGCACTTCAGAGGGAGTTTGTGACTTTCCTGAGTTTCCCTCTCCATTTTTTGCTTTGTAAATTGCTAAGAAGCTGTGTTCAGAGACCTACAGTGAGAGCTGCCTGACTTCTCAGTTTTGTAACCTGCTACAGTTACAAATCTATTCTGTTTTGTGTGGAAGATGCTGTTGCACTAATACCACATGGTACTGTTGTTAAACGTATTCAGGTCTTTCTGTGAGCAGTGCGTATTCCTTGCAATGTAGCTCATTGCTGTGGTAAGGTTTAGGCTTTGAATTTTTTTCTGGATTTGTACCTTTAGAAACTCTAGTGAACAAGGACTACATTAGAAGCACTTATGTTTTGCTTAGTTTGTCTCTCGTGGCCAAGAACTAGATCAGATCAGACAACGCTACAGCTAGTCTGGAGTGCTGTGAAGCTGATCGTTCCTTTTTATCACTAGTACAGAATTACAGCGCTAGCGTGGGAATGACACAGTATGCACAGCTGTGCTGTAGTTTGTTGCTTCCTCCATGTAAGTGTGTTGCACTCCCATGCTGATAGGTTTTCTACTGTTAATCTACGCTTTAGGTGTTAAGAAATTACATTTATGGTAGGTTTTAGCCTGCTCTCCTGACATGCTTGATACTACCTTCCATCTTCAAAGTAACTTCCTTGCTTCACACTACAGAGATTTCTTTCGTGTTTTTCCATGGAAGATTTTTGTTTTCATTCTCACATTCTCTCAGTCTCATGGAAGTATTGGTAAGGAGGAAAAAGCCTAAGAAGGTTAAAACTATACAGGACTGTACTTCATGCCCTTTGTAACAGCTGCTGCTATGGAAAAATGCAGGAAATCCACTAAAAATGCATTGGTAATAAAATGGTTACTTTTTTCAGTTTTATGCAGTAGCTGAACAGCATTTACCAAATTTCAGCTTTGCGAAGTGGCAGACATTTACAGTGGCAGTTCTGCTGTATGACTGTAAGAATATCAAGTTATGTTGAGTGTCTGAGACTGTTTAATCCTTAAATGGTCTGGGACCAGTATACCTGAAAGACTGCCTCAAGATCCCTCATAAGCATCACTGTCAGGAGGCTGACCATTAGCATAACGCTAACACCCGTCTGTGCAGAAACAAGGCTTTCTCAACACGGCTTGTTGCAGAACAGGAGCAAGCTGCCAAAGGGAAGGAGAGTTGCCAACTGTATTATCTTTTGCTTCATCTTCATGCATTTCTTTGACCTTGCCTTCTCTTAAGTCCTGTGTGTGAGAAAAGTCCACAACAAAAGCAGCAGGACGGCTACATACAGAAAGAAGTAACAGAGCACGTACCACGCTCACAGTCATGTTAGTTAGCATGTAGCTTGGAAGGACTTAGCACTGTGGGTTAGAGAGAGAAATATCCTTTGAGAATTTCTCCCTCAGAGTGACTGTGCTTTCCCAGGAATAAATGCAAACATGCGTTATTAGGAGAAAAGTCCTTTGTGTACCTCCAACAGCCAGCACAACAGATGCTAGCCTGGTAGTGAGAAATGCATGTGCAGTTCCTTACATTTTAGAAAAAATGGTTTTCCTTCGAACTCCGTATAAATTGAATTCTCTGGAGGTCTGTGCAGTCCTCGGTCTGCTTTTGAGAATGCCACCAGAATGGTCAGCTAGTGGGAAAGGGCAGAAGGGAAGACGAGCAAGCGAGTATGCTCAGCACGCTGACACCTATTTGAACCTTGAAAGTAGAGTGTGCGTGAATAAACAAGACAGTGGCCCAAAGGATGAAGTTAGGCATTTTCTCCTTCTCTGGCAGTAGCAAAATCAAGTTCTCTAGCTATACAATTTCAGGCAGCATTTTAAAGCCAATGAATACGAACTTAGTTGTTTCTCTTCTAGGAGGCAAATAACTCTGAAACTCGCTATTCTTTAATGCCAGAACCCGGGTGACCTGCAAGTAGTGAAAGATAAAGGAGTGCTAGTGGGGACAAGTCACAGGAAGAGTTTAAATGATAATGGCTGCACAGCATTTAAAATACCCTACTGTAGCAGATGGATTTTGTTTGTGCTAAGCTCTTCCGCAGTAATGTCAACAAAGTCTCACCCAACAGAACTATTTTGGCTGGTGAAAAAGTTGGCATAACATGGCTTCTGCCAAATGAGCCAGGTGTGTATTGGTCTGGTTTTTTGTTTTTTTTTTTTTCCCCCTGAAGTGCATTTCCCAGCTTTTCTGTGGCTATGATCTCTGCAGGTTTGTGCATGCTTACATTGCTCTTCATGTTATGTTAAACCTTCTTTCATAAAAACTACCTTGCTATGAAGACCTAGTTCCCAGCCCTACACTGATTCACGGAGCCGATGTCCTACACCAACAGATAGTCCCAGAGAAGTCAGTGAGGTTCTGCACAGATGTTATGAACCCATCCATGTGCATCAGACTGCAGGATCAGGGCCTTAGTCATCGAAAGGGAACAGATGTGCTGCTGCCCTCTCAAGCCAGGCCTGTCAGGAATGATCTACAGGCAGCAATAGCAGCAGCGAGGTGGGATGTTTTCAGCTCCCTTACTGTTTTTGCCTCCACTTTGGTGTGAATTTTAGTGTTACTTGACAGTAATGTTAACTTAAATGCTACTGTTTAAATATTAATAACCACCAGAAAAACAATTTATTTAAAATCTAAAGTGAAGCTTTCGTTGCAAAGATTTACTTTACAAGCTTAATCTGTACCATATATGAAATCACAGAAAAGCTCTGGTCAAATTAATTCTTGCTGATCCTATTTGCCCTCCTACAGTTTTGTAGCCCTTCCATTTCATATAACTGAAAGTTTTCTGACCAGTTTATCTTGCTATATTGCATTTCACATACAAGCATTGAACACTTTTAATAAAGCCAATTAGTGTTTCTTGAAGTTTTCATTTCTTACCTTGCTATGAGGTTGCTGGCTGTTTTTATCACGCCAGTGGCTGTTTTACAGAAACATCACTGAGTACTCCCAACCCATTAACCTGTTTATCTGAATTTGAATTTGCATTAAAAAAAAAAAAAGAAAAGAAAAATTAACACCCCCTTCCCTTTTGCTCCCTAACCAAAAAGTGAAGTTTGTAGCCAAGCTCTGTTTCATATTTGATTGAGGAGGGCTCCTGTGGCTTATTACAAATCAAGTATGTTTTAAGAGAAACTTTTTTCCATCTGACCATTGCTGACACATATGATGGGGGGAGAAGAGGAGTGATTTAAGACTTGTACTCAGAAGCATGGGTGAAGAATGCCACAAACACTGTAGCGTGACTCAGAAATAAAAGTTTATTCTCATGTTTAAAATTGGAAATACTAGTACTGCAGTAGCACTACTGAAAAAAACTAGTATCTATATGGAGCACTCGTTCAGCTGTTAGTTGTGGGAACCCATTAAAAACCTTTTGCTCTGTGTTAGGAACCATGGTGAGAAAGGAGACTAGTTTGTACACATCCATACTTATTTCTCACAGCTAAAGGTTCCATCCAGTTCAGTATTTTCTGCTTCAGGCTGGCCTACTGACCTGTTATCAGATGTTTTTCTTTTCAGTACTGGCCTCTGGCCATTTAACCATGCCAAGTCTCTTCCTTCTGCTCCCTTGCCCACTAGGTATGAGCAGCAGATATCGTTTTATTTGTTATGAAGGATAAGGCAAATGAAATAGTTGTACAGGTTAATAAATGCATCCTTCTTCAAAATTAGCTAGACAGATTTTTTTTTAAGGGAGACATCAGCACTGTCTTTGGCACTACAAGAAGAAATTGTTGTCAAAAAACACCTGAATGTTTCAAAAGGACAGAGCAAAGCATTTAGCTTGAAAGGAACTTTGTGTTAACGAACTATGTCCTAAAATCTCCAGATGCAATTAACTTGCTTTTGCTATCAGCAGTGCTAGTTCATGCCCAACAGACCCACAAATGTATTAGTACGATCCCTTCTGTTTTACATAAATGCCTGCAGTTGTTCTTATAAAACCATCTATGCACGGCACTTCTGAGCATTTCTCATATTTTATCAAGGCCCTTGCTTCTGTCTCCTGTGCCTTTTCAGCCCTAAGATAGTGTTGTTCATTGTAAATACAAGGAACGTCCCTCTTTGTTACTTCAGAAAACAATACTTGGTATCGTCATTTCCCATCTTGCATTACTTTTTTTTCATTTAGACATTCACTTTGTGTACTAGTTGATTTTTCATTACTCTGCTGAACATGGAGTGTCACACTGGCATTGTAAACACGTACCTCTAATTCACGCTTTTGAAGTTTTTCTTTTTTAATTTTTTGCCTAACCAATTTCAAGCAAAACATGTTAGAAAAGCGATGAGCCATGTTACAAAGAGGGCTCGTAAGAATGTAGAACCTGATAAAATCTCATTCCTGTATTTATTACATATGTAAAACTGAATGTTTTTTCTCTGTTTTCAGTGGCACTATAACTTTGTTATCAAATACTTTATTAACAGTTTACTTAAAAATACTGTCACAGCACTCTTTTCCCTTTATAACTAAAAAGCATGCTCCTCATCATAAAAGGGTTAAAATCCACTTGGAATGTTTACATTTCTTACATTTGACAGTGTATTTTTTCTGATGCTTCTTTAAAGAAAATTTGATATAGTTTGCTTTAGAAAAAAGTACAAGAATGAACCCCCCCCCAACTAATTGTTCATTGCTCAGAATATTGCAAAACTTAATGATATGTGGAAGTCTTTAAGTGTTAGCCATAAATCATGGGATTATGAATAAGTCTTTTTTGTCACAGGCTTGCATACAGTCATTCCAAAACATATGCCATTAGGATGCAGCAAGGCAGCTGTCAGCTGTTTGCTTGTAATTAAACAGCCAATGAGCAGCTAATTAAGACATATGTGTATACAGAAGTGGAAGTGGGTATGTTAATGAACTGTAGGAATCAATTCATTAAATGAAAATTTGTCAAAAGACCAAACATGAGATCAGCATTTCAGCCTGTGCTGCACTGGAGAGGGAGTCTGTGCGGTGAGATTTGTGACATCAGAGAATCACAATTGGATTTTTCCCCTTCGAAGTAGGAAGCTTAGGCAGAGACGTCTGTAATACGGAGCCACTGAACAGTGAAGTTACTGGAACTATTAATAGACTTTGCGAAAACTGCTATTTACATTTCAAAGTTCTTTTTTAACAAGTTGTTATTCAAACTTGCAGATGAAAAGTTCTTGTGCCCTTTTTTCCCAAACTTGATTTTTTGGCAGCATATGAAAAACCATATATTGTTTTGTATATAAATAGGAGTCTGAAATGCAGAGATGAAGCTATGGCTTGTAATCTGCTCCTCTCTTCTTCTGGCACTGTGTTAATACAGCTACATAAAAAGGGAGACAGGCAAAGCTCAATGACGCCTCATCAAAATCAGCTGGCTCTTTATACTGACATCAGAAGGCGGCAGGGCTCCATGCACTCACAGACACTCTGATACCAGAGACCTTGGCTCAGCCCATGCCATCAGTCAGAGCAGTGTAACACGATGACATTTTTTAGTGCAGGAATAGTTTTGTTTGTTTGTTTGATCAAGAGGGGTCCAATCTGCCTGTGGCCCATTATGCAATCATGTGAATGGTTATGAACATGCATGCAATTAAGAGTATGTGGCCTGGGCTGGTTTGCATAATGACTGAATGTGTACACGTGTACCAAACATGCATACACCTCCTCCTTCCTGGTAGAAAAATTATAGCTAGCTCTGTGCCTCTGGCAAAAGAGAGAAAATAGAACAACACAATATAGTGTCTCTCCTTCTCTTCTTCTAATAAAAGAAGAAAAAAAACTAGTAAGAAACTCTATTTACCCACAAAAGTCCCCTGTAAACAGGAGCTTCCCCACATACGTTTACAGCAATATGAGACACCAAGGACTGCCAAAAAGTTAGAAAAATCACAAATAAATGACAGCACCACAGAATAACTTTGTGATTAAAAAAACTTAACTTTATTGTTAATTGCATCCCAAATCTCACATATTTCTGAGCTCTAGACAAGTTAGATTCACTTCTAAAATCTGAGGCAAGGTTTTTTTTGCTTTAGCTACTGCTGCTGTTTTCAACATGCCCACGTAATATTGTATGGTTTGTTTTTAAAAGCACTCTACTACATCTCTGATTTGTAAAATGCAAGTGCTTTTAAAGGCCCCAGTTTCAGGCTGTTCTGCTCTATTGAAAATTTAGCTTCAAGCTGTAACTTAGCTGATATATTGTATGCTAAAATGTATTGAGCAGCTGTGTCTCTAGGGAAAATCTGGAAGAAGCAAAAAGCTCAATATTTTCTCCATTATAATACTAAAAATAATCCTCAGATTGACATGAATATTCTTAATAGAGAGAAATATGCCTAATCGGCAATACAGACACAGTACAGGTCCCAGCTAGAAGAAAACGTATTGATCTTTGAGGTTATAGGGCCAGGTTCATTTTAGATATTGATAAAGCTGATTTATAGGATCTCAATGGTGGCAGAAGATGTAATACAGTTCATATATGAGCATGTCATTCAGTGCAACTGTTAAAGTGTTTAGAGAACTGAGTATTTTAAGGGACTGATAATGCGGAGATGCAGAGCCTTGATCAGCAAGTCATCACTCATGTTGATACCTAATCCTGTTTTTCCAGTGAATCGCATTGTCCTTGCATGGGTGCTTGCGCTGGACTGACAGGCTCCACTAAGGGTGCTCACAGAACTGGCAATTAAGCTGTCTACTTATCTAAGACTTGGTTCCTCCAGAGGGATCATACATGATGTTGGAATGATATCTAGAAATTTCCTTGGTATTTCAGGTTTTCTGTAGGGTGAAATGCATTCAGTCAGAGCTCAGTATGTGCAGTGGTTTCAGTTCCAGTGACAATTACCTCACTACTGACAAACATTAGTTGAAGCTCAATCAGATAGAAGCAAAGACCAGAATAAACAGGTAAGAAACAATGTACAGGAAAACAGGATTAAAGAAAGGCATCTTTAGTTTCCTCGGTTTTTTATACTTCATGTTTCCCCATTAAAGCTTTAATAAAGGAGGCTAACCGATGAAGACTGGTACCATCCTCAAAAGATGGAGCATACGGTTTTATCTCAGCATTTTGTCACTCTTCTGTCTGCAGGATGTTTGCTAGGAAGTCTCTTACTTGTCATGCAGAAGTCCTTCTTGTTTATTTCACCAAGTGTCTGGACAGAGTGTGCATGTGCTGAGGGACTCCAGAATGTGGTCTTTGAATAAATAAAAGATTGGTAAAAGTCCAACTTTAATTAAAGGGTGCTCAGCCTTTCTGAGGAAGTATTTTCTTTGCAGCAGTGTTAATTTAATCCATTATGTAGCAACATAAAACTAAAATACTGTGCTCACTGATGTCAGATGCCTCTTTAGAATGACTACATCTTCTCAGAATCCCTGTGAAGTAGGTATTACACACATACCAGCTTATGTTTGGGCAGTCTGTGGCAAAAAGATGAAATGAACTTCAAAACAAGCAGCTGGCATAGTGATTAATAACATGCACCATTCTGGTGGAGAGAACTAAGTTCTAACTACTGCACAGCCTTCCAGAGTTAATTTTCTTTGGAGAAGAGTTTACCCACTGAGAAAACAAATATATAAAATCTGTTTCAGCTTCCCCCCCACCCTCTTAAAAATCTAAACCCTGCACTGAGTTGAACAAAAACTCAGTTCTCGGCATCAAACTCTTTTAAAAATAAAAATAAAAATTTTGGTTTTTTATAGAGGGAACTGCCCAGTATCATGCTCTGTATTTTTAAACATATGCATTGGTGAGGCTGAACATCAGAGCCTGCCACTGTCATCTCCAAGAACAGAACAGGGTACCAGCTGTTGATTTAACTAGCTGTTGAATCCTCCCTATTTTGAATATCCATGCTGAGCTAGGAAAGATAGGAAATTAAGAAAATCTAGGTTTATAATTATCTCATTTGGAAATAATTGATGTACAGTGTTACCATACATCACATGGAATCTATGAAATCAGTGAAAAAATGTGCAATTCCTTTATGTGTCACAACACTTTTTTTTTTACAAATTGTTTCCTACAATTTACTGGTTTTCGTTTGTTTTGGGGGGGGGGACGGACTCTTTACTCCCTTTAGCTGACTATAGTGCACCTGAACTTCATTTTCAATTAAGTATGCTACCTTTCAGAGTCTTTATTTGCTCCATCAGTTAACAGCTTCTTGACTTGCATTTTGCAATTCTATCACAGGGCTTTTTCAGAAGGAGTCAGCAAAGCAATGCTACGTACTCCTGTCCTCGTCAGAAGAACTGTTTGATTGACCGAACCAGTAGAAACCGCTGCCAACACTGTCGATTACAGAAATGCCTTGCTGTGGGGATGTCTCGAGATGGTAAGCTCTGCTAACCCACAGTTTAAGTGCAAAAAGTAAAATAATATTTAGTATACTGTGTGTTCAACTGAAACAACATCGGGTTTAAAAGTTACTGTACATCAAGCTAATAGTTGAGATCACTGAGTGTTTTTTATGTTATACATTTAGATAAATACGTATAAATTAGAGCATGTATGAAGTTCCTGATTTTTTTTCCTGCTCATCTATTGTAGTTCCCAGTTAAGAGCTTTGCCTCTGTTCACTTGAAGATGCATTTAGTCTAATATTAGTACTTCCTCCATGCGTTCATTCCTATTTAAGTGACATACTGTAGTTGCAAGTAATACTCTGCCATATTGATATAGATCAGAACTGGTTTACAATATATATAGAAGTTAAATGTGTGTATAATGAATAGTGGAAAAAATACAAAAAGAAAATAAGTGCAGTGTTTTTCAAACACGTGTTGTTTTTTTTTAATGATAGATTTCTGAAGAAAATGTATTCCAGTGCTGTTAATATTAAGCTCAAAATTACACCTAGCGTAATGATGAAAATCTACCTCTCAGTAAAATGGAAGCTTACGTAACTCTATTATTTGTACACCTCCTCCACAGATGTAATGAAGCTGCCACTGCTTATCCAATTTGAAGATTTATCTCAGTCTTTTCCCCTGCAATAGTGACAGCAACGTTGCATGTTCTACACATGCATGTGCGTTATTGTATGCATGAGGCCCAATTAAGGAGATAGTTTTCAGATTATATTTACTTCTTAAATTACATCATCTTTATTTTTTTTATTGGGTATGAAACTAAGAACCTGAAATGGCTGACCATGTAATGACTAGTTCGTCTGACACGTTTGCTTTCATGTAGAAGTGTACAAAGGTGGTAGCCATCCTCTTAAACCATGGGGCTTTTACAGCTGACACAGGTCTCGGAAATCACAGAACACATTCTTAGGAATTGTTAGGAATTATGAAGATACAGCTGGCATGAATTGGACAGTTTGTCTCAGGCAAGCATATTACCTTTTAGCTTCCAATTTTTTCTAGGTGGGATTTGAATGCAAAAGGGATACGTGGTCAACTTCAGTGGATAAATGAAGAAGATCTTTTAGCCATAGAAGTGGAAAGCTAATGAATTAAGCTGAAGCAGTAACTTCTAACGGTCAATTTAAGTAGCATGCTAAAAGGGTGTTTTAAAGAGTATGTGATGCTGTTTATCTGTATTTGACAGAAGTGATTCTTAGGTCTGCCCATCTTGCTGATTTAGCTTTTATACATTCTCCTTCAGTGTAGTTTTTAAACACCCAAGACAAATAAAATGCAGTAGTGGATTTATAGAAATGAAATGTCTTGTGTGTCTGTATTTCAGCTGTAAAGTTTGGTCGAATGTCAAAAAAGCAGAGGGACAGCCTGTATGCGGAGGTGCAGAAACATCGAATGCAGCAGCAGCAGCGAGATCATCAGCAGCAACCAGGAGAGGCAGAACCACTAACACCAACATACAATATCACCACCAATGGGTTAACAGAGCTACATGACGACCTCAGTAATTACATTGATGGGCATACCCCTGAAGGTAGCAAAGCAGACTCTGCAGTTAGCAGCTTCTACTTAGACATACAACCTTCTCCAGATCAGTCGGGTCTTGATATTAATGGAATCAAACCAGAACCAATATGTGACTACACACCAGCATCGGGCTTCTTCCCTTATTGTTCTTTTACAAATGGGGAGACCTCTCCAACTGTGTCCATGGCAGAATTAGGTAATGAGAGAGAAAAACTTCCATTGTAATTGTCTTAATAGTACCCTTTGGATTAAAATGACACATTTAGCCAGGCGATAGTGAGAATGCTGCTTCAGGACAGCTGTGAGCATGTATGGGCATTCTTCTGTGAAGCGCACAATACCCTAATCATGGTACATGGTTGAACACGTTACAGAAGTGGACTACAAATCCCAGAAGCTTGTAGTTGATCAGATCTTGTAGTGTCGCTTTAGTTTTCAGTTCTTGTAATAGAACCCTCTGAATACTGATTAACAAGCTAATTTTTAGTGCCAAGCAAATAGACTATTTCTTTATTTGAAGATTTATTTTTGAACATTTTATCTTCCTTTTTCATTATCTCAATACTCTATTTTCTAACAAAAAGTCATGAGGCCAATTTTCTTCTGCTCGTCACCTGTATCTGGGAAATATGGAACCAAAACACCAATCTAATCTGAGGGCAGTTCTCCTTTCCAGTGGTTGAAGAGAATCTGACCCCAGATACTTCAGAAATTTTTTCAATGTAGCATGTTTTGATAATTTCCCTAAGATCTTTCCAATGACCACATTAATTATCACATTGTACTTTAAACCCTTCCCTCAGTGATTACACTCGGGCTGAATTCCACAACTATGACTTGTCAACATCAGACTTGAGTTAGAGAGCATTGTGTCAAGTGGTCATAAGTGAACTGGAACAGGACATTAGAGAAGTGGCTTTAAGGTTGTAGTACTTATATAAGCAGTCAGGAGATTAAAACATCAATTTTGCTTACTTAAACAACATTTTTGCTAATAATGCCATTATGAAAACAATCTAAAAACCGAAAAAATCAGGTATTCCAAGATAAGTTTTTCTCTTTTGCTATTTTTTTTTTAATTAGAGGCAAGTATAAGAAATTCTGCTGGTTTTATTTTTTTTATGTTCTTTTGAGAAATTTTGCAGAGAGGAAGGGACAAGGAGACTTATTTTTCATGTCCTTATGTTGCAGAATGCAGTTCTCTGCAATATTATATGTTGTGACAGCCAAAATATTGTGTCTGGCTTGAGTTCAAATACCTTCAGTTACAGATAAAGTAAAAATGAGAAGAAAAAGTTAGGATAAATGCTATCCTACCAGCTTTGTCTCAAATGGTTGTTAATATTCTCACGGGAATTATTAAAAGATCTACATTAAACCTACAGACAAAAAGAACGGGCTTTTCCTTCTTAAGCCAGGTGTTGAGTTTGGAACACTGATGTAAAATAAGTTTGTCGTATTGCTTACCTTTATTTACAGAGAGCTTGCATTTAAACCCTATGGAACGTGATTTGGGTGCCCAGCATTGACATTGCCAAACAATGTCTGAAGAATGTTTGTCTTCCAGACTAAGGTTTCAATTTAGGAAGGTGTGGCTGTTCAATGAAAGTATTTAGGTGTGTGCTTAAATATGGTCCAGAACTGAGGCTGAGGTTTGTGAATAACTAACATGGTAATATTTCACCTTCTGTATCCCGCAAGGGCACAGGAATAATGCTGTCAGATGCTGCTAGTGAGAGTAAATGTTTTAAGTACACACTTGTAAACAAAAATTGCACTGAAATACAAGAAAGCTATGATGACAACAAAAGTATTAACTACCTTATGTTCTACATTGTTGATTGTTCAGGTAGCACATACAATCTGATTTTACTTAAGCTGTATCTTAAAGACTCTTCAGGTAGTATTTTAAATCAAACTATTAACGCAATAAGTATGATACTAAACACACTGATTGGTCCAGCAGTTCAATTTGTGAAGAGTTGTGTTAGGGTGTTATTAAACAAAGCAAGTTTCGCAGAAGACCTAACACTCGCATCCTTCAGGATACCCTCATGTTGTTTACGATCACCATTCTTTTTCACTTTTGTAGAATAACAGAATGGTTTGGGTTGGAAGGGACCTTTAAATATCACACAGTTCCAACCCCCTGCCATGGGCAGGGACACCTCCCACCAGACCAGGCTGCCCAAAGCCCCATCCAACCTGGCCTTGAACACATCCAGGGATGGGGCATCCACAGCTTCTCTGGGCAGCCTGTTCCAGTGCCTCAACACCCTCACAGTAAAGAATTTCTTCCTAATATCTAACCTGAATCTGCTCCCTTTTAGTTTAAAGCCGTTACCCCTTGTCCTATCACTACACTCCCTCATAAAGAGTCCCTTCTGTGCCTTTCCTGCAGGCCCCCTTTAGGTACTGGAAGGCCGGTATAAGGTCTCCCTGGAGCCTTCTCTTCTCCAGGCTGAACGACCCCAACTCTCAGCCTGTCTTCGTAGGAGAGGTGCTCCAGCCCTCTGGTCATCCTTGTGGCCCTCCTCTAGACCTGCTCCAGCTGTTCCATGTCTTTCTTATCTTGGGGACCAGAGAGCTGAATGCAGTACTCTAGGTGGGGTCTCACAAGAGCAGAGTAGAGGGGTAGAATCAACCTGCTGGCCACACTTCTTTTGATGTGGCCCAGAATATGGTTGGCTTTCTGGGCTGCAAATGCACATTGCCGGCTCATGTCGAGCTTTTCATCTACCAGTACCCCCAAGTCCTTTTCCGCAGAGCTGTTCTCAATCCACTCATTGTCCAGTCTGTAGTGATGTCTGGGATTGCCCTGACCCTGGTGCAGCACCTTGCACTTGGCACTTGAAGCCTTCCCTTTCAGTGGTGGCCTTACCTGCAAAAGCACCGACTGCAGAACTGTGTGAGACAAGTCATTAGGCCTCTACCTGTTATGCGCTAAAATACGAGATGAGATGTGTAAAGAGTCAGAGTAGAAAAGAGAAAGACTTTTAAGACTCAATACTACTTCATAGTGTAATTCTTAGCCCAGGTTTCAAAGCTGACTTTACCTTACTAAAAGCAGCAAGGCCACTTACTGAATTTGGAATAGTTTGAATGCTCCCAGGTTTTACTGTGTTTTTCCTTTATTCGTCAAGCTTTTTGATCTTGCAAGCTTTCTTTAGCACCCACTGCCACGTAAGAAAGAAGTTTGTCCCAAATACAATTTTCTTTATTCAAAAATAAATTCAATCTCACCTAAATATCTTACAAACTAGTGAAAGAACTCTGCTTTGTGTTCCTGTATTAAAATCTCAGAACTGCATTGTGAGAGAGGGTGAGCGAGGCGTGTGTCTGTCTGTGTGTGTACAGAGTGCCCTCTAACGGATGTGCTGGGCCAGGTATGTTAAGATCCAGTATTCTGCTTTGTTTACCACGAGTCTGTTAGCAGCTTGCATTAATTTATTTTTATGAAGAAAAATCCAAGGAGATCTGAAATTAAAGCATATATTCTAACAGCTAACCCTTCCCCCACCTCCTAGTTGCAACTGGAATATGTTAGTTTCCTCATGTCTGAAGGTACAGCTTTGCATTTTTAATGCGTGTAACTTTCTGGTCTTTCTTTTAGAACATCTTGCACAGAATATTTCCAAGTCTCACATGGAAACTTGCCAGTACTTGAGAGAGGAGCTACAGCAGATAACATGGCAGACTTTTCTGCAGGAAGAAATTGAGAACTATCAGAACAAGGTATAAAAGCACGCCAAACTACGGCATGCTTTTTCTAAAGCATGGTGTTTCCATAACACACTGCAAAATTCACTTTTTCACTGCTTTCTGTTTACTATCAGGAACGTACATTTATGTGTGTTTTCAAAACAAAAACAAACAAACAAACCCTGCTAGAATCAAAATGAGCAAAACAGGATATATTTGTGATTTTTATAAATACAGGAAAAGGTAAAGTTCCCCAAACGTATTTGTCCGTTACTGATAAACAGGGATAACAAACCAGAGATTTTTTTTTTCCCTCCTAAATGGCATGTTATTTACTCTTCTTAATTTGTAATCTCCCCAATCACCCCCCCCACCCCAAATCAGTTGATACCACCAAGTTGTAACTGTAGGGTCCTTTACAGCTGACCTATGAAATACCGATCAATACAAGGACAAGCATCAGTCTTGGGAGGGAGTGTCTTACTCTGTTTCCATTCCTATCCAATAACTGAGAACCTGAATAGGAGTCAGTCAAAAAGCCCACTGGCTTGTTTGATGCTTTATAATTTTGCATGGTGTATTTTGTTTTGAGATTATAAACACAGAACTCTTGTCAGATTTCCCGCCTTAGGTGCCTGGTTGTATCCCTGATTCATTCTACAGCGTCACAGTGTTTCAGTTTTACCTACAGAATAGCAGCAGAGTGCTGCCATGCCTAATGAATAAAGTGGGTATTGTAAGATGTAATCAGCGTTCCATTATGCCTTCCATCCACATACTACTACTATACCAAATGGCTACTTTTGGAAAAGTATCTTGAGAAGCACTGTTAAAGCACACTGTTCTTTGAATTTATTTTTCATTTACACAAAAAATATTTAACCTTTAAGAACATTTTTTTCCACTTGTTAGATAATCTCATTCTGAATTATTATTAACACATGAGAAAATCACTAATTGCATGCTGCCTTTATGTTATTCACAAGATGATCTTCATATATGTATACTTCATATGTATCCTTATGAAGACCAGCTTGTTAGATAATCCACATTCAGTACAAAACAGAGAAGATGATAGGAAAAATGTAATTATGCACTGCTAGTGTAAATTGGTATTTTCTTTTGATGCAGTGAGGAACATTCCCACTGAAATCACCAGAATCATTACAGTTGGACATTTTTGGCTTATGACATAAAAATACTGCAACCTGGATCTCTCTGCCATCACTGAACAAGTTGTACATTTGCATTTTCACTCATCTTCATGAAGGCTTTGTCTTTGAGGTTAACTCCCCTTTTCTTATAAGCAGACTGTAGCCAGGACTGCTGGAGAGAATTCACTCCACTTTGATTTTCAGCTCAGTTTTACTTTATGAAAATGGGCTTTCCAAACCTTAATTAGTAACTTTTCAATTTTTCTTCTCTCTCAAACAGCAAAGGGAGGTAATGTGGCAGTTATGCGCAGTCAAAATAACAGAAGCTATACAGTATGTAGTGGAATTTGCCAAACGCATTGATGGCTTTATGGAACTGTGTCAAAATGATCAAATTGTGCTTTTAAAAGCAGGTATGTGGGTCAATCCTAAGGTCTGCTTCTATTAGTTTTGACTGAGGAAAGTGCTAGCTATATTACCTATATACATATGTTGCACAATGATTATTTAAAATAATACAAGGAAAAAAAACTTACAAATTGTGTGTGTCTTTGAAGTAATATGCTTTCTTGGTTACTCTGGATGGAACGAGTTCCATCTAGTGGAAGTTTTCCCTGTCCATGGCAGGGGGGTTGGAACTAGATGATGTTTAAGGTCCCTTCCAACTCAAACCATTCTATGATGAGTTCAAGTCTATGTATGAAATTTTCATTATGAACAAAGGGAGCAGTAACTGTGTAAGGATGAAAAAGTTGGATTCAAATTTTTTGATTTGTCTTACTCATAGTGAATAACCTATTTCAAGTTAAAAATCCAGATCGTTCTCCACAAGATGCTGTAGAAGTAATGCAGTTTACAAATATTGGACAAAGCTGTCAAAGCTTCATGAGCATAAATCTAAACGAACTGCTTTGACTTCAGAGACTTCATGACTCTAATAAAAATTATTTATTAGTATTAACTAAGTTGCTTTAGCGAAAACTTCTACAGGGGTTTATGGGAATTATTATAATTCTACCATCATATCAAACCATTCTTTGTTACGCCACAGAAACCTACTATCCTACTCAATCTATACTGAAGGCAGAGCATTACAAAATTTTTAAATCCTCACTTGCTCTTTGCAATTGAAGTCTCTACTTAAATAGTCAAACATACATTGTTTCTGTTTTAGGGTCTTTAGAGGTTGTGTTCATCAGAATGTGCCGTGCCTTTGACTCCCAGAACAACACAGTCTACTTTGATGGCAAGTATGCTAGCCCAGAGGTTTTCAAGTCCTTAGGTAAGGAAATGTCAAGTGTTTTATTTTAAAACCACAGAATAAAAACAATAAAGTGGAAGAGCAAGAGGACAGCTGCCTTGAAAAAATCAGACTGTAGTATTCAAATACAAAAAGAGTTGAAAAGCTCAAACTGCTTATTTTGTAAACGATCGTGCTGGCTCTGTTTCAGGCCAAGCTGATTTCAGTAGTTAGAACAGCTTAACTCCATGCAGTAAAGGACCATTGGTGTTGAAATCTATCATTTACCTTAGGTCAGGGCAGACCAGTTTGGACACACTTGTAAAGAACAGAAGCCCAGATTTCATATCCCATGCAGTTTGATGTAAACAATTGAAAAAGAAGGGAAATTTTAAGTTAATGTTGGATACACTGATGTTACTGCTTTGAAGACGTTTTAACAGCGTCTTGTAATATGCAAAATCTAGTTATTTGCAAGTAGAATACTGTAATTTTTTTTAATTAAACCATAGTTTAGCATTTTGATTTTTTTTTCTGTATACTTTTGCTAATTTTAAAAGGATATATTTAATTGAGTATAGATTTGGGATGTAAAAAGGGCAGTGAAAAATGGCAGTGACAATATGGCAGTGAAGAATACTGTACAATTACTGAAGTATTCTCTGCCTTTCTAAAGCACCTCAAGGTACAAAGTCCGAGTGCAAACAATTCAGAGAATGCCGTACCAGATATGGGCTTCTATCTGCTATTAGTTCCAATGAAACATAACTTTCATCTGTTACCAACTACACCCAGAAATTTGAGCTGGGTTCGGGGCTGAGATCTGCAGAGGAGAACTCTATTCCAACAGAGGTTGCAGTCCCTTTCAAAGCAGGGCTCGGCTTTTGTGAACTGCATAACAGCATGTGTAACAGCAGCAGTAACCTGACTTACACCTGCGTGAGCAAGAGAATGGATGAAAGGAGACAGTTCTTTTTCTGCATGAAAAGCTTTCAGACCTTGGCTTCTCCTTTTGCTCCTGCATGTACTTTGTATGCCTCTCTCCCCTCCCTCTTCTGTGTGCACAATATTCTTAAAATCAGCATTTTTCAAGTACACATTTCAAACATCCAGTCCACAGTGACATGAGAAAGTTTCACTTAGAATGGCAACAAAGCCAAACCAATTTTGAGCTTGAAAATGGCTTGTTTTTTATCTGTGTTCACCCAAAAGAACAGAAGATAGAATGTACAAAGCCTTCAAAATACTGGTTAACAGGGTGTGGGAGCTGGGGACTCGTGGGAACAGGATAATAAGTTCAAGTGTGAGTGAGATCTCACTATCATCACTCAACAGTCCTTAAGGGGAAGAGCATTCACCTATTAAAGTATTTTATATCCATGTTTCACCTCCATCAGAATAAATCAGCAACTGTGTCGCTTTGAAGTAGTTTTAAACAATTTGGCATGACCTGTACCTTCTTCTTGGCAGGCTGTGAAGACTTCATTAGTTTTGTGTTTGAATTTGGAAAAAGTTTATGTTCTATGCACCTGACAGAAGATGAGATAGCTTTGTTTTCTGCATTTGTTTTAATGTCGGCAGGTAAGAGAGAAAGTATTGCTCTAGGTTTCTATGATACAGTTCATTTTCATTTTTAAGTATTTTTTTAATGGTAATGCTAAGACTATCAGACAATGTGAAATGTCAGCATCTTTTTGGTCCTTCCTGACCTATTTTTTTTATAAATACATCAAAACTATGACTTTAAGAACAAATTTTTTAAAGTTAGAAATTCTAATCTAAGCCCATGTTTTCCAACGTTTCTCCTTGTTGAGGACTCAGCTTCTTTGCAAAAGCTTAAATGCATGTTAATTGAGACCACTGGGACAACCTAGGTGGGATAGGTAGAACATAGACACTGAATTTATATAGTCAACTTCCAGCGTATGTGAGCTTGCAGCTGTAGCAAAATTACCTCAAGCACAGGACAGAATGGTTCCAGTGCCAGCTCAGGTCTGTTAAGCAGGGTTGCCATTTTAGTGTGGTACAAAGGCACTGAGGTAGTTGTGTACCGCAGTAACTTAGGTATCTGTCACCATCATGAAACTGGGTACACTGGGAATTATGGTGCCAGACGTACAAGGTGCCCCAAGAGTCAGCCTGGGTTTAGCATTCCCATGAATAAAACAACTTAATAATCTCAAACTGATTCACACAGTACTGCAGGTACTGGGAAGGCTTATTAGGTTGGGTGAAACAAGATACCACTGCAGAAAGTCAGTTTGTGTCTGGCATAACACCCCAGGAAAGACAGTTTTTATTTTTAAACTGCAGCATAGTGGACTCAGGAGTTAAGTGTTGGAAGAGTAAGTTAGCAACAGTGAGTTTACTGAGTGTACCATAAATACATTCTCATGCTATTTGCCATGTTGGAAGTATGTTTGCCCTGTGTCTTAGTATTTAAGCCACAGAATCTGCCACACAGAGGATGTCGCAGCTAACGCTTCATTTCTGCTAGGAAGTTTAGGAGCACTTTTTTAATAGCTGAATATTTGCTTCTGATTTTTCTGTATGTCACTCCCAGTACTTGTTCATTATGTAATCTATTAATTTCCCACTGAAAAGTTGCTAGCTTCATTTTGTAAATACCCTGCATTTTAAAGACCTTATTAGCAAATAATTAATAAATCTTATTCAGATACGCTGCAATCTTCTTATTGAGGGCTTTATAAAAGTAATTTTAAATGCAAGTAATAAATGTATTCCAAAACCTATTAATTTTGAAACTCATTTCCTATGTAAGACTGTTGAAGTGGAAGGAAGGTTGCAAACAGGAAAAATGAGTATTTCCTGGTGCACTGTGATAGATGTATGCAGTAGAAGAGGTGTTAACTCCATTTGTATTTAGATCGTTCATGGCTTCAGGAGAAGGTAAAAATTGAAAAACTCCAACAGAAGATCCAGCTAGCACTTCAGCATGTCTTACAGAAGAACCACCGAGAAGATGGAATTCTAACAAAGGTATGAATCATACTGTGCCATGTCACATGACTGCCAAAGTACAGTTTCTTATGAACAGTGTAAAAGCTTTTATGCAGTAAATTCGTAATGTATAAGCCCAGAATTCTTTGTTCAAAATCAAGGTACTTAGCTGAAACCATTTGCTAAAAATTAGGAAGGGAGAAAGAATGATGTACTAGGGAACAAGGTTGATAAAGGTCTGAAAAGAATTTAAATGCTGAACTAAATGAAAAGCCATCAAAGCTTTTATCCTATTTCTTCTACACAACATTTCTGCCATGCAGAACACTACTTTCATTCTACAACATGCATGCCCTACTCTTCATGAAACCTCTGTCTGCATGACAACTAGGTTGTGACAACACGCAATATCCAAACTAACCTTGTTTCTCAGTGTTCTGTGAGAAGTTGCCCACGCAGCTTTTTTCTCAGCAGTTCTTCAAAATATTGGTGGCTAGGGAAGAGAAAAGTGATATTACATACTATTATGCTAATCTAAAGTATCTTCACTTAGGTTTTCAGAAATGCAAAGGCAGCATGATGTTAAAAACAAAGAAAAAAACTGAAGTGAAAAACTGGGGAAGGAGAGGCACTTCCTTACAGATGTAGTTCCTTTTAGAACTCTGTATAGCAGGGATATTCATGCTTAGTTTCACACCACGAAATTAATTACAACAGAAGCATGATGTTACAGCCCAGTATAGAAGTCTACGCTTTCCAGATTGTCCTCATTTCAAATCCTAGCTCATATCGTTGTCTTCCTAGCATATACTTTGGATACCTTTGTTGGAAGCAGGTTTCTTCCATGTGTTTTGATACAAGTATGTACTCAGTAAGTTCAATGAGCACTCAATCATATTTTTCAAGTACAGATTTTTCTGATCTGTTTATGACAATTTCATTTTTTACCTTTATTTGGCATAAATGAAAATAGCCTAATCTATTGTATTGCTAGTTCCCTCCATAATACAGTGGAGTATTATGAGTAATCAGGCATGCCTTCTTCCAAGAGAATTACTAAGTTGCGTGAATAAAGATCCAGCCATGAAATGGTTCCATATCAATCTGGTGCTTGTTGTATTGCTTACATAGTAGGCAAGTGATACATTTTCCTAGGAACTTAAAGAAAAGATTCTTTCACAAATAGCATTAATACATTATTTAATAGCTTTTTAGTGGCTTCCTCTTTTTTGTTGTTTTTTTTTTTAAATCTGACATACCAGACTTATCCATTTCTACGCATCTGAAATGTCATTGTTAAGGTAAAGAGCTGAAGTGAACTCCAAGTGTTTGAGGGAGTTCTAATCCTAAGATCAAGATTGGGAGGACTGGTTCCATATATGACTGTATGACTTCTGTTCATTTTTTTTACAGTTAATATGCAAAGTGTCTACTTTAAGAGCACTGTGTGGACGACATACAGAAAAGCTTATGGCATTTAAAGCAATATACCCAGACATTGTACGACTTCATTTTCCTCCACTTTACAAGGAGTTGTTCACTTCAGAATTTGAGCCAGCAATGCAAATTGATGGGTAAACGTATCACCTAAGCACTTCTAGAATGTCTGAAGTACAAACATTTAAACAAAAGAAAGGAAAAGAAAAAAAAAGAGAAAAAAAATTAAAGAAAACCAAGACACTTTATATGGCCCTGCACAGACCTAGGGAGCCAACACACTGCACATCTCTTGGCGGTCGGGGTCAGGCGAAGGATGGGAAACAATGAAACAAAGTTGAACTTGTTTTTCTCATGCATATGATTTCCATTATGCCTACAAATATGGACCCTTTTTCTGTCCCAGCTTCTCAATCCTTGACCTCTGTTTACACAGACTGAGGGTACTAATATCAGAAGGTTGTTTTCTCTTGTAGTTCACTGCCCAGGCTTCTGACAGAACAATCAATTTGTTGATCAGAACAGAGAGTCCACCTAGTAATCAGCGACTGGTGTGCATTGCAGAGATTTTAGCATCAGTTTGCACAACTTGCTCATTGTTTCATGAAGGACGATTTTTTTCACCTACCACTGTTTGCCAGTAGACAGAATGGCATGAAAAGGGTCCATAGCAATAGCAACAATAGCATTATAATATATTACAGGGTAAATGGGCATGAAGACTATATATAGCAGAAGAGATATTGTTTATATATTGTTTTAATTAATATAAAATGTAGTTACTGGTATAGCTTTTCTTGTTGAATTGATAAGGCACTTTCATTTTGCACCTTTTTCTTTAAATTAAATGCTAGTGTGTTCATTGTTGTGTTGCATGTGCACCAGAAATTCAAGTTTAACTGAAAAAGGTTTTTGGCAGGTACTGGTACATTGGGAGGTATTTATGCTGCTGTTTTCCATGTTACTTTTAAAGAGAGGCTGGTCATATCCTGAAATGGTTACACAGATTTTTTTAAAGAGTTAGAAAATAATGAAAATATTCTAAATTAAAATCAGCTTTTCAACAGTTAATTTAAAAGGTACTTTTGTTTTCAAATCTTTCAAACCTGGATGTTTAAAATTACATACGTAGATTCACATTTAGGCACACAAGTCAAAAGCCTCATTTTCAAAGGTGCTGAGTTTCTATGGTCAAAATTAAACTAGGCAATTACAGATCACTTACAGATAGAATAAACCATCATCCTTGAAAGTCAGGCTATTAAATAAAGTGTACTTCTGCCCACCATAAATCCAGGTTTGAAGGTATTTACTCAAGTCTGTATCTACAGTAAAAGTATGTGTATGACATGTATGTGGAAAATTGATTTTTATACATAATATTACATACTTTTGTACTCCATTTTGTAAACAATGCCTTCAAACTCCAAACTCTATCCTTTCAAAATCCACAGGATGTTTGTTTTTGGCTTCAGTGAGATTAGACAATGACCCATGTTCTTCAAACACCCAGCAGTCCGATTTAAAGTAGCTGAACAGAATTGCTCTCCTTATTTAAATAGATGCACTTTAAAGTTTATCAGATGAGGACAGACTAACAAAATAAAGGCACACTGTTGCTAGAAAGCATTGTTTTGTACTCTACATAATGCCTGGAAATCATAAATACCATAAATCTGCATTCTCTAATCTTGAAATTGTGATTCCTGCATTGCATAACCAACCAATAAGCCAAATTTTCCCATATTTATTAATATAAATTACCATTCCCTTTACAAAGAATACTGTCTCTGAGTAAATTCAGCAAGATTTAGAAATTAAACCTAGTTCTGAAGGGAACAGATCCACAGTAAACTACATCACAAAATAAACTGTGGTTCTTAGAGCCAGAGGTGCGTAATTACTTTGGATGAGGATATATAACCGGATGCCTTGTAGGCCTATGCAAATGAAGCT
Source organism: Chauna torquata (assembly GCA_013399475.1). Classification (NCBI taxonomy): domain Eukaryota; kingdom Metazoa; phylum Chordata; class Aves; order Anseriformes; family Anhimidae; genus Chauna; species Chauna torquata. The sequence continues at coordinate 42,469 of VXAL01003295.1, read as the reverse complement.
TCTGATGAAGTACATGAGAGAAAAAAAAAATTAAGACTTTAAAAAAGAGGAAAAAAAAAAAAGACAATGTGCTCCACCGCTTCAACTTCCAAAGGTAATAGATCTTTTACATATAGTCATTGAGAAGTAACATTGAACAGAAGCACGCTGAAGTCAAACAATTTTAAAAGGAGAATTAAGTCAGTGGGTTATTACAAGCAAAACAGAGGTTTATTCTGTGATTTGAATATGTTTCCTTTGGGGTCAAATTGAGGCATTGAGCCATGACATCTGTTAAAGTTTTTCATCAGGAAAGCTTATTGATAGCTCTGATTAGCACCTGGTAACATTCATCTATATGGTCTGAAAGCAAGGAGAGATGAGCACGGTATCCTTCCCCTTCAAAGCAGAATGGCCCTGGAGTGCAGGACAGGAACACCTGCACCTCTGTGAGCACCAGGCTAGAGGCATGAGTGGGCTTTTGGAAAGAGTCCAGAGCTGTCCCTGTACTGCTCCATCCTGCCCGCTCCCAGAGAGGCAGCTCACAGCCCAGCACATGCTCCCTGCAGTCTCACTGAAACACTTTTCCTAGAATCATTGTTTACTTTATTGGAGTAACTGGCATGATACAGTACTTTGATTCCAGTATGTGTTCCTATTTTTAAGCAACCCTTTTAACTAACAGATGTTTTCTGAATGTGACCAGCCTTAGGTGCTAGTCCTTTAAAGATCAACTAAACTTAATTTCAGTGTCAACTAATGAATAATCAATTAAGACCTGTACTTTTTTAGAGAGTGAGATACAACTCCTACTTTTGAAAATAAGTAGACATTTTGGCAAAATACTCTGGGATTAATTTTCAGTCATGTCCTTTACTTGTCTTTTCCTAATGAATATTAGTACTTTACCAGGCCTCTAGACGCCAATGGTTTTGTTTGGTATCTAGTTCAGAGTATTTACACCCGTAAGTCATTGACAACACAGAATTTTGGAGCATTTAATAATAAAATACATAATCATAGAAAGGTTTCAGATAGGGCCTTAGCTGAAAGCCTGTTGTATCTAACATTGGCTTATGACATGATCTCCCAGGCTATGCAGTACTTACGTGCTGTCGTTTTTGCCAGTGGGAGCTCCCGTTTACTAGCACCTTGTTAAATCAGGCTGTGCATACATGCCCCAAGTCTGTCTTCCTGATCACAGTTAGCAGCCACTTGGCAATAGACTGGTTTTGCTTTGCTTGGCATAGATGGGAAAAAAGGGATACAGCATGGCAGATATACTGAAAAGACTGCAGTTGCCAAGGAGGCTGTTATAAGAGGGGATTGAGAATAGCCTCAGAGCTGCTGGTTGGAATGACTGCCACATAAGAACCTGACGTAGCAGAGGAAACGCACTCTGCAGAATCTCTGGGACTACAGCCTGGTATCAGACAATCAACAGAATATTCAGTTAAAAAAACATACTGGGGGTCAGTGAATATTCACATGAGTATTTTCATGGATCTGCCCAGCTGACTACAAACAAAAATGTGAGGATAGCTGAAGATAAAGAAGTAATATATTGCTTCTGAATGATCTGTTCATTAAAGTCTGCAAAGAGATTTTCATTGGGCCTAATATGTACCCACAGAGATGTCTTCTGGCTTTCTAGAAAAGATAGTATAGTATACTGGTATTTGAACCACCCTAATATATATACTTCAACATCTCTAACATTGTTTGGCTTTTAAAAACTACGGGATGAGGTGAAAAGGGAGGCTGTTTTTAAGTTTGGTTGTTCTTTATTAAAGCTTATCTATCTTAGTATGGATACCAAGATATCTGTATGTGTGTATGTGCACCTGTGTGTGTGAGAGAGAGTACTGTTGTGTGCACACATGAATATATGCGTGGGTATGTGTGAGTGGCTGCTTCTAGGCTGTTAAGTGTCAATGGAAAAAAAAGAAAATGTATTGAAAATACTTAAGACAAAAACAGAAGGTGGAAAAAAGATTTATTCTATACAAAGCCTTGTCTGGACCACTTTAGAGAGACTTCTATTTTTTTAACCCTTCTATAAATATTTGATGGCACTTGAAATATTCCTGCAATAAAATGTGATTTGTGTAAACATTAAAAAAAAAATTTTGTAATGTGAAACAATGAAAGAAAGTAATGTAATTTTTCTAAAAAACAAAAAAAACACAAATGAACGAACTTTGTATTATTTTCTTGATGGAATTTGTCTATTTGTCTTTGGAAAACTTTTTATTTCATTGAATGTGCCATAGTAGAGGTGTGTGTTTCTTTTTCTTTCTTTTTTTCATTTTTTACATTGTAGATTTAAGGAATAGCTGTGTTCCGACATTCCAAAATGCAAGATGACATAGCAGTCATGATTAAAAGGTTTGATTAGTAAGCTTCAATCATTGTTGCTTTTTTTGCACATGTTCTTCATTCCTCTACAGTGCAATATGTACATAGAGCACTTGCGGGTGTAACCTTGATCCCTCAGGGAAAAATACATATTTGTACAGGATTTTTTTTTGCCTTTTTTTTTTTTGCTAAGGAATGTCGATTGAATCACTTGTCTGTTGTTGAGGGGCAGCCAGATAATAATCCTAAACCACTGTCACAAAACATTGATTGTTTAATAATTTTGTGCCCTTTTATTATTTAATAAGAAAATAAAAGTTATTTTCTGACAGTTCTTTGTGCTGATTGGTGAAAACAAGGGTAAATATATAAGCACCTTATGATTGACTTAACTGTGAATGACAATCCATCTTGTTATCAACAACAGAAGCCCTATCATTTTGGAGCTGGGGTTAAGAGTCAGAAGCTAATGTGCTCAGGGATCTTCTAAAACTCTTCAACAGGGTGGCCAGTACTACTGGTGGGACAAATTACTTTAAAAAAAAAAAAAAAAAA
>VXAL01003295.1:0-39550 GCA_013399475.1 Chauna torquata | reverse complement strand
ATCTTTTCCCTTCCCCTCTACCCCCCAGGCACAAGAAAACTGGATAGATTTTTTTTTCTTTTTAACTAAATGCTCTATGTGTGCCTCGTTCTATGACTCAGTTTCGCAGTCTATCTGCTCATTGGTCTTTATCTTCTTCAAAACAGAAGTACTCCCAATAATGCAAAGGTTTTACAATTATATTTTAGAAAATAAATTAATGCTGACCAATTAATAGATCATGATCGAAACCTCTGGATGTTTTTATAATCATAGGACCGTTTTTCCAGATGAATTTCAATGTTTTGCAATAGAAAATGGGTTTTCAGTATTTAAGTTATTGTCAAAGGACACAAATTAGTTTATGATAGTACAATATGAATGAAAAGGCAATGATTACATTTTGGCAATAAAGTCACATAGAATACAAGAGCAACAATTCAGACCTTGTCTGTCATTGTCGCATATGCTTCATGGTAAAGCAAAAAAACTGACTGGAAAGAAACACTAAGGCTGAAGTCATTTTCGTATCTACTACATCAATTAAAGCAATTTCAAATGATCACAACAATAGCAAACAATAGCAGTCTAGTAAGTCTCTAAGTGCCAAATTGTATGATTCTGGAAGCCTATCACAATTAGTCTTGTTTGTGGCTTCACGTTCTTTTGAAAATGCAAGTAGCAAAGTAAATAAGCAACTATGTACAAATAAGCAAGATTTCAAGATTTTGGTTAGATCAGAAAGAGAGTGTATTTCTCCATCAAACATGTGTTTGTGCTTGCAAAAAGCATCAGTTCTCCAGTATCTTAGGTTATTGAGTTAAGGTTGTGGGTTGTTTTTTTTTTTTTTCTCCACTGGGTCTATGGCTTCCAGTTGTTTACTTTATGTTGTATATAGTAATTAGGGAAACTTTTCTTAACATTTCACAAGCTGACAGTCCAGTTTAGCTTGGAATGGTCTTCTAAGGCAGACAACTGCTAAGCAAGTATGACCTCTTGATTAGTCTGTGTTCTGGCATCATCACTAGAAGAAAATCCCTATTGCTGATTCACAATAGAAACTATTAAACATACTGTTAATATGTGCAATCTACACGATGTTTTAACTATGTAGTGGGGTGATCCAAACTTTACAGTATCTTCTTTTGGGCTCTAAGGATTGACACAGACATTCCCCAGTCTGTACTTGATGAACAAACAGGTTGCCAGTACAAGCTGTGCAAACAATGTATGATTTTTTTCCTACAAATCTTGAAGTCCCCCAAGTAGCTAAGTTTATTAATATAAATGTCAGAAACAGCATTTATTATCCAATATCCCAAAATAAGAACCAATTTGCTCTTGAGAATTCAGTGTCTGAAATTCTACCTGTGCTAGCTGATTTAGATTGCACAGAGGAAACATCTTTATTTATTTTCCTTAGCTGGAGAAATGTAACTACTAGAATTAATTTTTTATTATTAATACTAATATTTATTACTTTGAAAGTTGCATTCCATCAATATATTTGAATATTAACCTCCTATTTTCTTTTTGCTTAAATATTCCTGTCAGGAAATCATTTGGTGGAAATGAGGGCAAATGCATAAGGATACCAAATACAACAACAAAAAGAAAAGTTTTAAAATTTAAATGATTATTTATTTAAAAATCATTGCAGTATGTGCTTTAATCCTAGTACTGTGTTAATAGCTCATTAAATAATGCTAAGTCACTGGACTTGAGGGGAAAAATATGTAACATTTAGGTTAACATACAGTCTGTCTTTGGAATTTTATTCAGGTACTAAATAGAATTTTAACATCAAAATAAAAGCTGTATTCTACCTAGTTCATATGTAACGTTGCTGTTTATCTTTTTTGTTTGTTTGCCTTTATCATCGGTAGAATATAGCAATAACTTTATAGCAATAAGTAGGCTATCCAAATAAGAAATAAAACATGATAAAGGCTTCGGATCAACATTCATAGGTTCAACTCTTCTGCCACAATATTCACTTCTTTGTCTTCCCTCATAATCGCATTACTTCTTCAAGCTGAACTTCACAATCAAGTTGTTCAACTTGATGTGTGACACCACACCTGCATGTTTTCAGCGTTCATACATCCTTTGTATACTTGTTTTCCTGTAAGTCAGTGTTTCTCAAGCTTTCTGAAAGCACAGTCCCTCTGGGCTATATTTCTTCATAGGGCTCTATGTGTTGGAATTAACTCAGTTTTTCTGGGGTAGAGAGTGAGAACCAGCTGTAATTACTGGCTGCCTTTCCTAACTAAAGCAACTGAGCTGCTGCTGGGTATTTAGTAGTAACTCCATGGCTACTGCAAATACTGGCAGCCAACAGCCAGCTCTTCCAGCTCCGCCACACCGGGGGAGCTGAGCTGCATCCAGTATGTAGGACAAGTTCCCTGGCCAGCGTGCTTGTCTGCGCTGGTGAACAGAGCTGCTACAATGCACATAGAACCGAGGTGTATTTGCCTGACATAGTGTTTTGATAATAATCTAAACACTTTGGCAACTTTAAAAGGGTTGTGACTTTCAGTTTGAGAAACACTATCCTAAATTACCCCACAGTCTTAATGTAGATGCATAAACTTTACAGGAATTTGCAATCTGTAATGCTGTCATATCTAATGCAGAGAATTCATAAGCAATACAGTGAATTTTATTTCACAAAAAGGCATACGTACTGTAGACCTTTCTAAATCCAAAATGTTCCTCATTTCTACATTGACTTAGAAACAAGTTACAGAACAGTGGTGAATATTTGAAATATTAGGACATTAACTGGCTGCTTCTTTATATGTAACTGTACTGTCTGCCTGCTCCTTTTCTGGAGATGTGTTTTTGTATTGGATGTTTGGGCCAATGGGAGGCTTCAAGCTACAATGTATTTTCCCAGTTTAAATATATTTAACATATGACAAACCCCAGACAAGGCTTTTTAAAATGTATAAAGAACTGCAGTGTTAGGTGGTTTATTTGCAAACTGTTTTCAATGTTGTCCATTTTTATGGCACCTTTAACAATATTCTTGTTTCCAAAGTACAAAAAAAGGTTGAAAAATACTCTAGCCATAACTGAATGTCAAGCAATAAAAACAAATGACTTTTTGTGCATAGATTTAAAAGAAATACAAGTTTTAGACATCTGCATGTAAATGCAATCTCTTGTTTACTGCTTTCTTAAACTTGAGCAACTGATTCCTTATTTTACTACTAATTTAAGGACTTGTAATGGCCTGTAAACATTTTATCTTGCTCTATTCTTTCAACTCTAACTTCGTCTCTGCTTTGGAGTCATAATATTTAATGTTGTTCTGCTCACCTCTATACAGTTAACTTTTTGCTTTCATTCTGTATAGATAAAGTTATACTATAAACAGCCTACACAGTGCAAATATTTATCTGTTTATCAAATACCACATTATGCTGTATAATATCTGTTTTACTATATAATCTATTTTAGACATAGCTGTTTAGAACTAGAGTGTGCTATTTTTGTGTTTTTCTGATGTGTGGTGCTAGATAAGTTACTTTTGTGAACAAAAGCAAACAAACCCCTTTTATTCCTAGACAATACCACCTTTGGGTCTTGTTAATTTCACTGAGTATAACTATATATAAATATATATATTTGTGTATATATATATATACACCTACATATGCCCAACAAGTACCTGTATCAGAGTACAAGATTTGGGACATGGTTTTCTCTTTAAATGCATAATGTCATTATATAAATTATTCTATAGTATATTTAATAAGGAGAAAATTACTTCACCGGTACAGATACTTGATATCAAATGTAGAATTTTTTTCTACATTATTAACATTACTAAAAATGTTCTGTCCAGCTCGTTATCCTTTTGGTTACTAAAGCAGTCTGCCTGTATTGTATCAGAAAAAAGAAAAGCATCAAATCTACCAGTATAAAGTATTTACAGTATGCTTTCTGTCTGAAAGGGAGGTAGTTATTTGGCTTGTGTGGAGAGTTCTACCTTGTTGTGGCATCTGGTATTTATAGATGTTATTCTGATGGGTGCCCTCCTCCCTCTTCACTTTAAATAGGATCTGTACACACTCAAACTGCGGTTGTTACTAGGCCATGCCTACACACTTAACTCCAGTTACTGTAAATAGGAATTTTCTGTAAATCTTCCATGATAGATCGATGGCTAAATTCAGTCCTTGGGTATGCTTTATATTATCATATATACATATCCAAGGACAGCCATTAGCAACTAAAGTTAATTAAAAAGTGGAATTCGCAACATTTGTCAGGTCTGGGGGTTTTGTTTTTATTTTTCATGTATACCTTAATTTACATAGTCATGTACCCTTAAAAGTATTCCTATCCCTTGCTCCTTTCATTCTAGTACTGTTTTCGTGTTAATTCTTAAAAACTGATGGATATCAAATATCTAACTAAGGAGGTAATTAACCTTTTAAATATTTATTAGAATTTTTCTGTAATATTACTGAATTTATAAGATCTTTAGCAAAGATTTTTGAGCAATTTATTAAATACAATTGTTTCTGTTTACTGCACTTTTTGATAATAGAAGGTAGTGAATTTTAAAGCCATGACTCTTGGCTTCCATGCACTGCTTTTATACCCTCAATTCAAGGAATATATATATATAAATAATTTTTTTTAAACAGCAAACATACTGTTGTCCTAAAAATAAATACAAACTTTACTGCACCGTGCATATATTTTCATAAGTGGAATGTTTAATTGCAAACACTATCAGGATAATTATAAAAACCTCTTGAAGCTACAATCTTATTTAAATATAAGCCATGACAATTTTATTTTCCCTTGTTGATTTAAGTCACCTTTTGATATTTTCAAAAAGAAAAGGAGTTGCTCTTAAATTTGTATGTACTAACTTATATATAATGCTAGGAACATGTTCTCCCTGTTGTTTTAATTTTAATAGTTTGATGTATTTATGCAAAACCATTTGGTTAAATATTTTCCCTGTTGACTAAATGTTCAACATAACAAAACAAGAATAAATGCTGATTTCAAATATTTCAGTTTGACGATTAAGCACATAACTTCAAAAACCTCGTTGAGTGATATGCTCAAATTTCTGTAAATACACACAACTTTACATGAAACTATACTGTACATGTAAATTGTATGCTGTCTGTTATGTGTACAGTATGTATAAATTCCTTTTCTAGCCACCATAAAATGTAAGCCATCAAGAGGAATACTAAAGTGGTATCGTACTAAACCTTTGCTAATGATCTTTACCCAATCACTTAACTTTTCACTTTCATGGACCTTTCCAACTCACTCTTACGATAGCCTGCTTATATTCAAGTTTGTTATTTTACTCAGTCCCGAAAAAAAGTATTTTGATTCATTTTGTAAATATGACTGTAAAAATAAGAGATTTAATGTTGTCTTTTAAATACTCCAATTTTCATTCTAATATGAATGTTGTTATATTGTACTTAGAAACTGTACCTTTAATATTACATTACCTTTATTAAGTGCATTGAACACATCGATTTTAGATGTGCTTTATGTACTGTTATCCTGTAATAAAACTTCAGCTTCTAATGGAAAAATCTGTCTTGATTTTTTTTGTCAGTAGAATCTTAATTGTTTTTCTGAATCTTGATGTGTATTAGGTTTAGTCCTTAAGGAACCCACCATTATAAAATTAGGCTGTGCTTCCAGGCACGGAGCTTTTCATTACATAAATCAAGTAACTTTTGACAGCAGGGAAACAAGAAGACTCCCGAAAACCTTTTTGTTTGACCAAGAAGAGCATAAACATCCTCAGAATTATTTTCGATAAGTCTAGCTTACCTCTTCTTTAAAGTGTCATCTTGTTCTACATCACAGTTCACTCCGTCAAGTGTACAATACAAGAAATCCAGCTTAAAACCTTCCCAGTGAATTTGGAGATAGCGCTTTGGGCTAGTTCTGAAAGAGGATTCAGGTATCAAAAGTTTTAATATAATTTAGGCATTAAAATTCACAGTTGCAATTCCGATCTGTTGTGCTAACTTTGGGCGCACCTAAATGTCAGCAGCACCCTTGATTTCTATCTTAAGACTTCAGACATGTAAAATTCTCCTTATACAGCTAACCAGAAATAACTCAGTCTTGATGGAGCTTTAACAGCTCGGTATGAATTTGCTTGACCATGAGCCAGAATTAGTTATTAGCATTCATCCTTGAGGCACTACATCTGTAAGCAGCCTTCAGCTACAGATCAAGTCTACAAAACAAAAGTTACGGAAGCCATCACTTTCCTAGAACTGTAGTGCTAAGTAGTGCCATTTGTTCTACAGCAGCTCATGACTTAAGCACTCTGAGACACTGAAAATCCAGGTTTAATTTTCTCATCCTCAGGACGTGATTCCTGCCCAATCTCTCCATTCACAGGAGAGATCCTAACCACCAATATATCGGGCAACAACTGTTCAAAACACAGGAATTATTCTGGAATGAGAGCCAAACTGGGGACTCCCATGCCCACCAATAAGGAAAGATGAACTGTAAGTTAGGATGTGGCAGTTTTGACCTCCAACAATGTCACAGAATCGCAGAATGGTTGAGGCTAGAAGGGACCTCTGGAGGCCATCTGGTCCAACCCCTGCTCAAGCAGGAGCACCTGGAGCAGCTTGGCCAGGACCACATCCAGACGGCTTTTGAGTATCTCCAAGGAGGGAGTCTCAACAACCTCTCTGGGCAACCTCTGCCAGTGCTTGGTCACACAGCAAAAAAGTATTTCCTGATGCTCATGTTTACGTCACAGAAATAGAAAAATCATGTTTAGGAAGTAGACCACTTCAATAAAAAATGGACAATGCAGTTTTTAGGAAGATGCTAGACTGAAGTTGGATTTGACACATTCACAATCTGGGTAAGTCTTCTAATCATTCTGCTATGTAACTGTCACCATACCTGAGCTTTGAAGTAAGATTACTCCTTATAAGGCTACCTCCAAGACTGGGCTCTGAGTGACTCCAATGGGAGATAAAAACCTTTCCGCCTCTGTCTGAGATAAAAAAACAAACAAACAAAAAAAGCACAATTAAAATCAGACTATGTCCTTAACGCTGAACTGCAAGCAAGCTAGAGACTCCTTGGTTGGCGGTTTTGGACACAGAATTACAGAATGGTTTGGTTTGGAAGGGACCTTTAAATACCATCTAGTTCCAACGCCCCCTGCCGTGGGGCACACCTCCCACCGGACTAGGCTGCCCAAAGCCCAATCCAACCTGGTCTTGAACACATCCAGGGATGGGGCATCCACAGCTTCTCTGGGCAACCTGTTTCAGTGCCTCACCACCCCCACAGTAAAGAATTTCTTCCTAATATCTAATCTACATCTACTTGCTTTTAGTTTAAAGCCATTACCCCTTGTCCTATGAGTGCACATCCTGGCAGAGACTCTCCCCAGCTTTCTTGTAGGCCCCTCTTTAAATATTGGAAGGCCACAATAAGGTCTCCCTGGAGCCTTCTCTTCTCCAGGCTGAACAACCCCAACTCTCAGCCTGTCTTCATAGGAGAGGTGCTCCAGCCCTCTGGTCATTCTCGGGGCCCTCCTCTGGACCTGCTCCAGCTGTTCCATGTCCTTCTTATCTCAGGGACCCCACAGCTGACAGCAGTACTCCATGTAATTCTGAATTATTTCAGTATCCGTACATGTTTGGATATAGTCCCCAGAGGTCTAGTTACAGGACTAGGTTCTGTGACTGCTTTGATTGCATCATGCCACTACACTCAGTTCCCTCTTCCTTTCTCCATCTGTAGAGCTGTGAAGGGGATCACCTTTTCTTATAAAACCTCAATCAAATGAGTTTCCATCACCTAAATCTACAGGTATGAAGAATATTTGAATTCCGTATTTTACCACACTAGGAAGCCTGACCATCAGAAAAAAATGTTTTGTGGTTTTACCCTAATGTTAACAAGTGGGAAGTAAGCCTGGGAAACTGAAAGCCCAGGAAAGCAGAGAGGTAAGCTAAGTGCAGCAACCTCAGCGGGGCACTTCAGCCCTCTCACACACGGTCCCGACCCCCTGGGGGCCCAACCGCCCGGTAGAGCCCAGTTCGGCCTCCTCAGCACACCCAGGGCTGGAACAGGCGCCTCGAGGCGCCCGACACCTGGTCGGGGTCGCACCTTAGCGAAGAGTGCGGAGTCGGAGCGGAGCCCACAGGGTAGCGACGCTTCAGACACAGCTCGTCTCCCCGAGGCGAGGAGGGACGGGGCAAGCACTGCCGCCAACGTCGCCACCACCCTGCAGCGGCCGCCGCCCGCCACAAGATGGCCACCTGCTGCCCCTCCAGCAGCCGCTCGAGCCCACGTAGCCATTGGCTGGCTCGGCACACCTGACCCCGCGCGCGCTGCGGCCCCGCTACGCTGATTGGCCAGCGCCGTGAGGGCAGGCTCGCCCAGCAGCGGGACGAGGAACCGGCGGAGACGCTTGCCCGAGGGGCGCGCAAAGATGGCGGCCAAAGGGCAGCTGTTGACCTGGTGAGTACATTTCCCCTCTCTCTCCCTAACCGAGCAGGGGCGCGTCTGAAGAGCCGAGAGCGGGAGGATGCGCCGCCGGTCCCACCGGCACCGCGCCGCAGCGAGGGCGCNAGGGAGGGGGGGGGGTGCTGGGCGGCGCCATTTTGTGCCGTTCCCCGGGGAAGGGAGGAGTAAGCGCGCTCTCCCTGAGGAAGGGGTGGCTTCTGTGTTTGTAGAAGTGAGGGGGAGTTAAGCAGTACGCATCCACAACGTGGATTTTGGGGGTAACGATGTTGGGTTTGTTTTTAAAAATAAAAGCCCTAGACGGAAGTAACGTTTTTTAAGTCTAGAGAGGTGAGTTGTTTTCGAACTTTTGTGAAGGAGACAGAAATAAATCTTTCTTCATGCATTTCAAGGTAGTTTAGGAAGATAAATACTGTATAAACCATGCCTTTCAAGGTGGTTTGGGGAGATAGGCATTGTATAAACCCTGTACACTGGAAGGGCTCTACCACAAAGAAAAGGACGGTTCAGGTGGTAAGGGCTGTATAGAAGACAATCTTCCTTTTATGAAAAATTATAAACAGGATTGTTGTATTTCTCTCAAAATTCCAGGTAGTTCAGTCTGATGGTTGGTTTTGATTGATGAACATGTGAAGGCACAGAACTCCGTCAGTATTTCTCTAGGCACATCTAGAATTTATACCCAGAATTAATTCAATTGTTCTTTTTGGACCAGGAAGAACGTGTTTATTTAACTATTGAAAACCGCTAGGGAATTAGACACTGTATACCTAACCTCTGTGAGGAGGGAATGGGAAAACACTGTATAGTCTCCAATTTTTTATAATTAATGCTGTTCTTTGTTTCTTGGGGTCAGATTTGGCCTTAAATTTGTTGTGTACTGCAATGTTTTTGTTTTGTTTTGTTTATTATCAGGGATATTCCACCAAAAAATGGCAATGAAGTATTTTTCTCACATGAAATTTATGGAAAATATTCATTGGCTCCAAGCCTCTCTGAGCTGTGGAATTTATCAAACAGGTATATTCTGTTTTAATTCATGCTGTTTGTCATCATTCTTTTGATATATACATGGTGTTACTGTTTCGGGAGAATACTGTATGTTATCTAGCATGGAATGACTTGTTGGTGGCTGTGTGGTGCAGCAGTTGGTCTGTGCCTTACCTACTGTGAAGCCTCAGACGTGGGAAGAGTTTAGGCTGGGACCTCTGGTTTTTACTGTTTTCTGGGAGATGGGGCTTGTATTTGGGGGGGGGATTGTTTTGTTTTGGTGTTGGGAGTGTATGCATGTTTGGTTTGGTTTGGTTTTGCTTTCTTTTGCATATCAAAGAGGGATGAAGCGCTCCATCATGATAAAGATTCTGTAACCCGTGAACCAGACCTAATTCTTTTAAAAAATTCGTCTCTTCCTGTTAGTCTCTTGTCTTCTCACTTTGTAGGAGGTGGCTGATACTATACATTGAAATCCTTTTTACTTGTCTGTTTTGGAAGTAGCCATCACTGTTTACATAGATCAACAGCACGTTAGCTGCAGTGGAGATGCAACTAATTCCATGGACAATCAAGAAACTATATAGGGTGGTAGCTAAGGAGTGGGAAATGTAATGCTGTAGACACAAATCATTTTGGTATAGGTAGTACTGGTTGCACACTTTTGATGTCTTTTAAGTCAAGGAAATAGAATCAACATTTGTTTGGCATGCTGAAAAGCACAGTGCTCACACTGCTGCATTTCAAAAGCTGGAATATTATATTTAGGCTATTGGTTTTCTTGTTTTGTTTGTTTTTTAAGAAATCCTTCAGCTGGTAGGGAGGTAGAACTGAAAGGAGCTCATGATGAATGAATGTGCACATCATGGAGAATGGGGATGGTGAGTGAGGTAGCTGTTGTGCTCTAAGTGGGGAATTCAGCACATGGAGAAGTAATTTGTTCCAAAGGGAATTGCTGTGTTTTTACTAACTGAAACTGAAAATGTGCTTTTTGAGGGAATGGATGTCTACGTCCCATGACTTTCCATATCCCACATCTTTAGCTAGAGAAAGGGATTGAAATGGTTTGCCTGGTTCATCTCCATTGAGGTAGCTGTCCTTGCACTGGCTGAGATAAGCACAATCCTCACAGCTTGTTACTGGATATTGCTGCAGGATTCTTCCTTTAGATGAGGTTTAAAAAAAAAAAAAGAGGGTTTCTGGAGTAGACATGACCTAGGACTGGGATTACGTTCAGTTATGTATGGTAGAAATGGGTTTGTAGTCAGAAAGAGGTTGCAACCAAAAAAAAATCGGAAATCAGTGGAACTGGGTTGAGTGGCCATCTTCAAGAGGAAGAGAAATGTAACCTGTTGGGGCAAACATGAAAATAAAAGCTGGAGGAAGCATGTCAATTTGTGTATTGGGATTTCTGATAAATATTTACTAAAGCGTATGTTCTCTCATCATAGAAGCTGTGAAGACAGGTTGCTGAAAAAATGAAGGGGAAAAATTTAAGCCGTCAGCTTAAATAAAGTCTAATGCTGTAAATATGGGCAGAAAAGCTCTGTCAGATTATTTTGGTTTGCACCCTGATGAAGATTGTGACAGCACTGCGTACTGAAATGATCTTGATGTGCTGCCATTTCAATCAGTGCTGAATATAGCCAATTTAAGCTGCTAGAATTTCTTGACATTCTTACATTGGCATATCTGAGTCAGCATCTTGTTGCTGCTGCAGCTTAATTAAATTTGCCAGTTTGTGCCACAAGGATGGACACATTCTCATATTCAGAGAGACAGCTGTGAAGTATTATTAAGAACTGTGGATGTGATATTGTTGGGTTCGAATAACTCTTGAGATGTTTTCTCCTGCTGAAAGTTTATCTTGGAAGAAGCATATTTTTAAGATCAGCAGTTAATGTGCATTTTGTTAACCTTAAGTATTTTCTTTCTTAAAAACGCTTATTTTAAATATAGCAAGGCTAAGCTAGCCTTCACATACTGGAGTCATTTTAAGAACCAGAATTATAACGTTACTTCTTTGTTGTTGCTAGGGCTGCTACCACCCCTCTCCTTAGCCCAATGTCATTTTTGGCAACTGATTTCAGCACTGTTCAGAACTGAAAATGAAACTTGTGTACTCTATTCTTAGGAAAAATCTTCACTGAAATCTGGAATTCCTATTGTTATGATTAAGTAGTTTTAATTTACTTTTACAGTGAAAGAAAGGCTTTTTCTAGTTAGTCTTCCTCCTCTCCTATTATGACTTTGACTCATAAGTTAAACTTTTCTGAGTGCAAATTGTTTCTGAATACCAACCATCAGCTAATGAGGAAATGTTGAGATTGTATCTTTTCATTGATAATCAGTGTTTCCAGAGCAAAGAATCAGTTTCATATGTAGCTTTTTGCCTCAATATTCATTATACAAATGAATATATACACCATTTAAAAAGAGGACTTTTTTTTTGTCTTGAAATCAGTGGCAAACCTGCTGTTGGTACTAAGGGTTAGTCTGATGGCCCAGGTGAACTTTCAGTATAAGAAAATTCTTAGGACATAGGCTAGGAGTTGGAATAGTGCAGTGTCACACAATGTATTTTGCTGAATTTGAAATTTAGGCTTGCATGACTGCCTTTTCTAGTTCTGACAAATACTACTCTTCATGTGGAAAGTGTAAGTTCTTTCACTTATTACTTTTCTTTCAGAGTGGCAAAGAAAGATGTGGAGGCAGTGGCAAACTCTTCAGAAAACAAACAGACTTGTAACATACAGGCTGCAGATCCAGTTGAGGTGGAGGCTAAAACCACGACTGATGTTCATCCTTTTCCAGAACCTAGACTCCCCTATCCATTTACCTCTTGTTTGACTGAAAAGGAGCAGAAAACGTATTTATATCTGATGACTAAGTTCTCAAAGAAACTAAACCATTTTCCACTCAGTGCAGCAAGTCAAAGAGAATTACTCACATATCTGGTAAGTGATACGTATGCATATGTACACATATGAGTATCACAGAGGAGAGTCGTACAATGTTTTTGCTTTAAAGAATAAAGGAAAATGTAGCAGAAACCTTATAAAATTCAATTTGTTATAACTTCCTTTTAACATGGTATTATGAATGCCAATAAAGGTTTGAAGTATTCAGGATAGCATTTTTAATAAAAATGGAAAGTGCATTTGGTTATTTTATTGAAAGCTATTGTCAATTTTTTCTTCTTTTTAGCAGGAGCATTCTATACAGTCGACAGTAAGTATAGATCTTTGGCTGATCAAAAAAAAACCTTTTCAATGAGAAGGAAGTTAAGAGTTGATCTTGCTATGATTTCGGCATTTCATGATGGCATGTAGCAGCCTTTTACAATGTGACGAGATACATATATTTTGATGTGATCTTTGACAGCACCGTGTAATGGGAACTTTCTTCATTAGCTTGTGAGAAGACCTGTGTATTGACCTTCTGTGCTTGCCACATAAGGGCTTATTGGAGTAGAAGGGCCCAAGTTTGTACTTGCTGCTCGGTCTCTGCAATATTTAAATACAGCCAACCAACATGAAACAAAGTATGATTTTAGCTGAGTCCTGTGCATGGTAATTAATCAACAAATGTGTTTGAGCCATCGTTTTTGGTATCCCATGCTTCCTTGGAAATGCCAATTCCTTTGTTTTATGTTGTATCAGTGGGAATGTCTTTTCTAGGCAAATCAGTACTTACTGTGTTGTTACTTTCAGTGTAATTCCTTATTAAGTCAGACCTCAGATATCTTTCTCACTCTCATGTAAACTTGCTCCGATGTCGTATAACCTTTTTTTTTTTTTTTAAAACCACCAATACATGACCGAAAGAAGATTGCTCTTTTTTTCTTTTTTTTTAAAAGTAGTGGGCCTAATCTTGCCAATTTTTTTTTTTTTTTTTTTTTTTTTTTTTTTTTTTTTTACTTAAGTGAAACTGAACACATGCAAAGATGTGCCAAATTGATCATCAAGTGGAATCTATGCCCTTTCTCATACCATCACCTGTGCTACTTCTCTGGAAATTTTGCTGTTTACGTACCTAGTCTATAGGATTCCATTGTGTCTTAAGAATGAGATTTTTTTTTTCCCTCCCCCTCAGCAAATGAAAGAAGTAGTAAACAATGAAGTTGCAGAATTTATGAAATTTGCTCAAAATGCTGCAAAAAGCTGCACACAAGACTATGATAACATCTCTGAAGATGCACTACTTTATACTGAGGTAATTGTCAATGCTGTGTTTTAATTCCTTCCCTTGGTAAATGATCACATTGAAATTGTGGTGAAGATACATACGTGCTGCTCATGGGATCTGATATGCTCAGAACCTCTGCTGATCGCATGTCGGTATGAGGCATGAGAAGTCACTGTTCCCCTTAGCTGCCCGGAATGGCCTGGCCCACAGTTCGTGTGGAGCCAGTAAGATATGATATAAATGAGGTCATTGAATACAATACTGTAGAAGGATATGGTTAGTCATCAATAAAGTATATGAGATCTTTCTATTGGGGGAAAAAAGAAATTACATTTTAGGCGTGCATTTACATTGACAAGCTGATACTAAATATGTACTACTGGGGCATATATTGAGCAGAATGTTAAGTTTTCCTACACAGTAGCATGTTACGAAGCCACTTTAATCAGAGGTTAATCAGGCTTTAATCATAACCATCTGCAAGTTCATGCTTTGTTAAATATCCAGTTTGATTCTAAAATCAAACATGAATGCAACTTATGTATCATTCTCGGTTTAATAGCACATTTTGGGAAAAGAATTCCAGAATACAGATTTGATACTTTCCCATCACTGGGTTGACTTCCTGTTGACTTTTTTCCATGTAGTGTCGTACCTTAATTAAAGTGGCCTAGTTAAATACTCTTTGCTAAAATTTTTGTCTCTTCTAGTAAGTGCCATATCACTTTCTTTTACAGGATAAAACAGAAAAATAAATGTCATTTATCTTGTAGAGGGTATAGGTAAAGTCAGGAGGATTGCTTTTATTTCAGCAGAATACTTTATTATGTGCTTTTTCATGCACAAGATAAATTTGTTCTCTTATTAACACAATCTGGGCACATGTGATGATGAAAACCTTTAAAAAAAAAAAAAGGAATGGGCTTTATGATTTTATATCTTACAGTGTGTGGCTCTTTTTATAAGCGATCTTAACTTCACAAAATGTGTCCCCAAACTTTAATTTCTCTTTATAGTTAATATCTCAATTTAAAAATGAAATGGAGGCACACATTTAGATTTAAACATTACTTATAGAATCATAGAATATCCCGAGTTGTAAGGGACCCACAGGGATCATCGAGTCCAACTCCTAAAGTATTTCATTATGGTTACTAAATAAAAACAAAATAAATACCCAATTCAGATATCAGAAAAATTTATTTCAGGATGTAGAGTGACGTCTTCCTGACATGAAAGCAGGTTTCAACATGTATGGAATCTTCCTATGTCTTTACCTTTACAACTTTTACCTAGGCTAGTGTAAATCACATAGTAACACAAAAAAATACTAGTCCCTCTAAAAAACAGGATAAATTAAACAAACAAACAACAAAAAGACAGCAATTAGCTGGTTTAGCACGATTCAAACTGTACTGAACTACTTTTTTTTTTTTGATGATTGGTTTAAACATGTATGCATACATTGTTAGCCTGGCTTATGAAGGGTTGAGGAGAATTTAGATTACATTTCAGTTCTGATACCAGTGATTGCAAGATTGTTATAGGGTTGTACAAGTTGAGCAAGTATGTTTGCAATAATCTGCTAAATATTTTTTGTTCTCTACAGGAAGTATATGCAAATTTAACTATAGCAACTGCAGAAAATGAATATAATGAAATACTTATGAAAGATACAAATGCTTAAAGTTTTTTTTTGTTTTTTTTTTTTATGTTAGGAATTATTCAGTGCTTGTATTGGACATGTGGAAAAGTATCCTGAGTTTTACACGCTCCAGGAGATCATGAGTATCATGGGAGGAAAATTTAACACACAGTTGACCTTTAGGCTGGAAAAAAATCTTCTTGTAATGGTAATATCCTGCCTATACTTATTGTTCTGGTGTTATTCTCAAAGAGATAGAATTACACCTGTACTGTGTTATGCAAAGATTCAATTTTTTATAAGTATTATTCAAAGCTTGGTTTGGAGTTATAACTCATAGTGAAAAGTGTTTGAGTAAAATTAATGGAATTATTCTGGCAGTAAGGCTGTTAAACCGCTTCATTGTATGCTTAAAATAAAAGATTACATTAATAGTACCTTTTTTTTCTTAACATAGCACTAACTTGCACCTGCATGAATTCCTAATATCTTTCATCATAAAAAGTGGAATGTTGGGTCATCATGATTTCAGTTAAAGTTTTTTTCTTGGTCCTGCTTGATTTTCTTCAAGGGTACGGCAAGATGTGGTAAGACGGATTTCCCTACCATGCCTGTTCAACTGCACACAGGTTATAAAACTGTTACATCTATTATAACTCCAGATAAAAAGGCTTCTATTATGCAAAATGTAGGTAACCTTTTTATTGTCATTTTATGGCATATATTATAGAAGAGAGTGACTTGTTTCTTTTTATGTGGCAGCATAAAGTTTAATCATTTTCATCTTAATCTTACACATCTTGTAGCATAGAAATATGTACTGTATCATTATTTGTGTAGTATTTCATGCATAGCAATCATACTGCCTTCTTTGAAAATTGGCTTATTGCATTTTTGAGCTAGTGCCTCATGATGGGACTTCTGTTCTCTCAGTGACACATCAGAGAGACCCTTAAATTAAAATACATTGTGAAATCCAAATAGAATTGCTTATTATAGTATTGTTCCATTTAAATTTTGCTTTGCAATTAAAACTGGTGTGTGCATGCTTGAAGATTTCTGACTTAAGCGGTTCATAGGGTAAGAAGAAATGCTTCACGCTGTTTAGTTTTCCAAAAAGTGGATTAGGTTTCCTGAACCTGGAATTTTCTTTTGCTAAGCAACATAAACTCCCTGTCTGAGTTGAACCATTTTTAGATACCATTCCAGCTTACTATTAAATACCTGATATTGCTGTTTGTGTTTGTCCACAGAGAAAATGGTGTTTTCATTCTGTAGAACTTGTTTCGTGTGACTGTTTATTCCAGATAGTTTGCTATCCATCTATTTAAGGAGTTTGTTCGCATGTCAGAAATCGACTTTTCAACAGAGACACTGTGATTGCAAAGAAGTTTGTTGCTTAAGAAAGCAGCAGAGGTGACACAGGAGAATGATTTACAACAGAAGGCATTAGAGTTGTAAACTACTATTTCACATGTTGTCTCAGTAGGCAGAAAAAAGAACGTGGCTCAATTTTCTTATTTCTCTCTCATGGCCCTTGGGGCTCCTGGGCTTCCGTTATCTCCTTGGTTCTTATTGTTCTTCTTCCAACTCATGAGCATGCCTAACCTCCTCTTTTCATGGAAAGCTGTACTCATAGTTTTTTATACTTGTCATTTCAATTCTGAATTTGTATTCTTCATGTTTTTTTGTTTGTTTTCAGGTTCTTTAGAGGTAATCTGTATTCAAACAACTGCAGTTTTAACTGCGCTTTAATGTTAGACTGCTTTATGGTGCTATTACTTAACTTCTAAGAACATCTGTAATATGTGTGAGTGACTGCGTTGTTTTTTCTTTTGCAATACACTCCCATATTTCAATACCCTCCAAATTCCTGTTTGACCTAGTAATTCAAATTAGTAGGAATTAGTAGAAAGATAGGTGTGTTTTCTTATGCTGCAAGGTGGAGCACTAGGATTCAGCCAAAAACCTGAAGGAGAGTTTTTTGCTTTTTCCTTTGATTCTGAAGCCTAGCACTGTGGTGGTATTTGGGTTTCTGTAGGGGTGGGAGCTAATTCATGTTTGTTGGTTTGTTTGCTTTCAAATTTAAATGTATATATGTCTTTTTTTTTTAAAAAAAAAAACTTTTAAAAGCGAACTTTTTTTGTTTAGGATATTAGTTCGGATTCAAATGCGGAAAAACTTGCTTTGAAATACTCTCCTCAAGTCATTTTAAGTAATCAGTCATTATTTACTTTATTGAATAATCATGGACTAAATTACAAGGAACAGTGGGAAATTCCGGTTTGTATTAAGATGATCCCCGTTGCAGGTATAGTATATCTTTGTTATAAAAATTACATTTTTGTCCATGAAGTCCTTTTATATATTCTTATCCCTTTTCAGGTGGCTGAAGAGCAAGAAATTAGTAAATCAAGCAAAATCAGCTGAGGGAACGGAGAAGTTAGTCTGGCTCAAACAATAATAAAATAGTTTAATTTTGGTTAATGAAAATTGTAACTGTAATTACCACTTCAGATTCTTACCCTTTCTGAAGGAGCTGGCTGCTAGCATGCAGATATAAGTTTCTCAAGGGCTTCCATGTTTTTAATTTAAAGAATCAAATGAAGTAATGAAATCTGGCTGATCTAGTTCACACATCTTAAAGGGTATAAATCTGAAGTATATTGTTTTTAGCTGTAATCTAGTAATAAGTCAAATACTTTTTTTTTTTTGTTAAGGAACAGTGTTTATTTGAATTGCATNAGTTTAATTTTGGTTAATGAAAATTGTAACTGTAATTACCACTTCAGATTCTTACCCTTTCTGAAGGAGCTGGCTGCTAGCATGCAGATATAAGTTTCTCAAGGGCTTCCATGTTTTTAATTTAAAGAATCAAATGAAGTAATGAAATCTGGCTGATCTAGTTCACACATCTTAAAGGGTATAAATCTGAAGTATATTGTTTTTAGCTGTAATCTAGTAATAAGTCAAATACTTTTTTTTTTTGTTAAGGAACAGTGTTTATTTGAATTGCATTTATCATAAAAATGAACTTTAAAAATCTGTTGATAATAGTATGGCCTCTGTTCTCAAGGAGGAAAGCTAATAGCAAGGTTATCTCATAGTTTTCTACAGCTTGTTACTGAGAATAGTAACAACCTCTGGAGGTATTGCCATCAACATTGAGTTGGGAGACACACACAGCTATTTTCCACTTGGAGAAAAAAAAAAAAAGTCAGTTAAATGTCGTTTTGCTTTTTAAAAGTGTAAACTGTTCCTTGGTAAGAAAACAACTGCATGATGCTCTTAATACTATCAGGTGAAATGATTTCAATAAGATAAAAAGAAATTCTGAAGTTTTGTTTAAATAAAAAAGAGAGCAAGTGCCTTCTCAAATTAAAAGGACCAACTTAGATCGTAGCATAATGAATAAATAATGAATGTTCATGGAGTACATTCGTTTTCCCGACTGCAACAAAAAATGTATTGAATAAACTGATTAAGTCATCTGAATGCTATACTTTTGTCAAGCACCCCATCAGTAATTTGAATATAGATTTGAGTATTTATAGTGGATATTGTCTTGAAATGTCTGTGTTGTGTGCGTCTCAAACAGACCTGTATGGCAAACTTCTGGATAGTAGTAGCTGGCAAATATCTGTAAGTCTTACAAATTTTGAATTTTTCTACGTGACATTAAAGTACTTAATCTGTAATGATATGCCTGACTCCTTTCATACTATCTTTGTTTTTTAAACTTATTTTTTAGATTCAAAGTTAACAGCCAGAGAGGCACTGAGAGTGTGTTAGCATTACATAGTGTTTCTTAAAGGGTTTCTCCTCTCCATCCATTCCCATCCCCCCACCCCCTTAACCCACCTCTTACATTAATTTTTTTTTTCTTCCTCAGATTTTTCTAAAACAGAAATAGTGTGGCCCACCTGTTCATGATGTGCCATTGATTTCTGTGTAATGTTGGCCAGGGTATTCCTGTTGTTTTTGGATGAATTTATTAGTGATTCATGTGTAAGTTGTAAACAAAAGAGAGTGTGGTAGCAGAGCCCTAATATGGTTAGTGATTAGAAGAAATATAAACTGCAGCCATTACTTTTGGGCAATGAGACTTTAAAAAAATAATAATAACAAAATCCCCAAACTAAACTTACTAATCTGAGTTTCATGTATGCAAAACAGAGGAAGAAAAAAATATTTTTGCAAAATGGAATACATTTGATATTATAATGCAGTATGAGGAATGTTGAATCCTTAACTCTCACTTAGAAATTCTCTGTGTAGGATTACATTTAAAATGTAATCAACTGTTAATGTGTTGTGCATTGCTGCTTCAGGATCATAATAATTCACACGGTGTCTGGACATACTTTTATTTTCCATTGATAGTGAATGAGAGCATAATTTTTCATCAATGTGTGAATCTGGAATGGATTTGAGCATATTTGGAAGTTGAAAGATTTATTATTTAAATTGTGTAATGATCTTTTTTTCTTTCATTTAATATATACTCAATGTGTTTTCCTTTCTTGAAAAGATAGCAAACCAGCTAAAGTGGTTTACATTGATTCACCTCTACTGAAAAAGGAAATGACTGTAAGAGAGAGGAACCAAATCTTCCATGAAATTCCAATGGACTTCCTAGCAACTAAGAAGTCTTATGTTTCAATTTCTGATGTTTTAATGGACAAACCAGCTGAGGACAATCTATTTCAGTGGGATGTATGTAGCTTCACCTCTTCTTCAGGTGTTTTTAAAAAACAAACAAAAAAAAAAAGCCACTAGGTTATAGTTCCTAAATTACTTGTGTGATAATAAGTGAAAGTTTAGGTTTCCTGTTAATAGTTTTTCTACTGCTGAGCTACACACTCTGTCTTTAAAGATGTCTGTGTAGTTCCTTTAAATGTTTCTATTATGTCATCCGCTCAGCTGTAATGTTTACTTCATTAAAATATATTTTGACTGGTTTATTTAGGTGGGAAAGGTTTTACGGACTTTTTTTCTGCTTTGAAAGGCCTTTCAACAGTAGAGTTTAAGATACTCCACATGAAACACAGGAATTTTTTTCATTAACTGCCCCTGTCTCCCAGTAGTCAAAATGTGGATAGTAGAATGGTATTCAGGTTTCCAGCTTGGCAGTGTGTCATTTGTGGTTAATACATCCTATTTCTTGGTTTGTTTCATTGTATTATATTTGTTTATATTTTCCTCCCTGTTTTAAGGTGTCTTCTGATACCTACCAGTACAGAAAGGTTCCTCTTCCAGATGACACAGGGATGGAGTTTGATGATGATGTTACAGAACTGGAAACTTTTGGAGCAGCTGTCAAACTCTCAAGGACTTCTAAAACAGAAAATACTTCTCCTACAGTTAGTAACACTGGTAAAGTTTTGTCACGTGACCTAAAAATAGAAAAAAAAATAACATCCACCATAAACAGTGGAGCTAAAGATGGAAAACACACTGTTTCTGAGCAAGGAGTTTCAGTGTATTCCAATGTACAGCTTCCATCATACGGCCATCTGTGTTTCAGCCCTGAAGAAAATTCATCTCATAAAAGCTTTCATTCAGAGGAGGTAGAAGTGAACAAATCACGACATGTCATGAACAAAAAAGCATCGGACAATGAAACAAAATTGAATACTTTATCTAATGCTGTTAGTTTCAAGAAAGAGTCTGATGCTGCACAAAAAAAAGAGACGTATGCTCCTTTTTGCAGTAGTGACACAGATGAAGATCGTTTGGTAATTGATACGGAATGTAAAAACAGTGATTGTTGCGAAAGAAATGTACCCAACGCTGTTTCTCGTACCCTGGCACGGACTTCCAAGTCACCTTCCCCCACCCAGAATGCATCAGCAAGCATGACTGATTACTCGGAAATCACGGTTCAGGGAAAAAATGCCTCCAGAAAGCCTACAAGAAAGTTGTCCAAAGAATTTGATCCCGTTGGACAGATTTTGAAAATGCAAACAGAACTCCTCAAGTCACCGTCCCGAAAAGCTCACGAGCAGCCAGTAGTGAGCTGTGATAGTTCTAATGCTGTACAAACTCATGTGCCTCAGTCTCCAAAACCATTGGTGACCTCCCACACAGAAACGATGCTAGGCCCTGCCTCAAATCCCAGTGGCTCATCTAATAATACCTGGACATGGCTTTTTCAAGGAGTGCCAAAGAGTAAGTAATGGTGTTCGCCGCATGTGGAGTAAAACTTAGACATTTCAGTAAAACTTAAGACCAAACCATTTTAATTGCTTTGTCTGAAGAAAATCCTAATAGTACCATTGTTACATTTATTTAGATATGACGTAATTTTTTTTTTAACAATACATTCTCTGTGTGAGAATTACTGTCTTGCACATATAAGAGAGCGTGTTTGTCCACAGAGGTGAATGCGAGATGTTATTTTATGTTAGAGAAAATGACGAGTTGTTATAAACAAGGTTTTTTTAGCAAAGAAAAATCATTTGATATTGAAACGAGTTGCTTTTCCACAGAAGTTTCAACATTTGAGTAGTCTGGTCTGTGAGAAGGTCTGCAAAAATAGTTTATTGTCAATCAAAAAGGGAATTATTGTACATTTTCTGTAGAAGGAAAAAATGTAATCGAGTTATGCAATTAAAATTTTGAAGAAAACTTGGAGTTTGGGTGTCCAAGTTCTGAGGCTCCCAGTTCAGTTTCTGTTTCTTAGCTCCTACCAATCTGTTCCAGAAGGCTAATGAGGACTTGCTACAAGTCACCTCTGCAAGTTCTCAGGCATTTGTCTGGAAATTGAACCCACACTACATACAGACCTCTACCAATAACTAGAAGTCTTGAAGATTCTAGGGACCACGAAGTTTGAGGTTTTCTCACATGCCTGAGTTGCTTCTCAGCTCTGTATAACTGACAGTAGAAACCTTTGTGTCGGGTAAATTGGCAGGAAACCAGGCAGGTTGCACCAGCACAGATAGACTTTTCTCAAATATTTAATTCCAGTGAATCAATGCTTTCTGGTGGGAAAACGTTTCACTGCTGCTTTCTGACTAGCTGTACATTTGATCACATAGGAATTAAGTAATTACTTAATCTGTGTGTAATAGAAGCAGTTAACACAACTAATACTTTTTTTAGCTGAAATTGTTCTTACCTACATTTTGCTTGACTTAGCTGAATTCTAATAGTCATTCAAATACACATCTCTTTTCCCTTGTCCAATCTGAAGGACTGAGCAGCATGATACTCTTTCCATTCCTCCTCTTCTTACAAAGCCAGATTATGGAATTCAGGTGTTTGACAACATAATTTTTTTTTTTTTTTTGATAGGGGTAGTAAAACCAATATTGTTAAGAACGTGAAACGTGACAGTATGAAAGAATAGAAAGCCTAATTTGACAGACTGAAAGTTACATAGCAAGCTGATAAATGACTATGCATGTCTTTTTGGTAGAAGGCCAGAACGAAGTTAAGTATTTTACTAGCAGAAAATTATTTTTGGTCACTTGGATGGTAATATGTTTATTCAAAGATGCATATAAATTCTAAATTTAATGTTAAATGTGTTTACAAGTAGCACTACAGCAGTACATATTTGTAGTTGTAGTTTTGACATTTATTTCCACATATCTGCAGGACAAAAAACAGAACTGGATAAGTTTTCAATAAATAATCTTAAACAGGTTGGAGTTTATTCTTTTTTATTTTTAATGTTTCATTAAAATTTCTCTGAGGGATGCAGGGATGTTTATTTACCTACTTCAAAGCTGCATTGTCAGATCTAAAGCGGTTAAGGATTTCTTTTGAATATACAAGTAATGAAATTGAAATAGAAGCAAAGTCAACTTGGAGGAGATGCTTATGCCACCATACAAACCTGAGGCTTGAGCTGTTTCAGTAAGTAATAATTGGATGGCAGGTCTGAGGAGGCATCCATTCTAAGTAATTTTTTTGTCTTTGTGTTGAGTGACTGTGACTTAAAAAAACAACCTTTCAAGTCCATTTGTACTAAATGCTCTGTTTGCCTAAGAAATACAACAAGTAGGATAAAATATGTGGGAATATTTAATAATATACTCTTTAGAAGTTATAGTAGGTATTTTCCATAATTATTAAAAAAAAAAAAAAAAGTAACAGGTGACTTCTTGTGCCTAATGAGCAGGCTTTTCACCTCAAACTGTTGTCAAACAAGATGGCTTTTTAAAAAAAAAAAAAAAGCTAATTAGGCTCATGATGAAGAATGTGCAAGTTTGTCATTTTCCATTTTATTTATTTTTTATAGAAAAGCTGTCAAATGAACTTCAGATGCTTGAGGAAGACCCTTTAGAGTATAAAGCACCTCAGGATGGCAACCTTGTGTATAAGCTGTTCAGTTTGGATGACCTATTGTTACTTGTGCGTNTTTTTTTTTTTTTTTTGAAGTTGTGCTCAACTGGAATTTGTTCCTTTAATGTCTCTGGGATTCACAGTTCTTCGCAGCATTTCTGTTTTCTCTCAGACAATTAATACATTTTAAGTGTAACTCTATGGTGTACGTCTTTTTAAGTAAATATTTGCTGTAGGAAGAGAGGCCAGAATAAGTTCTGCTTTTTTTTTTTTCTTTTAAAACCTGCTTGATTAGAACAGGTAAGTGTGATTCTGCGTTTCTTACTACAGCCGTATTTCAGAAATACGCATGGGCAATTATACTGATGTAACATAACATCAGTTTGAACTATTCTTAAAAGTTAATGCAGTAATTAGTTTTTTTTCCAAAGGCTTTTGAGGTTGCTCAGGATCGTAAGTACCTTCTGCTTCAAAAGACTCTGTGGAATACATCTTAGCAAATGATTTGTCTTAAAGGCTAAAATGCTCT
Organism: Chauna torquata; assembly: GCA_013399475.1. NCBI lineage: Eukaryota > Metazoa > Chordata > Aves > Anseriformes > Anhimidae > Chauna > Chauna torquata. The sequence continues at coordinate 15,413 of VXAL01003295.1, read as the reverse complement.
AAATGCAAGTGAAATCCAAATATTCCTTGCTACATCAGGAGAAGGAAAGCTTATTCTGTAATCCTCAGTAATTCATTATTTTTCAAGAGTCCTCATAATCATTTGACAAATTTGATCTGGTATCTCCCTCCCCAAAGTACCAGAGTTGTGATAGGCAGGTATACTCTTTGCCGAGGTGTTTATGCTTTGTTGAAATAGAAATAGGTCTTAATAGCTCTGATTACTTGCTAAGATTCTATGCTCTAAATCTTATTTTGAAGAACTGTCATCACTTTGCTATTTATCTACTGCATATAAATGCCTGTGAATAGCTGCTTAGTTTGTTAATCAGAATGTGAGTGCTATTGTTTATTTTTGAAAATAGCTGCTGAAATTTAAACTGTAGTTTGTCAATGGAAAAGAAGCATGTATTTCCTCTGTTAGTTTTTAGGTGAGATTCTGACAAAGTGAATAAATGGCAGAATTCTAACAATGAGCAAATCAGTATAATAATTCCGTATTTTTTTCTTAAATTCCTGCAGAGGGCAGTAGAGCATAGAAGTGGGAGCTTCAAAATAATATAGTCTCCTGGAAAAATTACTTAGTGTCCCAATTTTATTATTTGTAAAAGCTTGTCTAGTTTTTTTTTTTCCTTTCCCTCCATTTCACCTTCCTTTATATAGTGTCTCCATAGCCGTAAACTCATACTGTGAGTTTCATAAAACATAAGCCATTACACAAAGTCTTCGTTGTAGCGGAAAACTGTGATGATTATCAATGACAAAATGTAGTTCAATTGCGATAATGATTTTTTGGACACTGAGTGCTGATTTTGTGTATATTTTCATTTTTATAGCTTATTCCAATGTTCCTATTGCCAAAACTGGAATACCAAACCTATTATGGTGTTGAAGCTCTTACAGAAAGTGAAGTATGTCAGTTATGGACAGAGAGTATGTTGCATTCTGAATGTTTATTTTATATTGGTAAGTTTGTGTGTTGATTTTTGCTGAGAAACATGTATGTCTGCATGTTCATGGAATGACTGAAAAGTATTTATTACAGGTATATTCCATATGTCCTTACTTTAATTTTCTAATTTTGGTTTTCACTTTTATCTTAAAGAAGTTCTGTGTCTAAAATTTCTTCTGGGTGGTGAATGAGGATATTTCAACTTTGATTTTCGGTGGATAGCATCCAGTAATGTTTGTTTTCAAGAACTGCATTTATTTGCCTTTCAAAGAAAAATCTGTAACCCTGAATTTAGTTCTCAGAAATTAGTGACCCTCACAACTTCGATTTTTTTTAAATGAGTCATATACATCATGAATTATTGTAATGTAGGAGTAGTAAAAATACTTCTTGATGAAATTTGAGCTATAAATACGTGTTATCAGTTTATGAAATCATTTTAAATGAATTTATCACATACCGAAAATGGTGAAAAACAGACTATCAGATACGTGGCTCAGAGAATACTGATTTCTTCACCTTTGAACTTGCAGCATAGAACAGGTCAAATGCTACCTATTTTTCTTTGAAAACAGTCAATAATGTTTATACTTCTACGCTGATAACATGTAGACAGATAAGGTAGAGGAGAATGAGGAAAAGAAAGCATCATAAGGCTAGACCCAGTTTTGTCATTCAGAAACATGAGAAATTACAAGCTTTGAAAATGGTATACTTGTGTCTCAAATCTAAGGTACTGGAAATAATTTTCTGTCTTTGCAGAAAAGAGAAAAATAAGTAGCATGAGTTTTTAATAAACTTCTTTCTATAGCTGTAGTATTGCTCAGGAGCTAAGAAAACTAGATAGTCTTACTTACATAACCACGTTTTCCAGGTTTTCCGTTGTCCATATCTCACTGGTCCATGAAATTTTATTTCCTAATATGTGATATGACTTGAAACATCCATGTCAAAGGGATGGTCTTGGTACTCTTTGTCCCGTATCATGCAGCAGGTGGAAACAAGAAATAATGTAGTAGGGTCTATGGATGGGAAGTAATGTATATTCAACAAGAATGAAGCAGTAAAAAGTACTGTATAGAAGAGATTACGGCTGTAATTCAGAGCACAGAGAATAAAAATAATATAAATCAGGGATAAAAAGCATGGAACTTAGCAGAAATGTATCTTAGTGTAAAGGCCATTTTGTGCAAAATCGAAACATAAACGAAACAGTCTAGGAATGCAGTGTTATAACTTCATTAACAAACGTGCAGTGAAGTGTGCTGTATTTGTGATTGACTCTTTTAGGAGTCAAGAAAGTTCGTCTATTAGGATACATATGTTCTGTAGAGAAATAAAAATGATGCATATAAAGAATGTGGCCAGATTATTTTACTAAACTTCTTAATATATGCATACCTCTTTGATACCAAATATTTGGTAATTAACAAGGTTTTAAAAGGGAACATCTGCAACAATTAAAGTGGTTAGTCAAAATGCATCTTAGAATATGTTTGGTGCTTGCTGTGGGGTAAGCGCAATCCTGTTTGTACAGTGAATGAGTGTTCTGCAGCCAGGACTGCCTTGCTTTCCTGCTGTAGAAAGATTTGTCTGTTTTTTATGGTTGTTATGGCAGCAGTTGTGGCCTGTGGCTGTCTAACCTTTCCGCTTGAGCACTGAATGACACTTTTTGCTCTTGGTGGCTCATGTCAGAATGCTATTTTAGAAATGCTGATTTGTTTCTTTCCTAATTTTTACATACAAACTTTGCATCTTATCATAGAAGCGTAAGGTTTATTGTGAAATCAGGTATGTTTGAAGTAATTGTTTTGTTGATTGAATCTCTTCGTCTGCTGTCCGTATTTACTCAGTTTTTTGTACTTTCAAACTCTAAAAGTAATGTTTGTTGTTGTCTTTTACCCCCCTCTAAAAATCCCCACGAAGACAAAACAATTATGTACAAAGTTCTCCATTTCTAATTGATCTTGACATACTCTACTGAAGCTTTTTTCTTTTTTTTTTTTTTTTTAAGAGTAGTAGTACCAAACTGTGCTGAAATTTAGCCCCTTCAAGAAACTTGCTTTTTATTAGCTTCTCCAGAGTCATGAGCAGTGTGAGGAAATAATGAAACTGTAGAGAGTGAGCTGATTGTCTTACAAAGCATGCAGACTGAAAGAATGCACGTCTATCTAATCTAATTCCATCAGTAACAGGGTACTTACTTAACGTATGGCTGGGGCTCAGGAGTTTGCATACACCTCACCTTTGCTGGGGCTCTCAGGATTGTGGGAGAAAACAGTTGGTGTGCTGCAGCAGTTGTTCTGGCATGAGCAGTCACCATCCCCTTCTGATTCAGAGGTTCCTTTGTCTCCACTGTACTGTGCAGATACCTGCTAGCCATGAAACGGGTGTGGAGCCCTAGGCAAGCTGGCTTCCATGGGCTAGCCTCTGGCAGGCTCTCTATGTGTTCTGCTTGAGAAGAAGTGTCCGTGAGGTTGAGAAACACTGGTTATTCCAGTGATGTTTGTTTATCAGCTCTTTGATGCACTTCTTCCAGCAGTAGAACCTGGGATCCACAGAGGCTTGTAGGGGGTTAAAGTAGTACTCCTAGCATGCGGGGCAGGCCCCCTCCCACTGCTATTTAAAATATATATATATAGTTTAAAAAATGCTACACATATGGAGTTAGACTCTCAGAATGTGACTAACTTTTAATACTGACAGAATATGTGGTTTAATCAGGTGGGCAGATTTTTGGTCCCAACATGTCCTTTCTTACCAAAGTAGGTAAAAAGATGCATGGAAGTCAATGATCAGTTTTGTGAGAGAGCATCTACCACAGCTTTTAATAGGAAACTGTTACCGTGTTCTACTTCAGGCTTCTTTCTGCTATGGTTGAGCAACGTTAGAAGGTAGCTGTGAAATTCTGCCTTTCAGGTTATATTTTTGGGGAGCTGTGAAAAATACAGTGTTTCAAGTGCCCTGATTTAGTTAGACACCTCTTTCAAATGGAAAGTTTTTACCTGAAAAGCAAGTGACAATTCTCCAGTGGTGATAATATCCCTGTATTATGAATGGCTTAAAATGGGGTGAATATCTCATTCTTTTTCATTACTGCAATCATGCATTTGGTGTAAGCAAAAAGACAGTCTTGAGCTAGTCATCCTCTTAGATTGTACTATAATTTGAATTATTTTAAGTGAAATATGACCTATCATAAAGGAATATTTAAATCAGCAATAGTAAAGCCATAGACTTACTGCTCGTTTTAAATTTACCTGATAGTATAAGTGTGAAGGTATGAAAAAACTGTGTGAAAACTGTGATCCTGCCATTAATAATGCAGTACGTAGAAAACTTGCATTCTTATTCAGATAGTTCTGAGACTGTATAGATCTTAAGCGAACCCTTTAAAAATGAAGTTTTAAGTGTAGCAGACACGAGTGGTAGGTTGCTTAGGAGTTCTTGGATCCTGAAAGAACTTCAATTCACTGTATTAGCAATCTTTTTTTTTTACTGATGAGTATGGATGGAAGGTTCTTTGGACCTTGGGCAGTGCCCAATAATTGTCTGGTGTTGTTCTTCAGTGTTGTATCGCTCAGTGTGAATGAGGAAAGAGTCTCATAGCTCAGTGCAGTGACTCAGCAGTGCTGCCAGTTCAGGAGATGAGAAAGAAAACAGAAATTTATCTATTGCCACCTGCATAAATTGCAAGATGTGCTATTAAGTTGAATTTTTGATTTCATATGTTCTCAAAGAACGTACTCCAGTTTGTTTGAAGATAGTATTTCTGGTTTTGTACGAACTGTGAGAGTGCTGTCCTCCTGACAGTAGAGCACCGTGCTCGGGTGTTGCTTTAAGTCCCTTTCTTACTCAAGTAAGAAATCCTGCATCTGCAAAGGGAGTAATCTCTGTGACATTTCCCAAATAAAGTACTTGTACTTGATTTAATCAGTGAGGGGAAGAAAAAAAAAAAAACACAAAGAGTTGCGATAAGATTTGCTGATTAAAAATGGAAATGCTTTACCCCCAGTATTATTCATTTATTTGCATTAAGTGCCCAAGTATAGTTTATCTTCACTTGAATAGAATAGTATTGACTTTTAAATAAAGATGATTTGAAAACTGATTGGAAAAAAGTACTTACTGTATGGGTAACTTACTGAATGTCAAGTGTTTTCAGTCAGTCACTTCTCAAATATAACATACAGTAATATAAATTAGGTGTGAGTAGTTCAGATTTTTTTCCAGCTATGCTGTCAATGAGTTTAGAAATGGAGAAGGTTTTGATTTGAGAAGACACTGATAAGGAACAGAGAACACAGATATTTTTATTTTTTTTATCATGTCTTCAGGTTTCTTTTCATATAGTTACCAATGCAGAATATTAGCTGCTTACTCTTGCACAAAATACTGATATCAAGAAAAGTAACAAATGCACAGTGTTTAAAAGAAACCAGTTGTCCTGGTGCATTTTTTAAAATTTGTTAAATGAGAGTTTTATTTGGTCTTCTTACATCACATTATGAATTGCTGAGTAAATGTGGAATGCTTTGGTTTAGCAATTATAAATGTGCAGTTGAGGCATTTAGACTTCCTACATGAGCAGATTTGTAGCAAAGCAGTTAATTCCACTGAGTAGGTCATATTTTATTATGCTGCCTTCTCCTCATTCTCCTCGTGGGAGCTGGAACAAAACAGTTTTCTGGGAAAACCTCAACATGAGAGAGAACCTCCCTTCGTAAGATACAGTTATCACATCAGTGTACAAGCTATGGTAATGATCTTTACTGCTTCTCACGTGAAAACTTGGGCTTAACTGTTCTTGTCAGGATTTATTATAAATATGCGTTGAGGAAAGCTTTGAATTGTTGCTCCTAGCTATGTCAAAGACAGACAGTCTTTACAAATTTGCCATGAACAAGGCCAGAATTGTAAAACTGTATTTTTTCAGATGAGAAAAAAATCAAAAGACAAAGGTACAGCATCCTCAGAAAATCAAATACTGTAAATGTTCAGATAACATATCAGAATAGAAAAGCAAGTATATTAAACCTCAAGGTAAATTTGTCTTAAAAGTTAAACTTGCTTGATCTATGCAGTGAGGAAGTACAGTGTCAAGCATCAGAACTCGGGAAGATACAAAATAGCTGACAAGATTAAGACCACTGCGAAATGAGGTTGCATATGCTAGACATAGCAAGGTGTGAGATTTACTGGAATCACAGGCATTTCCCTGATTCAGAAGACAGCCCGTATATATAGTTACCTGCAATTAAAAGCAACTGTACATTTTAGTTTCAGTTGTTGTGCAACATCAATAAATACTTTTCACTGCTGTACAGCGTAAAAGAGCAAAAAGTGTTATTCCCTTTAAAATGCATTAGGTCTGCAAATTATGCTTTTATATTTTCATTCTCTCTCTTATTTTTTGCTTGTTTTGTTTAGATATATTAATTGGGTTGATATTTTCCAGGGCGTATTGATGCTTTTACATCGAAGCTTATTATGCTAGAAAAGATTTCTCCGGAAGTTTTAAGAGAAAAACTTGGGTTGATTAAGTGAGTATTTCTAGTAGGTTGTTTTTTTTTTTTTTTTTAAACAATGAATTGAAATTCTGACAAGCCTTACAAGTTACTACTTTTGTAATTTTTTCCTTTTTCCAGGCCTGCAAATTCATTAAATATACTTCATCACATTTTGAAGAAAGTGTCTGAGTAAGTGCTCCATTTTTATTCATTGTATTTATTTGCAACATTACCCAAGTGATCCTGTTTCTTCTGTAGAATGGTTATCTACTCTTTTGATTTTTGTTTCTTTGCATACATGAAATATTTTAGAGATTCTTTTAGGTCTAGCGCAGCATAATGCAATATCACATAAAAGTGTGCTTAGGGTTACAGTTTTTGTTAGAAATGATGCAAAAGAATAAGAATTTGATTTTCATGAACCACTTAAGAGAGGAGGCTGGATACTTCTGAGCTGATTAAGCAGTTCACAGGAGTAAGTTGTAATACTATGTATATAGGTTGACATTTAAAATTTGAACTTTTATTTTTTGATAGTCTTTTTACTTTATCTGTAGCAGTGACAATAGCTGTTTATGTTCCCTTCTGCTTAGCTTTACTTATAACAGCGTATGTCTTTCTCCGTACACTGTTGCAACCTTTCTCTTACTCCCTTCTTTTCTTTATGTAGTTAGTTCAAGGCTTTCATTCTGCAAGTTTCTTTGCATGTCATTTTTTGTGTGTAGCAAGTTTCTTACACAGTATGTGAAGCATCTTAATTTGAATTACAAAAAAGTTTTCCTGCACTCCATAATTTCTGTGGCTTTGTGATTTGTGACTAAGATTTTTTTTATATGGGCAGTTGGTTGATGTTTATCTTCGTGAAAACCTGTTCAATCCTGCGTGTTTGTTTTCTTTTCTGTTCTTTGTTTCTTTGTGTCTATATCCATATATGCCTTATTCTTGTTAAGGCGCTGGTTAGATAAAGTGTTACAGTTTGCCGAAAATGGGCAGTTTTCAGTGTATGCTTAAATATTTTGTTGAACTGGAGTGTAAGTAGCTGATGATGACAGTCTGTACATTGAAGATAAATTTGTGCATTATAAATGTATTATAAAATCACAGATCAGCATTCATCAATACAGTTTAACTCATTTTTGTCCATAGCCTTTTTGTAAAATAGGAACAGATAAGTAAATATCTGAAGTTGTTTTGCTTCTGCATTAAAAACTTACTAGCTGTCCTGATTAAATGGTCAGATGAAGTGAAACAAAAAAATGTTAATAATATTTACAATTTTTATCTCTATCTTTTCAGTTTGCAGGAGGGCTCTTATCTATTGACTCATGCTGCAGGAGATTCATCAGTTGCAATCTACAAGAGTTCTCCTGACAAGGCAACGAGAGCATCATATAACTTACATAAAGCTCATTGTGATCTGCCTGCGGTACCTGCCACACTGTCAGTCCCTTGGGTGCCACTAGATCCCAGCCTCCCTTTGCCCTATCACATGAATCATGGAAGAGTCCCGTGCACCTTTCCACCTGCACCCCAAGAAGCCATGTGGAAACCGAAGGTCAGTATCACACTTAATGGAAATATAGATTAACAGTTTTGAAATAATATATTTTAGTCCACTGGATATAGATGATATATTTATCTGTCATCTTTGGGGATATGAGAGACCCTTTAGACTTCTGGATCCACTGCCAGGAATAGGAATGCCTTTTTCCTGAAAGGTATTTCAGGTGAGATTCATCTTACCTAGCTTTACCTAACCAAACATTACAGTATGGAAAAGTGACATTGGAGTTTGTCATACTGTTAAAAGAGGGAAGTGGAATACTTTATAAAGATCCATCTCCACACCAGGACAGGCCTTTTCAGTAAATTGCAGGACTCCTGCTGTAGAGTTATTTTCTCTCTCATGAGTACAGAAGTATAGATGGTTAGCACAGCTGTAGGCAGGTACAGTTAGGTGAGGTGAATTCTACTCTGAGGTCTATTCTATGAGAAATTATACTGAGCTCTTTTTCCAGCTCTCTGATACATAACATGTTTTTTTAGAAATACACATTTTTCCCTGTTTGGAAAAATCTTTTCAAAAATGGAGCTTGGCATTGTGAATGTAAGCTAATGATACTTTTCAACAGCAAAAAATAATGTAGCATTTGCCTTAATTAAAAACTTTGTAATTAGTAGGCTTTCAGTATAGCTGAAACATACAGGATTGCCATTTTATAAGAATTTCCTAGTTTTGTCTCTGATTGTGCTTTTTTGTTGATGTACTCTTCAGCCAGTTTCATGAAGGAGTTTTTAAACTGTTTTCCTGTCCTCAGCTTCCCTTCCGTTTTCCCCTTTCTGTACTCCATATCTCAAAATCTTGAAATCTTTGGCTGTTTCAGTGAAAACTGGCATGTCTTGAAGCCTAAGATAGCAAATTCTAAACAGCTTTGTGAAAATAAGTAGCCAGGCAGAGGAGAGGGATATAGATTAGTGCTTCTTCTGTGTGGACTGCAATGAGCTCCCAGCTCTGATGTTTGATACCAGAAATCTCATGCAGACAGCAGAAGCTGTAAACTAATCAGCCACATGAAAAACACAGAGCTTTTACATTGCTAGGTGTGGGATAATGGTGTGACAAGACAGCAGACCAAAAGAAGTTACTCTTTATTGAAAGTTTTAAGTACTTTCACTAATATCCTCATGCTACTCTTTTAAATCTTTCCTGTTTTGATTTTATTGATTCCTGACTTGAAATTTCCCAAAGATCCCACTTTTATGCTTTTTATACCAATTGTATGTTTTAGCTACATCCTGATGTCATGTAAGGGCAAAACAGAGTTGCACCTCAGTTTCTAATTACCTCATGTACTTCGGTTTCTGCCAAATGAAATGCAGGCATGTGAGCAAGGAAGGAGAAGGAAAGAAAGGAGTGGTCAGATCCCACTGGTGACAGGAAGACCAGCTGTGCCTGTCCTCTGAGGCTGGCTGGAATGACAAGAAGTAGAAGGCAGTTTTCTGAAGGTAGTTGTGTGTTTATGCTTGATGCAGATTTAAAATTCTTTTTTTTTTTTTTTAAATTCTCTCCGCATGTGTCTAGATGACTGGGGTGAAAGGGCAATCGGACACACCCTATGAGGGAAAGCCAGTAACTACGGAAACAAAAGGCAATCCAGCTAAGCCGGTTAGAAATGAAGGTGTGGCTACAAAGAAGCTGAAGAAGAATTACTGCAAACAAAGAATGATGAAGAAAAAGTGGAAAACTAAGTAAAACACAAGTAGGAATAGCTGAACGGTGTTAAATGTGGAATGGAGAAGGACAAAATGAAACAAGAAATCTGAGGCTTTCTTGCAGTTTCAAAAGAGCCAGAACAAGCTGGCAGGGGAAACAGCTCCACAGCCATGTTTAGGAACACTGAAACAGTCTATAAACCTTTAACCCTTTCTTACCTCAGTGGACACATTTAAAGCAAAAATCTCAAATTCGGTTGGAGGTTTTCAAAAAAAAAAAAAAGGCAAGTGTCTGCAGCTGAGGTTAGAGGAGAGAAGTATCTTATGTTGGTCTCATCATTTTCATAGAAAAACTGCAGCTTCAAGAATGAAGCGGTGGTCTACAGCAGTATCTAATATCACATAGCAACAAGAAAAATAACTTTTCAGTTTTCTTAATTCTTCCAGAATCACTACAAATTTGTAATCTGAGATTTTTAGATCATATTTTGCTTTATGTGACATAAATAAGAGATTTAATTAGTTAATGCTTTTAGCATAGTGTCTACCAATTTTTAAATTACTTACAAAAATATATATATATTTTTTTAAGATCGTGTAGCACATGAGTTTTGGGGAACACAAGTTGTATTTATTTGAAGAGTATGTGCCATAAATTTGCGCTAGGAAACTTAAGAGTACAGCAAGATATGAAATGGTTACAGAATATTTTCATGCTTCCCCAACCGAATTTCCAAAAATTATTTTGGATTCTAGCTTGTCCTCAGAAAAGAGTATTGCAGTTTTTACTGTATTACTGAACAGCTGCAGCCCAAATCTCATATCAGATTGCAGATGGATATGCGGTAGTGTTTACCTGAGGTATTAAGGTTTGCCTTAGTTGTCATTTGGGGAAAAAAAAAAAAAAAAAGACAATACTGTGCCTCAGCAGTTCGCTTGAAATTTAGAGCCAAGCTGACAGAGTGAAATTAGGAAAAGAGAATGCTTACTGTCTATAAAAAGGCCACCCAATGTGATGGCATGCAGTTTTCTAGTGAATAAGAGTTTGTATAGAAAAATTAAAATTTTTGTGATGGTCAGTATATAAAGTGCATTGTAAACTGCGATGCATTTGTAAGTAATATGATTGCTTGTGAAGGAAGATGGCATTACAACAATTTTATGGTACTGACTTTCAGTGTCTCATGAAACAGAATTTCAACAGAGCTTGAAATTGTGGCTGCAAAATTATATTCTCTATTGTAGGTTTTGTTTTGTAATTTCTGGACTGCTACCTATGTCTTTCTTTATTCGGAGTAGTGATTTTAGAAGAGCTCATAAATTCTTGAAAGCTTCAAGAATGAGACCAATAAATTCTTTCTCAGTTTTGCCTTTTAAATCACACAGCCATTTTAAAATGTCTGAGCCAATTTTTGTTTCAGTGATATTCTAGAAAGCTGTTTGTATACATGCTTAAACTGCTAATGCAGGAAACAAAGACCTTAAAGATTTTCTTCCAAGTCTTTTATGTGGGCTAAGTAAGCTTACCTAGTCTTGACATGACACTTTTTTTTATCATGAAAGTAAAAATAAAACATTTAATTTGTTTACTTGGTTATACATGTCTTAAAATCCGAGGATGAGTTCTTTTAAGCAAGTTTAAGCAGTGAATGTACATTAAAAACTATTCTTTGTGAAATACAAAGCATATTCTGATCTTTTTTTCCCTGGTAGAAGTATTTATAATATTATTCAGTTTAGTATTTTAGCTGCAGTGATATGTTATTGACAAGCTGAATTGGCATAGAGCTGTTTGCAAATTACAAGTGTTTCTGATTTGAAATCCTAAATCCATCTAGTGACCTCCCATAATAGGAATATTTTAGCTGTGAGTCATTTCTGCCAGATAACTTTGTCTGTGTGGGGAATTAAAGCAGTTTTCAGTGTGTATACATAAAAACTTCAGCAAGACTTGTGTGGAATTTAGTTTCTTGATACGGTTTCTGGTGTTAGAAGTGTGTGCTCTATTTGCCTATCTATCTACGTGGCCAAAAGACTTCTATCTTTTAATGTTATACTAGTGATAGTATCCTAATTGTAGTTTATTATCCATTTAGAATATGTAAGGAATGTGGAGTTTGTATGCAACACGAGATGGCTTTTTAATTCAGTATTATGTTTTATATGATTTGCTCTTTTTGGATTAAGTGGGACTGGAGGAATTTGCTGTAACGTAGGCTAGTTGTTTGAAAAACTCTGCTTTTGTTTCTGTAGCATGGAGGGTTATTTGTTTGACTGTGTCATTAGCTGTGTACAGCACATGCTACTGAGAACTGTGGTCTGCTCGTTTTGTCATGGCCATGCAGAATGAACCTTCATAAAGTTTATACACAAATTACCATTTTTACAAGCCAGTGATAGCACAACAATCTTTGTGTTGTCAGAAAGGAAAATGTTGTTCTCCATGACTTTGAAGATGCTAAGATGAATCTTGGAGATATTCCCCAAAAGGAGGGATTTGAAATACTGGCACAGAACCATATCACTTGGATAGCACTTAATTGTAGTAGTAGAGTGGTTTTTTGTCTTATGTGTGCTTGTGGATGCGCTCCGGATCTGCGTGGACTTGAAAAGTAAAGAACAGGTTTTTTTTTCTGCTAATGATTGCTACTTTCCAGCTCTATATCACAGCCTTTTGCTTTGTCTGAGGAGGAGTAATAATGGGGATATTCTTAGTGTAAGTTGGCATTATAGTCTGCCACATCCTAATAAGATCTTACTACATGAGGTTCTGTGGGAAGAGAGATGCTAGTTTTAACACCATATGAAAACCAGATATTTCCTTTTAGGCAGGAGCCCTAATACGGCATAAAGACGACATGCTCTTGATCATCCTGCTGCTGTTGGGTATTCCTGTTTCCCAGAGATTGCCTTAATTTTCAATATCCTGTGATTGGTGAAATAAAAATGGAGGAATATGAAGTATCATGCACTAAAATCTAATGTGTTTGCTACTTTGCCTAACTTGCAGCTTTGTAATCCAATGTGATTTCAGTAGTTAGTCAAATTACATTCTTATTTTCTTTAATAATAATTCAGCAAAATTGTACTCAGTGAAATGGGTCTGATAGCAGAACATGTTATTTTATGCTCATCAATTTGAGGCAAATGTACCAAGGTATACTTCATTTTACATCTAAAATAAAATTCCTTTTAAAGGAGTTTGATAAAAGGAGAAGGGCGAAGGGATAGCATGTATATCTTGAACTGTAACATCTGAACTTTGAAACAAAATTGCTAAACAAAGTAGTTGGTTTAAAAAAAAAAAATCAGTAAAACCTGAAAATGTGCTGAGTATCCATTGATGAATCATTGGTTCTGTACAGACTGATCCCAAAGGGACAGTTATCTGTGGAGGAGAAAAAAGGAATACAGGGGAGCCTGACTGTTATGATACCACCAAAGCATGAGTTCCTAAATCTAACACAGACTGTAAAGCTGTGGGAAGGAGGAACATAGAGCTGAAGGAGAATGAGCAGGCCTGGATCTTAATCTACAGGTAAGTGTTCCTCCATAACTAACTAATGCTGATCTTCTTTGTGGCCTTAGTCCACTGAATTTAGGAGGAAATTTTCAGATACCACAATGCTGTCCTGTAACTTCAATCTTCAGCTTTGTGTTTGGAATGGATTATGTATTTATGTTGCAGTTTATATAACTCATTTTTAAATGCAATTACTACTTTTCGTCAGTCTGTATTTATATCTTTCACCATGCATTCCAAATGCTTATATAAGATGTTACTTATCCAGTCTCAGAATCTTCCAGTTTTTTATTTTTCCCTCATTAGTTTTTTGTCTTTATGCAATTTACCTGGTTATAAAGGGTACATGCTGTCCTGTCATCAGTGTCATCTGCAAATTTGGTGAAGGTTGATTCAATTCTGTTACTCAGATGATTTTTAAGAAAACTGAGTAGTACTGATCCCAGTGTCAACCCCTGAAGAGCTCCATTTGTGACTACTAGAACAGCTCTGAGCCACTAAACACCTCACAATAAATGGGAGAAACCCTCTGAGAATGTGAAGTTTTCCATGCTGTATAAGGTCACTGATATTAAATCTGGTTCTCACCGTTCACTGGTGGTTTTTGTTAGATTAAATTGATAGGCAGTCTGAATTTAGTTTTGAAGGACTTAAGAGGGGAGTTGTAACCTGGCAGTTGAGATTGTTTGACATACATGCAGAAGCATGAAACATTAGCAGTTTTTTTGTATTACATGAATAACTACAATGGGCTATTGGTTGTGAAGTCTAACTTCTTTTTTTTCTGCAGTAACAAGTGCTTTCAAGCTTTATTTGCACTAAGCACTAAAGGATCACGGATGAACTGCTTTCATTGCCCCATGTGACTGGCTAGACCTCTTCACCACCTGTTTAAGTGCAAAACCTTTTAGCAATATGATGTACATTGTTTATGTGAAAATGTTAATAAAAGATTTACTATGTTTTTTCAGTGTCATGTAATGAAGCCTAGCAGCTGGAAGCATGGAAGAGAATGGGGACCATGTGACAGGACATAACATTCCTGCGCTGGCAGGTGGAAGCTACTAGCAGCAAGTGAATATCAACCCGATGCAGTGAAGGTCAATACCAAACAGTGAACTGTTTGAGGAGGTGGTGCTTTTCTGTTTCTTATTTGATTGCCCTGTGTTTTGAATAGCAGCGTGTCCAAAAGAAGGAAAAAAAACAGTTTAGATGTGGTCTTTCAGCATGTTTAGTGCTGACGTCCATTTAAGCTGGGTTTAGTTCTACTAGTAGAAGGAATTAGAACATTTTCAGTCTCTCCCCTTGTCTAAGTCTGACTGGATAGAGAATGTCTCAGATGTTTCTCTGAGAACTTGCGTAACTAGGATCCTTCCTTCTTAAACAAAATGCAGCCTTTTTTACAAGGAAGGCCATAGACCTTCCTAGAAGCACTGCCATTGCTTGATACGTTTTCAAATTTCTCTTCGCTAACAGTAACTGTGCTTTTTTTAGTTGCTTTTAAATCATATTTTTCTACAGAGATCTTTAAATTTTGTTAGCAAGTTCAAATTCTATTACTCTATGCCAAAAATAATACATTACAGTGTTTTCAAAGATGCATTATCTTATTATGTATCCCAAATTACATTTCCAGAAAACAACTTTTGGTGTCAAGGTGACAATCGGTTTAAGCAGAGAACATTTGAATTACACCTTATCTAGTTTGTAGGTGGAGGTTTGTCATTGTCAAAAAGCTGATCGTAGACATTCTGAATCTTATGAGGGTCTTCTGTAGATAATCTCAAGGCTGCTGTAAATTATGACTGTCTTCAAGGCAAGCCAGTCCACATCTAGCAGTAAGATTGAGAAGACACCATTGTCCTATACCTTGCAGTTGGTTTTTTTTGTTGTTGTTGTTCTTACGAAACTGCAACAATACACTGCCAGTTTGGTTTGTAGAATCATTTGGCATAGTAATTATTAAACAGTATTAGTCCTAGTGCAGACTTCAGGGCATTCTTCAGTGTCGATTNAGGGCATTCTGCAGTGTCGATTCTCTTTTGTATGCTTACCTAGTGAGCATAAAAAAGCCGTGAAAGCCTCATTCTTCCTCAAGGCATCGTGGTAGTTATATAAGAAGTGTAGCATTAGAGATAATCAAGAGGAAACTTAATCTTTCTTGTTACTGTTTGTGATGAAAAGGTTACAACAGATATTAAAAGAATATTGCAACT
>VXAL01003294.1:153202-178994 GCA_013399475.1 Chauna torquata | reverse complement strand
CTTGCTACCAAACCTTTACCTTGCAAACCCAATACACCATTAAGTGCCAGTGGAAAATCACCAGCGAAATTAGGTCATCTTGATCAGCCATGGTCTCTTTTTATCTGGTTTTATGTTTTATCCTGCTAATCTTTCAAAGGCAAAGAACCTAATAGTCATCAAAGTGTTAACATCAGAATAACTAAAATTGTATATGGTTAGATATTTCAGAGTTATCTGATATGCTTTTTTAACCTTAGCCTCTCACCTTTTGTACACTTCTGTCATGAGACAAGATTAGCAGCTGGGTGCTCCAAAGTTTTCCATTTGTTTAAGGTATGTATATAAGGAATACATAGAAAGGGGAAGAGATTAAGCCATTAGTCAAATCTGCAGATTCCACAGTTGCTTAGAAAGTCAAATTCAGAGTTATACAACATGTAGTGAAGTAAGTGCAAGGTCAATGAATACTAAATAATATACACTGAAGGGAAAAGGACAACAGCTTACTGGCCTGCAGTGAGGGGTCAAAGACTGTCTGGATCTGATCAGCCCAGCCACACTGACCCCTCCCTTTTAGTGGACAGATCTCTACTTACAGATGGGTTAATTAGCTGTGTTGTCTTTGGTACAGCTTCAAAGGAGCACTTCTGAAATCATAGACACCTTAAGCTCCCTATTACTGTACCTGACCACAGTTCTTGTGAAGGTAGCTGCATAACTTTGTGGACAGCCTAATGAGGATCAGAGCTCACTGCGCCTCTGGTGATAAAAGCAAACAAGATACCAATGTGGATAAGAAAGAATATAGAAATTAATATATGCTGTTACCCACACATGAGCTACTGCACAAAGGCTTGTCATCCTACCTTAGGAAGGATATTGTCAAATTAAAGAGCAATCAGAAAAAGGTTATAGTGTGATTAGGTGTTTGAAAATCTCTCTAATGACAATGCTGGAAAGATGGAGAGTGTCTATTTTAGGAAGACCTGTGCAAGGGCCAAGGAGAGAAAACTAAACAGATAACAGTTTAGAGATGATAGATAAAGAAATTCTGCTTTCACAACCTCATAAAAAAGAGCAAATATATTTTTCTGAAATATGGCAAATTCGGAACTTGGAAAAGAAATACTTTTTCAGATCTGGTAGAATTAAACTATGGGACTTACAGGGTGTTTTCAGCAGTTTTACAAGAATAAGAAGCGTTACCCTATGTCTTTTCCCTGTGTATGCCTTTTTTCTGCCTTCAGAATGCCACTTGGATGGATTTTTGTTAAACGAAAGAGCACACACTTGCAAAAGAGGGTGATGGGAGGGAAGGGTCCGGACCAGGCTGTACGTGGTGGGCAATAAGAGAGTTTCAGTACATTTCAGTAACTGGGAGAAGCACAATGAGAGTTTTGCTCTAAAGCACCAGTGGCAGCCCTGGCAGCCAGGCAGAGCCCTGGCCACCTTCCAGGCTCTGAAATGGGGAGCCAAAGCAGTAAACCCCTTAGGGGATGGGGGTGGGCAGGGGATGGATTCATAGCAGACGGTGTGAAACATGGAAGGGAAACATAAGCAAAGAAAGCTTTTTGGGGTGTGAGAGGTAGGGAAGCTCAGGCAAGGATGGACTGAACATCTATCTATATGGGAGAGATGGGAAGGGAAACAGGGAGCACATTGGGGTTTGGGCTGAATGCTCAGGTAGCCTTGGTTTCAAGGAGGTTGGAGGGAAAGGGTTGCAAAGATCAGAAGACAGAGGAGTCTGTAGGTATTTGGGAAAGTTTGAGGGGACCTGTGGTTGGCAGGAGGGGGAGAGGAGCTCTGGGTGTCAGGGCTGAAGGTCCTGAGGAAGGAAGCACTGGGAGCTATTGTGGGCAGCTCCTATCCCTGCATTTCTGCTTTTTGCTCCTGTTTCCCAGCACAGATAGTGCACAGCCTGTTCCCTCCTGGAGCTGCTATGATCTCCATATCTCCATGACCCTATTCTTCCTTTTGGATTTAAAAAAAAGTAATTTAACAGATATAGATATGATGAATGCACAGAATTATGAGAGTAAATGCTAAAAGGAAGCACTAGAAGGAAGACAGAATCTGGTGGGATAAGTTTTAAAATGCTCTTTAACAATTTGGCATTAGAAAACCTCTCCTTTGCTACTAAGGAGTTTGTCTCCTCTTATGTAGTGCCAGTCACCATCTGCAGATAAGGTAATGGTGTGTATGACAGGTCTAGGTCAGTATAAACATTCTTACCAACGTCGCAGTGCTAAGTGAAAGTAAAAAGTGTGTTAAGTTCACCTGAAGAACGGCTGAGAAATATGTTATTCCGATCAGGAGTGAGTGAAGTCAGTTTACCTATATTTCATTTCGGCTGCAATGACTTTTCCGAGCAAAGTGTGACTGAGTTTCCCTTGTTTGTGTCTCTGAGTAAGATTAGCTAAACTTTTCTGAGTGATACTGCGGAGCTGGAGAAAGGGGAAGAGCTGTTTAGGGACCTGATTTTTGGAGGTATTAAAAGGTTGCGTACCACGTTGACTTCACCTGGGGCTGTGGTACTCTGTGCTTCTGATAGTAGTAGTAAGACCATGAATGCAGTGGCATTTTCCACTCAAGTGGAGGCTCATTCCCCAAAGTTATTACTTTCAGGTTGGAATATTTCCCAAAAGTTTAATCAATCTTTATGGAATTACATTTTTATTAGTCATGAATTCTATTTTTTTACATTGATTATTTCTTTCCAAAAAGCAGTTAAGTGATACATGAAAGGAAGAGAAATAACAATTACAATTCAAAACGTTTAACAAATAATTATTTGAATTATAAAGCTCAATTACATTGTAAATGAAATCCAACTGACTCAGAAATCCCTTTTTGCAGCTTTTATGAACTTTTACTTCTTGCCTTGCTATCCTCATGTAGGAATGGGAATACTCTGCATCTCAAAGTACTACTTGTATAAAGCTTGGTCTTTCTTAGAAATAGTTAATTTCTATTATAGTCCACTGAGAATTCCGTATTTGCTGAAGATTTCTTAAAGTGAAGAAAACCAGAGCATTTAAAATAAACACATCAATAATATGTGAGTGGAATTGCAAGGAAAGATCTGTGGTAAATGTTGGAAAAAGAAGCATCTTCCCCCTTTTTATTTATTTGTTTATTTATTTATGGATAGAAAACAATTTTTGAGGTGTTTGAATTCACTATTAAGATTTTTGGTTTTCAATGAAAAAGTAACCTCTGTGAAAATGTTGATGTTTTAAAGAAAACACAATATAGTCATGAATATTTTTTGGACGAAGCCAATTATTTACACTTGTGTCGAAATATATCTTGGTGTCTGCAGCAGGCCAGAATACTAAGGCTGCATACAGGCCTTTTCCCTGCTACCAGTGAATGCAATGATCAGTAATTTTCAAATTAGTCCATAGACTCTAAGGAATTTGCTGAGCCTGTCCTGGTTGTCAGCAGAAAAAAACTGTTAATTAACAAGTTAGCCAGGGATGGGACTAAAGGTGGAGGAAGCTGTTCATGAGAAAGGCAATTATGTAAAGTGCACTGTGAGATGGCATCTCTCAAATCAGCTACGCCTTTGGGAAATTAAATGGTGATGGCACTTCATGAGGTGCCCCTGTTTTGGCTGTTCTTTTCACGTTTATAACACCTGGGAGCCCTTCTCCTGGACCACAGGTCTCTGTGGTGCTAGGTGCTGTACGAGCCCAGAAAGGAGACTGCCTCTCTCCCATGGAGCTTGTTGTATGACAAAACAGCCCAGTGCAGCAGGGTGCACTGGGTCAGGTTCAGCCCCAGGTGCAGTTGTGATACAGATTTCTGGCCTAAAGCATCAGAGAAACAGACTGATTTTTCCCTTAAGCAAAGGACTGTTTAAAGCTGAAATATCCTCAGAATAAGAAAAGACGTGACAGCCAAGAGAATAGAAGGAAGTGAAGAGACAACTCTGGTCACCTTGATAGACAGTTATCTCAGCCCACACACAGCCTTTCAGATTTTATTATTTGTGCTGTGAGTACGGATTTTATATAGATTAAGCCGAATTACTAAACAGCAATAGCAAAACCTTAGAACACAGGATTTTTCCTAATGTTTTTCCTGTACAGTCTTGGCATATAGTGTGCTTAGATTTAGTAACTAGTAAATGAGGAAGTGTAGGTTCTTATAAAATACAAGAAACAAATGAAAGTAATGTGTTATTTCACTGATTCATAGTTTGGTTGCTCTCATTTTTTCTTTAGTAGATTATAAAACAAATGTAATGAGAATGACGGTAGGTACCAGAATAAGCATTAGTGAGGAGTAGAAATTTCCTTAGAGGAGATGAGTCTATCTACAGCTCATATATCTTTGCTATCAGTAGCAATGCATGATCAACAGCTAACAGCAGGCACAAATATACTTACTGTTTAGGTAAACAATTTTAAAAATACATATCGGTAATCTTCATGCTCAGCTAAAGACTAGTTGCTCATGTGTCTAGTTTAACAGCAACCTTCACACTAACAGCATCTTCTCCTACGCTAAATGCAGTGCTCTGAATGTCACAGATATGCACTGCAGAATTCTGTAAAAATATAGAACAGGCTGAAATTTAATACAGCTCTGCATGGAATGATATCTTATTAAAAAGGGGATATTTATTTAACATCCTGCCAAGCACACTAATAGGTTTATTCTTTTCTGCACGCATAGAACTTGTTTTGCCATTAGAGTTATGCATGAAGATAAAGCCTAAAACTGTATCATTTCAGTCAATGGAAATTTCTTTATTGGCTTAAGAGAGCATGCTATGTTCTGTAGCAGTATGACAAAATAGTCTTGTAATTTTATCTAGGCAAGCTACTTGCAGCCAATTTTGCTGTTGGTCCTGCTACATCTTTTTCTGAAAAATCTGAATTTATATTTATTAAAATTTCCTGTAGTTCTCAGTTCATGAGTTAAAAACCAGCACCTTTGTTAGCCTTTTGAGATGCAGAAAAGACCAGATTCTTTTCTTTAACTTTCCTTGTTTGTTTTCTCAGATATTTCTCTGCCCTGTTATCTGTTGATTGACTAAGCTGCTGACCAGTCATATCAATTGAAGTGAATGGCAAGTCCCCCTTTAGCGTCCGTGATTCTAGTAAGAGAAAAGAAGCAGAAACTGGAGAACTCAAGAGGGACAGAGTTTTGTACAGTATAATCTCATGTATTATAAACTTATTTCTCCAGTTATCTAATACAAATGCCTAAAATACTTAGGAGAAATGCTGTCTTTTTTAGAGGCTTGCCTCTGCACTTTTTTAGCTGATTAGTACACTGCTGCCTGATCTTGCTGCAAAAGGGACGGGTTGTTTTTAGTTCTTAAAAAATGTTATTTGTTTGATTATGAACAATGAGTAATGAACAATGATGATTTCCAGACAGATGATGTCCTGGTTATTCTGATGTTAAAAACGCTTTTTTTTTTTTTTCTTAAACCAATTTTCTCCAGCTTATTAGACAAGAGCAGTCAAAGTAGGGCACAGTTCTTCACTTAATAGGTCATCTTAAATCACAAATTCCTCACAATTTCAATATATTTTAAAATGAAGGTTAAAATCAACTCCTGGAAAAGCAAAAGGTAGAACATCTCATAAATGTTTTAATAATAATCCTTCTCAAGAACTACAAGAAAATTTTAGCATGGAACAGATATATGGCACCACAAGTCCCCCAAATTAGCATAGATATTCAATGCTGGTATATTAACCTGCTTTCTAGGAAGTCCAAGAATTCAAAACATGCAAAAAAATCCATTTATATTTCCTCATTCTCTGTTGTAGAGAGCTTCAAGGGTGGCTACACACATTTGGCCATATTTCTTTTAATGACCCAAAGCTATCTTAAAAGTAGTTGTTTGTTCTTCCTTCCAACCTAAAAATAGTCACTGAATCAGCAGCAATTAGAGGAAAGATGTGAGAACAGTGGGGAGAAAAAGATCAAATCCAGAAAAAAAGCTTCATTAAGAAGGACTGAGAAGCTTAGTAAACGGTATGTGAACTAGATTAATGAAAATATTCAAAATTAGTAATTATGTGGCATTGAGAAGATCTCAGACTTAGTAGTGGCTAAGAAATATATATATGAGTCCAGTTAACGATTAAATTTATTTTTACTCGCAGCTCATTAAACACACCAGATGGCCAGTGAGTTCTGGTGAGAGAGCTGAAGTTTTCAAACCAGTTTTGTTTGTTTGCTTGTTTTCTTGTTCTTAATGAATGAGTAGGTGCCTGTGGACCATAAAGGGTAACCTTTTACCATAGTCTCCTTCCACTGTTTAAAAACATCTATCTCAATATGGCGAGCAGATAGACACACTTGTACCTGAGTGCTGGGTATCACACTGAAGAAAGCAACATTTTAAAACTCTTCACTTGATCCCACCAGTATTTCAATCACGGAATCACTCCTAAGTGAACCAAGGTTGTGGCTTGGCTAAGCAATATTACATGTTTGAAATGGCCACACACAAATTCTAGCCAAGTGAAGTGTTTCTGATATTCTATACCTGATAAGTCACATAGTCATAGTCTTGGAAAGAACACCAAGAGGCTCATTTAGTGCATCTACCTGCCCTGAGACAGGACCAGCTTTACCTGTGCCATTCCTAACAGGGGTTTGTTTCACCTGTTCTGGGAAAACTTTGGTGGAGGATAAACCATAAAGAGATCCCTGGTGATCTCTTTCCATGTTCTGTGGAAAGCATTTTCTCATGCATAATCCAAATCTTCCCTGTCATGCCTCATACCTGTTACTACTTCTCCTGTTCAGGGTGAGTAGTGTTCTGCTCCTCTTAACAGCAGCCTATTATTTATTGAAAGGATAACATTTTTGCCTCAGCATTCTTTTCCTCAACAATTGCATGCCTCTTAGACCTGTGATTGCTCTCAGTGTTCTCTTCTGAACTCTCTCATGGTTTGCCCTCTGTTTTTGTCAGAACTGGAGATAGTATTACAGTTGATGTCTGGTCAGTGACAAGACTTGTTCCATATGCATTGCAGGCAACTCAGATCGAGCATTTGCTTCTTTTGCAGCAGCACAACATGGATGATTAATGTCCATTTTGCAATCTACAATGACTCCAGATTCTCCTCTGCAGAAGTATTACCACCTATCTTTCATTTAGGTAATTATACCTTGTGGGGAGCAATACTGAACTCCTGTCCCTGTTAAACAGTACCATCTTTTGCAGATCATATCTCCTATTTGTATGAGACCATTTTGCATTCTAAGCCTGTCCTCCAGTGTGTGGGCTGTTCTAACCAGCTTGGAGTTATCATCAAGTTTCGATCCATCTCCTCTTTTAATTTGCTATCTCCTTCAGCTTCTGCCAGGAGCCATTGAAATTTAGCCTTCAGGAGCAATTTTTTCAAGCAGTTTTCACAAACCTTATCATGTTTTCATCTAGAACTTGGTTTGTTTTACAATGGCACGTGAAGAGATGACACCATCCTTACTCAAGCTGAGACATCGAAAGTGCCATCTGTCCCCCTTGCCTGTGTCCCCAGAACCTGTGCACTCAATCCTTGTTACCCGCTGGAAAAGGCTTGGTGTGATTTGTTTATAGAGAAACAAGCTCTGACTCTGCAACTCATGTTTTCTTCTAAGTACTTATAAAAATGAATTGGTTCAAGTAGCTTTCTGAGACCTGAAGCCTAATGGGTTCATGTTTTCAGGCTACTCTATATTCCCTTTGAAAGATAAGCACTGCATTTGTCTTTCCCAGTCTTCTACTCTGATCTTCCAAGTTTCCAGAGATAACTCTTACTGCCTGTGATCTCAAATGTCTGAGTAGCACGCCTCTAAAGTGAAAGATTAAAATATCTGAATGCATCAATGCTGCTATGGAGTTAATTATCTTTTGGTTTTACTCTTATAAAGCCAAAGAAACAGGGGTCTTAAAAGTAAAACAAAATTTACTAGATGCATATGAAAATACTTGAACTATCTGAAAATTATATGAAAATGCTTAATTGAAAAAAGTTTTAAGTTCTAACAAAAAAAATCTTACTGAAAGGATTCATTCCACACCTGTATTTCCAAGTGAATATTTAGATTCAAAAGTACATTTCAATTTTCTATCTGTTTTTAAAGTAAAAAGAACCCCAAATACAAGCAAAAGTAACAACGGAATTAAATGAGATTTTGAATTCATTTAAATTGTCCTAAGTTGGGAAGTTCCAAGTGCTTTAGCCAAAGCATTATTCCAACCTCTACCTTTCTGTGATTCTGTGATTCAATACTGAGAATATAAATACCTTTTTCCCAAAGCAAGCTAAAGGTATTTGTTTCACAATATAGAGCTGTATAATTCCCTGAAATGTACGATTGACGGATATTTTGAAATAGTTAATAGCTTGTTTATTACCCAAAAGAGTAAAAGATGAGCAATTATAATTTTATGTTCATTGCAGATTAGAAAATCAAGTTCTGAGATTAGGTCATGTGGTCTCAGTATTAGGCATTTTATAATCTATATACAAAATGCCTACTGATCATGACAGTGTGTCAGTAAGTGTTGATTTACAGTTGATGTTAATATAAATGCATAGTTGAGTGGCCTGTAAAAGCTAAATGACTTAAAATATAAATTAAACACGATCATGAAGTGATAAGACAGCTGGATATGAAGAATGGATAGAATAAGATTTGCTGATGAAAAACAAAAAGCTGACTGCAAAGAACTGGGAAGAATTTCACAATGCTGAATGAACAGATGACAAAGTGACACAAGAAATTCAATGCTGATAGACCCAAGATGATGTATATGAGGGACAATCAATCCTTATTTTAATGGCATAGTGATGATCTCTGAACTTAGCCGTCACCACTTAGGAAAGAGATTTTGGAAATCTAATATATCTGCAAAAAACTTCAGCTTGGTGTTTGATTGCAGGTAAAGCAAACAAAGTGTCAGGCATCATTACAAAAGGAACTGAAGGAAAGAAAAAGAAAACATGATTAAGATAGTGGCTAAATCTGTATTCCAAACTGTGAACCCAGTATGTAGTTTCCCTAATACTAGAATTGTATGGTCGAAGCAGAGAAGGTACTGAGGAAGCAAGAAAAGCTAATCAGTGGTATGAAATATCTTTCATTTGGGGAAATGACTGACTAGACCTCCCCCTACTAGGACTGATGGGGAAATGATAGGTAGAGCAAAGAAGATAAATAAGCTAGGAGGATTCATGGTCCCTCCTTCTTGTATAAGAATTAGGAGTTATTGAATGGAATGATCTGGTCTCATTTTCAAAACAGACAGAAGACAGTAACTTTTCACAGTAAACTTGGTCAACTGAGGGGTGATTGGACGTAATAAAGCATAGATGTTAGAAGTTTTCACATCTCTAAAAAGCAAATGAACAAACTCACGGGTAAGTCAGTCCAGGACTATTATTAAGAAGAAAATATCACTTCTGCCTCAGGAAGTCTATAGGACACTGTGAACTTGCAAAAAGTATAGATGAGCTACTATCGTCTATTTATGCCATTTCTATATCCTCTCCCGGGCAGTGTTGTTGCCTTGAGAAAGAACACCTTCTCAGGGAGTCAGGCATGGTTACATGGAATTTTTCTGTGGGTGATGTTTGTCAGTGTTGAGCTATTCCCTTTTTGCAAAAGGCCAAGTTAAGAAAGGTTATTTAGTATGAAACACAAACATAAGTTAGGGGCCAAAATTTATGTTGCTCTGCTGCTCTTTATTCTTTGATGGTAGGTAAGTACTTTGGTTTTAGTAGTAAAAGAATGGTATCTTTTGCTTGATCTGTGCTGAAATATGACACTGAACACTGTGATAATTTGCGACAGGCTGTGCAAAGATGAAATCTGAGAAACAGCAAGTATTGAACTGAGCCTAGTTATTCTGGCAGTCCTTCTGAGAGATTTCTTGTAAGAAATGCTTTGTAATTCCTAAAGCTGGCTTGGAAGCCAAAAATGCAACTAGCTTTTCTCTATCTCTTTGCTGGGCCTTAATGCTGGGACTGCTCTCTTATTTTCAGTTCTAGTCCAAGGTATGTGGTAACCAACGGCACACCCTCAGTAATTCCATGACCATTTCTGCATGTGCCTACTATAATGATTTTTTTCAATAATCTTTCATTGTTTTTATCTCTAATTCAACATTTTCAAAATAACAGTATCTGTTTGACTATACAAATGATATTTTAAAATCATTGCTGTCTTAAGCAACAATTCTCTGTAAGGAAGTGTGGATGCCTTTTAAATGGCGTTTTTGGGGTACCACATAACCCAGTTTCCAAAGTTGTACTTAGTGTATAGTCAGAAAACATTACTTTCTAGCAAACTCATCAATGTTAAATTTCAGTAAAACATTTAATATGATAAGAGAGGGATTCTGTCTAGGAAAGGTCTGGCAAATGTCCATTTCCATTTAATATATTTCTCTGTTTCCCTGCCATTGATTAAAATACCTGAGAAGAGAAGAAATCTTCTTGAGCTCTGTATTAATTTGTTTTTGGGACAACCTCTGATGGGAAGAAACCCCTTCTTAATATTCATGCTTGCTGCAGCTCTGAAAATATTCAGCTTAACCATCTTTGTTGGTGTGTTGTGCACTATTCACTCTGACTTAAGAATCTAGAATGGATCAAAGTACTTCTTTCAGCACAGTGTGTTTTTCAACGTGATGATGATGATGATGATTTCTTCATATTGTAAGATGACTCCAGTGCATATGTTCATCAGGTGTTCTCCCTAATCCCCTCTTTACCTGGGAGGAGCAAGTTTTGCCAAGAGAAACTCAAAAGACTATAAAGCTCAGAGATTATACACTTTTGCCATTTGGCGAACCGTTACTATGCTATGTCGGTATTGAATCCATATTTGTGCACTTAGCTTCTTTTAAGTCACCAAGCTGTCTTCCATTACCAGTATTTGTAGTTTCCTAGGGTTACAGAGTGGAATCTGACCTGATTCATAATTTTATTTTTGGAGTTCTGCAGCCTATTGAAGGCAATTGAATTTCTGTGATCCTAAATGTAGTTTTTCAAACCACTTACAAACTGGAGAGTGAATGTAATCACTTCTTGTGTGTGCTCGTTTATTGGAAAACATGCAGAATCTCCATGCCTTTCAATTAATCAATAGCAACTTTTACTTTAGGAAATGGACCTTAGTTATGAGCACTTGCTAAAAAAGTAATGGAAGAACAAAGTGTAACAGGAAAAGTCTTTCTCTAGGTGGTTATTGTTGAAATAGACTGCTGACAAAAACACAGCGAGGGAATTTCATTAAGTCTTAGACTTTTAAATTAAGCGACTCAGTGGGGCTTGAGATGTAGAAGTACAGGTTTCAATTTCATGAAAATTGGAAGTATTGCTTATCTCTTATGAAAAGTCTTAAAAAGAGTTTGGATTTACTTCTGTGTTCTGTGACAGAAGGCTCTTGAACTTTTTAATGGGCTGGGAAAACGTTTTCTAGACAGTCTGGCAGTATCTACACGTAGAACTAAATGGGACAAGCACAAAGGCAGAGATCCAGACCACTCTGCAAGCTGAGAAAGTCTAGAG
The DNA here is from genome assembly GCA_013399475.1 of Chauna torquata. NCBI lineage: Eukaryota > Metazoa > Chordata > Aves > Anseriformes > Anhimidae > Chauna > Chauna torquata. The sequence goes on along the minus strand of VXAL01003294.1, from coordinate 167,475 downwards.
TTGAATCTGGATGTGCATGTTGTGACTTATGAAAATAATAGATGGTATTAGGGAAGGCAGAGGACTATTCCTGCAGAGAAAAAGAGATATGTGGGTACCTTTAGGACTCACATTTTAGTACTGTTAGTTTGTAAAAACCAGAACACCTAGATCAAGGTAGACTAACAGTAAAAACTGCAAAGCATCAAAATTCAATAAGCTGAGCCATCTGCAAAAAATCATACTCTTCTTTCAGTTGTATGTAATTAAGGTAAAGAATTGCTATGAGCTGAAAATACTCAGAAAAAACTTTTATGTGAAGTAGCTCAAAAGTAAAGCAAAATAAATCAAAAAACATCTGTATCTGTTGTCTAGAACTTAAAAAGAAATACTTCAGCATATGAGTCTTTATTTTTGAAATGTTGACTATTCATGTAAGAAAATGAAGTATTTTTTCTCATTTCTTTCAGCTGTTAGAGGAGTTTTTTATCACTGAATAATCTGATTCAATGATTAAGGATAATGTGGGAATTACAGAGTTTAAATAATGCCAGCTATCAGCTGTACTTCTGTATTACTTTTCTAGGTTGTTTTTTTTATGTAAGTAAAATAGATATTTTCCAAGAGTGATTGGTGCAATATGGTCTCTTTAGCAAATAGCCATATCCTATTTGGTAAAAAAAGTATATAGGACTGTTATATTGCTGGTGATGAACAAGCTGCTTATCATAAAATCATATGTGTGGAGAGGACTTCTGGTAGTCGTCTAGACCTATTTCTGACAGGAGATTGTGGCAATTCCAAGACTTGGCTAGATCAGTCATGTCATTACTTAGCTGAATCTTGGAAACCTCCTCCACTTCTGTAATACTCTAAGTGATGTGTTCTACTCTGCAATACCATCCTTGCAAAGTTCTTCCTAATGTCCACTCTGAACTTCCCAAGCTGCAATTATTTACCATTGCCTCTTGACATATTTTCTGGCACTATGAAGAAGAATTTGTCTCCCTCACCTTTGTAACTTTGGGCGGTAGTAGGCTGTTATTAGATTGATATTAGCTTAGCTTCTTCTTTATCAGGCTAAAGCAGAGCTTTCTCAGCTTCCCCTGCAGGCAAAGGAGCCCTAAGGCTCCTGACTGATTTGGCAACCTCTGCTGGACCCTCTCCACTTTCTTCACATCCCTCACAGATTCTCTTCTCTGTGAGAAGGTTCCAGAAGCTGCCCCATGTCAGATAAGAGCCAGTTGCAGCCGGCTCCAAAAGGAACCCACCGCTGGCCAGAGCTAAGCCAGTGAGCAACGCTGATTGTGCCTCTGTGAGAGCAGACTGAAGAAAGGGGAAAACTGCTGCACCACAGCAGCTGGGAGAGAGGAGAGAGAAACTCTCTCCTGGTAGAGAGCAGCTGGGAGAGCCCTGCAGACACCAAGGTCAGTGAAGAAGGAGGGCACGAGGTGCTCCAGGCACCAGAATGGAAGTTCCCCTGTGGCCCGTGGAGAAGACCATGGTGGAGCAGGCTGTCCCCCTGCAGCCCATGAGGTACCACAGCGGAGCAGATCTCCACATGCAGCCCATGGNAAAGCTGCAGCCTGTGGGAAGCCCACGCAGGACCTGTTCGGGAAGGATGGCATCCTGTGGGAGGGACCCCACGCTGGAGCAGGGGCAGAGAGTGACCATGAAGGAGCGGCAGAGACACAGCGATATGGGCTGACCGCAGCCCCCATTCCCCGTTCCCCTGCGCCGCGCGGGGGGAGGAGGTAGAAGAGGGTGGATGGGGGGAAGGTGTTTTTGGTTTGCTTTTAGTTTCTCATTGTTGTAGTCTGTTAGTGACAGGCAATAAATTATATTAATCTCCCTATGTTGAGTCTGTTTCACCTGTGATGGTAATTAGTGAGCAACCTTCTTGTCCTTGCCTCAGCCCTTGAGCCCCTTTCCATAATATTTTTCTCCCCTCTTCCTGTAAGGTGGGAGAAAGAGGGAGTGAGAGGATGGTTGTGGTGGAGTTCTGCTGCCCAGCAGGGCAAAACCGCCACACCTGGTTTCATATTCTTGGCATCTGACATTGGACGCTGTGGGAGACAGGATAGGTTCTTATGCTCCAGACCTGTCTTTTTTCTGTTCTTACAGGAAAGATCACTGATGCTGACTCCAGAGAAAAAAGAAAAATCACATAAGACTTGGATGGGTTGCAGAATTAAGGGTGCAATATGAAGGATTCCCAAGTCTTTGTTTTGGCATTTGATATTTTTTCTTTAAAATTACAAAACACAGAGACCAACGAGGCAGTGCTTAGTATTCCTTGCTTCCTCAGAGGCCCATAGCCCTCAAAGGGTATGAGGATCAGAGAATGACATTAATAGGAGTCACAGCAATTGCTCTTTTCAAGGCTGTCACATAGACCTTGGGTATGGGAGGAATTAAAAAAAATGAAATACCAAACTATCTATGAATTAATATTAAACTGGAGAAATGTGAAGAGTCTTATTGCTATTCCTAATCACCACATCATTTCTCCTACCTTTACAGATGGAGCCTAGCAAGGGCTACAGAGTTCAGCTGTTCTGCAGCTGTTAATCTCCCAGAATTCATCTCCCATGGTAGAAGTTTAATCCCAAGAACTGACTAATGCTGTTCCTACATGACTGTTGGTTGGAACACATGCCTGACCATGTAAAGATTTGAGTCTGAATTACAATGGAATATGTAACTAATAGAAATGGCAACAAAATTTTCAAATATACTGAAATACTTTTGACATTTTAGCAAATGAACTGTAAGCCACTAGGAAGTACTATATATCAATTTCTACTATACTGTCTGCAGCTACCTCTAGTCCTGGAACATATCGTAGTTCTGTGAGACTGTGAAGATAATAATTCAGCATGTTAATATATATGAACTGGTGATGTAGATGACTTTTATTGGTTATAAAGCATTAGGATTTTATCAGATTGACATTGGCTCTTTGAGAAATGGTTAAATTATGAACTCAACAGGTAAAAGCATGGACTTTGCATAACCATAACAAAAGAACACTGTAACATTGCTCATTAAGAAGTTTATAGAAGTGAGAGGGAAAGAGAAGGTTACTTTGGTAATGTCTTCTTTAGGCCAGGTGATTCGCTCTGTGCAGAAAAGGAACAACCACTGCTGCTAATTGTAAGATGCTCTAATTCCCACTGAAAACAGAATGCACTTTCAAAAGTTTTAAACTTGAAAACAGAGCTCAGAATCTACTAAGGAAATGATCACATCAAGATGATCAATCCCAACGAAACCACGCTTCATTTAATATAAACTTATAAATAGTTCTCTAGAGCACATAATACCTGTTTATTGTTATACTGTGATATTGGTATCACAGTTCTTTATGATTTTCTGTGTTTGTGAACTTTCCTAAATAGTCAAATACAGAAGCACATTATGTTTTGCTTCTTGTTTTTTTGTCTGTGCTGTAGCCAATGATTGCTTCTTTCCAGATTCACGATAGTCACAGATGTTCTTTTTCCTATTTATCCCTGTGTGACTATGGCTCTTTTCTCCCTAAACAATTACTGAAATTATTTATACACCTTAATGATTAAACATTGTCTTTTTTTGTGTTTTTTTTTTTTTTTGCTTTCTACAAGAACCCAGTTTTGAAGCTGATGGTATAGAGCTTAATTAAGAGCTTCTAATATTCATTGTGAATATATGGGGCTGAACAGGCAGTCTTCCACAACTTTTAATTTTTTTATGTGTGAAATTCCTATTAACAATGAAGCATCTGTTCTTTTAAAGGGAAACATTTTTCACATGCGTTGGCATCAGGAGCTCTTGCGATCAATTTAAAGTGCAGGCGTAAGTGTTCTGCCTGTTTCAGGTGCCTTAATGACGCTGCAAATCTGCTGTTTTTCTTTATGTAAATTATTTAATCTGTTGGTTTAGATGTGGAATAATCAGTGTCTCTAAACCAAAGCAAGCACCTCTGATTTTGGCACAAAACACTAGTCATATATTCCACTTATTCCCTGCTACAGTTATAAATGGTAAATGCAGGCCTTTTAAGAAATTCCCCTGTGGTGCAGCTAGCAGGAGATTGCTCAATTGTATAATAATCAGATCTGACCAGATGGTGATGAGGCTGGATATTAAATGCTTTTTAAGGTCTCCTGCTAGGTTTTCTCATTTAAAAGTGGAGAGATCCCTCTTTAAGGCCTACATGATTTCAAAGACACCTTGCTATGAGGCATACAGAAATGCTTATTCTGTCGCATGCAACAGCACTTCACATTTTCAAGCAATGTAAAGAAGGATCATGACTTATTTAGAAAGTCAGTGTGTTCCTCACAGAAAGTACCAGCCTGATAGCTCTGAAAAAGAATTAGTCAGGGAACACACAGAGATTAGATAAGGGAAGTAGTTGTTGAGGTACTCTATTCATCAATGCTTCATCTTTACTCAGCTGCAAAGTGCCACAGTTTGGAGGGAAAATACCACAGCTGAAGGAAGGAGACTTACTGTGGGGTTCAGCTCATGAATGGATAGCCTACATTGAGGTGTTTTATGGAGGTATCTCCATGTGAAGCTGGTGTCTCTGCTCCTGCTGTAGTCACTGGAGATGAAATCAGTGCAGTCATTGGAGTGCAGAGAGCTTTTAATCTCATGAGCTATGTGGACAGGTATCTCTGCTGACTGTATCGACTACATCTCCACCAGCTGGGATGGGAACTTAAATACCTGGCATACATTGCAAATAGCTTCTTCTGGACACCCAAATGTGGGTTCTCAATAACTGAACTGCCTCTCACCCCTCATTCCTGTTCAGTCCGTGCAGGGAAAGGTTTAGGAACTGGGCAGACCTTGTACAAAAGCGTCTTGCAAGCCAGGGCTGGCTCTGAACTGAGAGTCAAAAGTTGTCAGCTCAGCTGCTGGAGATGGCTGCTTCTGTCTACCATACTCACATTCTTTTGGATTAGGTTCCATAGGATTTTTTTTTCTTTCTTTTTTTTTTTTTCCCCCCAGTATCAGATGTTAAGCAGCTGGCTGAAATGCTACTGCTTATAGAAAGCTTCAGTGTATCTCCTTCTACTAAATGAGTTGCATTCAACAGTAAGAGTCCTCCTGAGCATATTTCAATCTATCTATAGAATAAAAGGTTTCTGAAATCAATAAAAACTCTATTCGCCTTAAGTTAGCATGAGCTTACCTTTACCTAGAACACAAAGTTTACCTCTGAAGCATTTTAAAATTGTTTGGCTACTTTAGGTGTTTTCATTAAAGCAATCCAATCTGTACTGAAGAAGCAAAAGTAGCAGAGAACAATAAAATAATCAGATGGTGTGGAACTCTATTGTATTTTGGCAGCGAGTATAATACACTAACTAGCAAATCTGCATGTAGGAGATATTTTAATCTATGAATTAGAATAAAAGAAAGTGCGAGTTTTGGATGCTGCCAGACTTCATGCATCATGCGTATGGTGTACTTCTTCACAAAAATTTCATACCACAGATTTTTCTCATTTAATGTTTTAATTTTTTCTCTTCAGTGTCTAATACTTAAGACCAGAATTATTAAGAACTGGCGTGTGAGGTCTGGCACTGGTGGCTTGGCTTTTGGGACTGAGTCTTATTTAAGCTGATGGACATATGGGTACTCACATCTCAGAAAAACAGGGTTCTCAAGAACAGGAAGTCTCTTCTCACGAAGATGAGTTACTGTTGTCACCCAGAACATGACATTTTGCCCAGTCTTTATGTGCCTCACCCTGTTAACTTTTTTCTTTTTTTTTGATAACCATGCCAGTTTCACATCTGGCCTTGTTATTTAGGTTATTTTGTAACCTGACTCTGGATAGAATGCTATCCTTTAAGCTTGTATCTTATATGGGCAGCAACTAATATTCCAAAGAAGATTTTGCTTCTTCATTTAGCAGCTGAATCTTGATGCTAGAGTTGTACTCATTTTCTGAATTGAAGAAGCTCATATCCTGTGACTGCATGTCTTGATTACTATTCCTTGTGATTGAAATATATTGTTTTTAGTGCAGTAGCTCTTTCTCTCCTTCTCTCTATTGATGACAGGCTAGAGCCCAAAGTCCCATGAACCTACTTCATGACACTCTGTGTCTTCTGGTGGGGCCATTGCTGCAGTGTGCTGTCTCCAGACACCCAGTCTGCTGTCACTGCATGTCTTTCATGGGATGTTCCATCTCTCGTTTCTTACATTTTATCCAATATTGTTGACTTATCTGTACATCAGGCATTTTCACACCTCCATACATTCCTTCAGTGCGCTTGAGCCTAACATTTTATCTTAAACTGTGAATAAATCCCCTCTAATTTTCTGAGCAACCTTTAAAAAAAAAAAAAACAAAAGGTATTTTACAGTTCCCCAGACCAAATCAAAGGCTAGTGTTTGAAAAGAGGAACAATCTAATTTTGAACATTCTTGTTACTTAAGTTGCTTTCACACAAAAGCTCTAGTACTTGTTGCTCAGGGTCTATTTAAGACAATCTGTAGTGGGAGATGCTGCTAGAAGAGGCTAGCTATTGATCTAGCATTAACTTTTTGTAAAAAATTGGCTTTTTGCAGTAGTGAGATCTGAAGAAACAAGAAAGGCAGTGTTCAGAAAAAGCTAAAAATAGTTTGAAGGTGCAAACCTCTCCTATGCAATAACTGCATTTCCTACAGTAACTCCTGACCCAACACTCTAATTGTTAAATGGATTATCTGGATTTTCAAAAGTGGTTTAAGACTTTCTTTGGTCATGTAAAAAACTTTCCTCACTGTGATACTAACAAGACCACAGACCCTCCCCTTTTGTTTTGTGCTCCTTTTGAGAGTATTGGCAGAGGACAGAAGCAGTGGTTGCTGGACAGCATACCTGGGTTCTTGGCTTTGGCAGGTGAATCTTTAATTTCCCAACCAGCATGTTTTGTCTGGCAGCAGCCACCTTTCCCCAGAGACAGAGAAGAAGGGTTGGCTGGGCAGTGTGTGCTGCCAAAGCTCCCGGCATCCCTCTGGATCTGGGCATATTGCATGCGTGCCCCTGGGTGCGTGAGCCTGGAGCCTTGGTCTGTGCATGGATGTGATCTCCTGGTTGCTGGCAGGACAGCAGCTGCATGGGGAACAAAACATGCAGTCAGCTCCCAGATGAAGGAAGCGACAGCCTCGCGAGCTGCCTGAGGATTGTTTGTGCCTGTAGGACGCCATGAGCAGGTCAGGGAATGGGACAGGGCTGAGGTGCAGGGGAGACCTGTACTGTTTTTCCTTTTCCTCACCCAGACAAGTGACTGCCTACCGCTACTGGAAGGGAAGAAAAGCAGTGCCATCCCTGTAACCTCCTTGCAAGGGCCTGAGCAGGAAATACAGATCTCATACTTTAGAGTATATGGCGTGCTTACCCTGTGCAGCTGGAGGCAAATGCTGTGCTCTGTGACCAGGTAAAGGCTCATGCCCTACACCCTTCATTTCCCTTTGTGGGTTAAATACACAACAATAGGACATGCACAGCCACTATTTTCCCATGTCCCTGTCTTGTTGTGACTCCTGAAGTTCTGACAATTTTTTTGAAATTAGAGGGGTTTTTCTTGTGTCATGATTTTAGCCTATTATTTGCAATAGCTGTGGCAGTGAGGCTCTGGCCTTTGTTAGGAGCAGGACCTTCAATATCCCCTCAACTTATTCATCACAGACATTTCAGTTAAAAATAATTCCTTCCCCTTCAGATTTGTCATTCCCATGTGTTACTCAGATTCAGAACTGACCCTGCTGCAGACACAATTCCCTAATGCCAAAACTCTATTCTAGCAGTCTTTTTTTCTTCTTTTTTTTTTTTTTCCCCCATTATCTCATGTATGTGCTTTTTATATTTCAATTGCACCAGTTGATACATCTTCTGAAATAATATGTATTGATTAGAGGACTTACCGACCTAGCAGCCACTGAATAATTATATCTTCAGGCGGGAAATTGCACAAGAGTAAAATGCTCTTCAAAGTGATATTCAGACAATTTGCTAAATGCTTTCATGCTTGTTTGTATACATATTTGGTTGAAAGATTGGTGGTTATGTCTTTAGCTTAAAGCAAAACCTGCTCCAAGTATTCCAGGGAAAAAGAGAATTACCAAAACGGGAAATGCTCTGTCTGCCAGAGGGAAGTGATAAATAAACTAGAGCTGTGCACAGTCTTAAAACTGTTCCTGATGGAAATAAGTGATTGTCCTAAACTACATAGCATCCAGTTTTGCAGTACAAAAAGAGCACTTTCAAAAATGAAACACTGTTTGGGGGGTTTGCATGAATACATTTAGTTAAGCTGTTGAGGTAGGAAGAGCTCTTTAAGAGTTTTTGTCAGCTAGGAAACAGAAAGACTTGTTAATATGTTGCAGGTAAGTGAGGATACAGTGGTAGTTTTCAATGTTACATGCAGTTTTGCTAAAAACCAAAATGAGCAAAACTGAAGTGATTAGCCAGAGCATTTAGCAGCAAGGAGTGGCTGGTGGAAGTTACTAGTCCAACCTGAAGATGCACAGTGAACCAGGTAGGGTAAGGCAGCTTACTTTTGCTACTCAGGAGTATGGAAACTACTTTTGTGGGGAAGGAAAAGCAGCTGGCTGGCCTTAGCAATTGCATCCCCAAGAAAGGACTGTAAAATTGTTAAATTTTTGGTACCAGATGATGTGTATTTTCCTATGCACAGCTGATAAATGCCCTGTGTACGTACTTTTTTTTTTTTTTTAAAAATCTTTTCTCTTTTTAATATAGTATGGTTTGTTAAGCCAACTGATTCATGTTTGTCAGTGGAGAACACTAGCTTCCTGAGCATCAGAAAGTTTAGCTGAATTTTTCCAGGATCATGGATGGGGTTTTAAATCAATGTTTCTTTGGTGACTCTTTCAAATTTGAATCTTGTTCCTGCCATTCAGTTCCTGGCAAAGACTGCAGGCACATTAATCCATTTTTTGTTTGACTTTAAATTTCAGGATAAACCAGCTCTAGGTAAACAAATGATTATTTTATGTAAGGCCATACCAAGAATTCCTTTGCAGTAGCACGAGAAATCTACAATTAAAACAGTGAAAAGAAATGAAAGAAAATCCTGTTCCACTACCCAAAACCTCAGATATTTGTCAGGACCCTATCAAAGTAGTTCTTTACAATCCATCTTAAGGTCATTGGATGCAGCTCAGTGTCTCTCACTGGCCCAAATGAAGGGACTGTTTTGCAGGTGGCCATATGCTTGGAAAGGCACTTATGTTCTCAGTCCTACAAGTAAACTTCCAGTGATTTGCAAAACATTTGAAAAAGATTCATTTAGCTCAGAGTGAGGAGCTCCACAAAGCCAACAGGGAGCACAAGTGTTGGGGAGCACAGTTCCAGGTAAGAACCCATGCTTGGCAACTGCCAACTCAAGCTCATCATCGTGAACATGCAAAACAATATTTTTGGGGCTATAGCAAAGGTTGGAAAATGCAATGCCATGTGTCACTGCCAACTGATGAGCACAGAGTAGAGGGAGGGGAGTAGAGATGTAGCAAGGGTGGGAGAAAATATGAGGGACTAGTAACTCTGTGTTTTATATCTATTGCTAGAATTGAGTGGTCAAGTGGCCTTCCCTGAAGGATCTTTCTGGAAGACAGTCCCTTTCAAAGGTGAGGTTGCTGTCAGGGGGAGTCTGTATGAGGACGGGGGGTGGAGCGTGGATTTAAATACAAGGTTGACATGCTGCTTAGAGCACCAGTATGTCTTGTGAAGGGCACTGCTTAAGTCCACTTCATGGAGTCTGAGATTTCAACCATCAATGCTGCTTCAGTCTGAAACAGAAAGGTAGAAGTGTAAAGAGTCCTTCTCTAGAGCAAATGAGGCTGGGAATCTTGGCTACCCATAAGCCTTTGGAGACTTTTATAACCTGACACGATGCTAAACAACCTGTCAGTGGAAACCCACCCAGTTTTCTAATCTTTTGGCAGAATTCTATAAGACTCAGTGCTAGGAAGTGTCTGATTTCAACTAATTTGCAAATTGTGATGAAGGTATGTTGTGACAATAACTTTTTCCCAAGAGCTGTTGATGTGGCTTTAGTTTCTGAATGGATTTAAGATATGGCCTGATAAACATTTCAGCACAGTAATTTTCTATGTGCTTCTTGGGAAAGTTTTAGAACACAGCACTCAAGCCATCTTATGTTGATAAAGTTCACTAAAACACTAACAGATCATTAAACATAGCAATTTTAGTTGTTGAGAAAACTTCCTCAGATTAGAGTATAGCAGCACCAACAGCATACTTGCTGGGGTTCCTCATGCAGGAAACAGTATTAAGCACAGTTTAGATAAAGATCTGATGTAAATCCCTGTTATTTATATATGGATATCTTTTGGAACTAGTTGTGACTTTGTACATTTTTCTTAAGGAAACATATTTTGAGCAAAAGTTTAGCTTTAATCGGTAGAGGATCAGAGTGCAGATAAATATCACTTGAGTCTCTTCTCATTCATCTTTGGAAAGAAGAGAAGACTTTTCTTTGGCATCTATTAAATGGTGGAAAAAGTGAAATACCCAGCAGTAAAACTGGAGAAGTGAGCCGATTCTCACTCAGCAAATGGAAACTTGCAAGTTCTGTTATTTTGTTTTGTGCCTTGTTTTGTTGTTAAAGTTTTGCATTAATGCTTTACATTAATGTATAGTTTAAAGAGCAAAATATGTTCTAGAAGAGTCTCATGTCGGGATGCAAAACCTTGCACAAGAGACTATTCATGTGGCCAACATCTGATTTAAATGATATAAGGCTTAACATCGGTGGACCTGCCAAAACAGTTGCCAGCTTGACTTGGACTTTTGTAATAGCAACCCCTAATGTTGCTAGCTGCTTAATTCTTATTTCTGGTTCTTCCTGATATACAGGCATACTCAACTGCAGTTAAGATTTCTTACTTCTGTCAAAGACATCTTCTGTCAAAGACATAGCCCACCTTAGCTTTCATACTTTTTATTGTCTTAAGACACTGGTATAATTGCATTGATGCTGAGGGGGCCAGAGATGAGAAGGAAGATTTTTTCTTTAGTTATTTTTGAGAGGTAAAAAGCTGATGAATTGAGGGGACATGGGGGAATGCAATGAGGAATAGAAAATGCAAGTTTCAGAAGTTTCATGATATGCGTCTGTCATAGCACACACAGAGACAGTTCAGAAACTGTTCAGAATTTTTCAAAAAAGCAGAAACTATTCTGAGGCAGAGGTTTCTTTTTTTTAGTATCCAATCTCAAGAAAAAAGAGGTAAATGATGCTCGTATTGAACAATTTAGATTGGGGATATCTAAACAAAAAGTACTTGCTGTGGTAGACAGAGGAACCTCTAATGCCCTGTAAACCATAAGCTAACAATGACCAGCTGCAAAAGCCCTCACGTGTATTTTGATGTTGTGTATAGATGTTTCATTGAATAATAATTATTTGTCAAGTAATAGAAATATTATTTGAGAATAATAAATATTTTTGCAGCATGGTAATGATCTGACAACTTTGATCTTGTAGAAAGTACGCTGATGTGACAAAAAACCCCTCACCTATTCAAAACAAAATGCAGATGTTGCAGCTGCTCACAAGGAGCCATGCTGCCCTCACTTTGTTCTGTACTTACTGGGAGGTTTATCTGTCTCTGCTGAAAGCTAGGTCGTGCTAATGTCAGGGCTCTCTGGACCTTCAGAGAACAGCAGAGCTAAAACACCAGTTTTAGCCCCAGAACTGTGAGGCCAATAAACATCCTACTATGAATTGTAACGTGTTACATCTTTGCCACAGCTTGAATCCAGTTTACGTGTTATTAGACTGTACATTTTCCTTGAGTTCAGGAATGAAAAAGACAAAATGGTATGGTTAATGCCTGGAATACTATTTAGAGGGTCTGAAACTGTTAGTTGGAAGTTAGCTTAACATCATCACAAACTGGTGCCCTTGTATTTTATGTGGTTTAATACAAGTGTCCCACGGGGTGGGGTGGGGTGGGGGGAAGATTGCTATGGATAAATAAAATAGACTTTGTTTTTTAATTAAAGTTGTGGTTACAAATTTAGATGTGGTATATCTGTGTCTGTTTGCCTTGGTACACAAGGCAAAATGGTCAGCTTAAGCAAAGATAGAACATATATTAAAAACACTAGGTATTCACAATATGGAGAAACATCAGCTGATCACAGACTGATGTAACAAAATTTTGTATTTAAAAGCAGTTATGTAATTAAAAATGTTCTGCTTGGGGCTTAGGAACAATTTTGCGAAGGACTGGAATAATGACGTTTCTGAGCAATTACCTGCAGGCACAGGGTAGTGGTGGCCGGCTGAAGATTTTAAATTCTCTGTCAAAAAGCCTATGGGGATCAAAAGTTAAAATGCAGAACTGACAGAGTGCTTCAACAGTTTTGACCCATACAGATGTGCAGAACAGCACAGAGCCACTGTCTGTGCTTGCTTGGAATCCTGTAACACCAAGGGCTTCGTCAGGTCTGCATCTTGGGCATTACATGACTGTGATCTTGGGGAAAGACATATCATGACATTAAAAGGACATTAAGTCAATGTGTTTACGCTAAGGTATTTATTGTCATAATGCCTTAATAGTATCTAAAGGCCTCAGGTAGTGTCTGTGCCCTGGTCTGTTTTTGTACTGTTTCTTTTATCTGCAGTACCCTATAACAAGAACATATATAATAATACAATTATGTAGTACAGTTGAACCAAAATTTAATGGCCTGTAGTTTAAATAAGATTTTCCTTGCCTGTGCCTGAAAATAAGTCTGGGAATTTCATCACCCACTACACGTTTCAGGAGCATGTAAATAGAGTTCTCTGTTGATTTAGATAAGCAAACTTCTATGGGTTTAGGGTTGAGCCATTGCAAGGGGAAATTTTGATTCCTCCAATGTTGAAAAGGTATTAAAAATTATTTAGTAAACTTTGTGAAGCTTCACTTCATGCATTTAAACAAACTAATCTCTTTGCACCTGTAAGAAAACAGCAGTATGAATTTGGAGACACATCAATCATTGCAGTTTGTCATGAATAATGCATTTGTTTGTTTCAGCATGTTATCTGATAATATATGGTAAAACATGTTTGCCTCATCAGCATAAACATTGCAGCTTTTGTGTAATGTATTATGCATGGAACTTAGTTAGATTTTTTTAATTTGATCTGGATGTTTTTTAGAGTGCACTTTTCGTGTGTGAGTATAGCTTGTACCTTCCCCTTTTTGCCAAGTTTCCCTTCCCCAAATATTTCAGCCAAATTTTGCAAAAAGATAGAAGTCTGAAAGATAATTAAGCTCTTGAAGCTTTGTTATAACAAGTAGACAGGTAGAGGAGGAAGTCTTTAAAAGTGGCTCAGCTGAGGGACAGGTTATTGTATGAGAACTCAAGTTATGGGATACCAGGAAATTCTGGGTGAAAGTGCTGATGAAGGGTATACAACAGGAATATGCGCAACTTTAAATACCAAGAACACTAAGCAGAACTATTTGGATTACATGACCACCAGAGGTCATCTTCCAACCCTTCCAGCCTAAACCTTTCTGTGATTCTCTGAACTGCATCTGCAATCCCTGGTGTAGCTATGCAATGCTGATGTCACATTCCAACACGAAACCAAAATATGGCCAATGTATGCACTAAATATGACTGAGTTCTCAATGCAGAACTTGGAGCTCACTTGTTCTCCAGCACAGATAAAGCCTATGAGATCTAGAACTATGTGAGATCTGAATCCACAGGAAACCAGTCTCTTGTAGTGACAGCACTTGTGGAAACACATGCTTTCATTTTCTCTTGTTTTCTTTTATTGGGTTTAAAATATAGAATAATACTGAATCTGGAATGGAATTCATCTAGATGGACACAGCTGTCTACAGAGCTCTTGCTGTGCCACTCATTGAAATTAAAGTAAAAATTTGTTATACTAGATATTTTTATTTTTTACCTGTACTCCTGCAGTAAATCAAAATATTCTNAGTGTTGCATCAGGAGAGGATGGGGAGAGAAAGTGTTTGAGAAAGATACTGTCACACTCTTTGGGTTTCTTTCTAGGCCTGATCCTGAACCATACTGGTTTACACTAGGTGAGAAGTAGGCTGTTTGTGCTCTGCCAGGTAGCTCTCTGAGTAGTTTTCATCAAAGGAGTGATTTGTAAGATGGACTTAAAAGGTCCAAGTCGGCAGGTGGACTTCTTGTAAAATACGTAATTAAAATACCAACAAAAAACAATGTCTCGTGCTTGTCAAATATTCTATTTTTGGTGTATGGTGGTTTTTTTTTTTTT
>VXAL01003294.1:131584-152325 GCA_013399475.1 Chauna torquata | reverse complement strand
CAGCTCCTCAATGAATATTGAGTGGGTGATTTTTTTCACTATCGAATCTGTTTGCAACACAGGTGTTACAATAGGCTTCAAATTACTCAAATTTTCAGGAAGTCATTCATACTCCTAGGATAATTTCTACCAGTTCCCACAGCAAACAGTTAAAATGAGAAGACCTGTCTGAGAATTAATTTTCTAATGTCTGCAGAGTAATGCTCTAAAGTAGGTTTTTAACATATTGAGCTTCCCTGTAGTCTTCTTAATTTGAATTATTTCCCCTGAAATTTCCAAAATCTGTAGTTATTTTTTTTCTCTATTCAAATTAATTACTCTGCAAAAGTTAATACAACTGAAATTAGGTTGTGTGCCTTGAGAACGCCGGGAAGAGACAAACACCACTAGCAGACCATTCTCCTTCCCATTTTGGCCCAGCTGGATCCCACCACGTGGGCATTACAACCTGTTCCACTGGCATAATAACTCTGACACAAAAAAATGAATACTTTGTGGACTTCTTCAGAAATGAAGGAGGTTTTGGCTGACTTTATTTTTTCTTCTCTAGAGCACTTAGCATTAAAAAAAACTATATTTCAAAAAATGATTTATTATTTTCAGAGGCAATAGCAAGTATTCAGCACTTCCACAAGCCAGATCTAAAGTGTCTAAAAATAAGCCTTAAAATCTAAGGAAGACAGTGGTCAGTCAAACTTTTTTATGAGAAATGATTTACTTGGTGTCTGTAGTAGGCATATGAGTAGAATTGAGTTACCTAGGACACCGTTTTATGCCCTTAACATCTTTTTCCCCTTTCATTCAGTACGTCTTCCATTTCCTGCAATACACGACAAGTATCCTAGAAACAAAAGCCTATTACACAACATGAATTTATCTTGTTGCTCAAGGGGAACCCTTTGGAAAAATAGTATAGAAGCATATATTGTAGCTATTGGGGAAAATAAGAATCTTGCCTTGACTCTGGAACTTCTTAATGGACAGGTTTTATTAGATTTCCTTGGCTGTACATCCTGGAGTCTTTGTGAAGTTTAACTCCCATGTTCTCTGGCAAAATGCATGACAGAAGAAGAGATGTGTTAATATGATGGAACCTGTAAAAGAATGAGCTGCTGAAGATTACCTACCTAGTGTCAGTAACACGGTGCAAATATTGATTTTTAGGGAGAGTGGGCTAAAATATGAAAATTTGGATGAATTTTTACATGAGAAGTAAAATGCATGTCCTTGATGCAAAGGACAATTTTCCCTTCACTGTCTTTCAAGTGCCTTCTCTACAGCAGGAAGGCTCTAACAATTCTCTGTACAATGACTAGAAAGCATTACTAACATGTACAAGTGTTTTGTTTTGTGAAAATCATGAGCCATTTTAAACTGAAATAAAAATAGTAGAAGGGCTGAGGGACTCTGAAATGAATGGTTGCTGTTAGTGAAATTATAAGTAACGAAAATGTGGGTCTCATCCACTGTCAATCAGCTTTATACAGAGGCATCGTTATTGCTGAAATCTATTATATGAATGAGAAGAGTTTTAAAGCTGTTGATTTAAACCATTTCCAAGTAAGACCTCACCCTTCTCAGAAATTAACAGATTTTTCACAACAGTTGTAGCAATCCTATATGTTTACAATGAAAGCTCCTCCTAGATGAATTTTGATATTTGCTCTATCTGCATTAGAAGGGAAAATTCCATGTCAAACAACAATGGAAGAAAAGTTTGGGCTAGTACTGATAAGAACTAAAGCGAAACTTCAGTCCTGCAAATATGTGAGCACATTTACCTTCAGGCTCACATGTAGTTCCGTTTGTTCCTCTGAGTAAAGTTAAATGGTTGTATTTGTAGAATCAAGGCCTAAATCTGCAAAATACCTTTTGTTTCTGTGCTACCAAGTTCCAGTTCCATGTGAACTCATGAGTGTTGATTACGTTGTGACAAAGTCAGGAGAGACCAAAATGTTTCTAAAGATGGAAGAATATTGAAGTCCAACAGTATCATACTACTCCTTTTTTTCTTTTCTTTTTTTTTTTTTATACAGGCAGGGGTATTCAATGGGACGAGAAATTTTTAAATAAACAATTATTTAAACTCAAAAGTCTCCTGCACTTATTAAACTCTTTACAATCTATTTTTGGTGTATCAAATAATTTGAAATTACCACATAGTGTATTCAGCAAATCACTGAACGGTGGTCATGGAGCCGTAGCGTTAATATGAATTGGATTGCAAGGCTTTAGTTGTGTAGCATTCATTTCTTTGCAAATTGTATGAATGAGCCCTCTCAACAGAAGGAAGGCTAAATACACCAACAAGCTTGTGTTTTGGTAAGTGTGCATTGCAATGTAGTGCTCATTTTTAGTTAACTTAAGATTAATCTGTATCTTCCTGAATGCTTCAGTGCTTCATAATGCCGACTTTATGAGGAACTCCTGGCTCGATTCTTCCTGTGCACTGCAGCTCACTCCTTGCTTAAACTGTTGTTGTCCTGTGCTGTAGAGATTTGTAATAAATTCTTAGGACTTGTATCAATGAAATCCGAATGGAAATGTATATGCATGTGTAAGCACCTGAAGAAACAATGTGGTAAGAGTTAAGGGAATAGCATCTATTGATAACCAAGAGCATGGATTGCCAGCTTTAAAACTGGTAAACACTGCGGATTATGATGTTTGTATAAACACCATGAGACACGTACTCCAATAATGCTGCACTGATTTAGAGATGTTGAAATATCTTGAAGTTTTCACTTTGTCTTGATTTTTACAGTAAAATTGCCATTTTTTTTTAATTAGGTTTACTCAGCTTATTAGTTGTTAGCGTAGAAATAAAGAAATGAGCTACATAGATAAGTAAATACAGCATATAAATGCAGAAGAATTTTCTCTATGCTCCTGCTATTGCTATATTTTCCCAACCCTAAAACAGCTTCTGGAAGAAGATGCAGGCTAAGCAGCAAAGGTTTTGAAGACCTCAACAGTCTTGGTGCACAATGGTATAGTCGAAATGTTGGATGGTCCATTCTCCTAAGCAAAATGCTTAATGACTTCCCACATATGTCTCCAGGTAGCCATTAACTTATTGACTTGAAAACTTAGGTAACCTAAAGAAAGTTGTATCTAAGAAAACTAAGGGAGTGGAACTGCTTAAGTACATATGTATACATGCTTGTGTATGTTAGTAGGTATATAAAGCTAGAAAATGGCTTCTTTTTTTCTTTAATTATGGCAAAGGTATTCTGAAGGGTATGTGAAACTTCTTAGAGCACTGGAAAAAAAATGTATTGAAAACAAAAACTGCAATGAGAAGAGAATAACTCTCTTCCTTAGAGCTCCTCCTCAGAGGATACAAAGAATTCGTTTATCTGTTTCTAGTTTCATTTTTTCTTTCTTTTTATTTTTAATGGAATTTGTCTGCCAGGACCTATCTCGGGGATTGCATTTCAGAATGTTTTCCGTGCTGTCACTGAATACCTGTCTTTCAGCAATGTTTCACTTTCAAATATTTTTTCTTTATGGTAGCAGCTAGTCTACTCTATAAGACTTTCATCTTGAAGGGTGACTTGTTTCCTGTCTCTGTGTAATTTACATGTTCCACTGTACCTCTCAAACAACCTTGTCTTTGGCACAATAAGTAGTAATAACATGGGTCTTCTCATAGAAATGGATTAAAAAAATTGCTGGGAATTTTTTTAAATGCTGATAATTTAACTCATGATTATAAAAGAAGTTTGATTCTTTTAAGCGTTTAGGCTGCAGACATTTTACCACTGTAATTTTCTCGCACTACCTAAACACAGGAATTAAAGAGTCCTTCCCTTTCAGCTGGGTGTGGGGAGGCTTCCAGGATTCCAAAACTTTTGTTAGTTGAGCAGAATTTCTCAAATATTCTACCTCAGGCAGACTTCTTCTGAAAGGATCAACAAGAGGCCTGGTAGCTGACACTACCATCCACAGAGGGTGTGAGCCAGAAAGACAGATGGGACCTGGCAGCTGGTTGGTAGGCATTTGTCTCTGCAGTCTATGGGCAGTCTACGGTAGAAGTCTGGATAGATGCTTTAAGAGGAGTGACTAACTGTGTCAACAAGATGTCATTCAGAGCTTGTCTTTACAATATCAGTGTGAAATGCTTCTTAGACACTTAGACATTAAGACACTTGTAACATTCTTCAATCCTACTTCAACAGCAGGACTTCCATCTACAGGTATATATTCAGCGGTGTGATTTTCTGTGAATGTGTAGCTTCTCTGCAGGCACCTCAGTATTGTTAGTCAACTGATTTCTCCAGTGCCAGTGTTCTATAATTCAGTCCAGAAATGGAAGTACTTTTTGTACATATCTCTTTCCTTAAAAAGTGATGAAGAAGCAGGGCTTAAAGGAACCCTTTCTTGGTGGTCTCAACCATCTTTTCCTTTCTGGGGCCTGCAGACGGCTACTAGGCACCTAGTATAGCAGCCAGGGTCACCTTCACATGGGTTTCACAGCTGTGATAGAGTTACATGGGATATCCACACCCACCTAGAGCAACAGCTGGAGACTAGCTGGAATAAATTAAGCCTCTCAAATAGCCTCTCAAATGCATATGTATGTGCAACTGAAGCTCTGTAAGCCTCATAAATTTGCCAGGACTAGATATGCCTTTGAGATTTTTCTTGTACGGAGTTTCTTAGCTGATTGTATACATTTCTGAACAGTTTCTGGGATGTTTCAGAGTTGGATGTTGTAGTGTGACATGACACCCTTTGGTTACATGACGCAGAATACATGTGACTTGCTTGATTAGAAGGCAGCAGTACTGAGATTGCTGTCATTTTTACCTTTGAGTTGCATTATATCTTCCTGCCCTCTTATGGTGTGCTGAAGAACCTCAGTTTTGTTATTTTTTTGCTCCTTGCCATCACAGATTTTAAAATTAGATTTGTTCAATGCAGTAGGCAGTTAAACCCATTTTTTTACATTACACTTTTCCTGTAATGCTTAACAGTTCATCTGTAATGGCTTAGATTTACATGACCATTGCAGCCAGTCATCTCCCACTGTCTGGTCTGACTGCCCAGTTTCTTTTCAAGAAACTGTCATATCTTTTTCCTGAATCATCTCATATGTGTGCACTGGGTCTGGCCGGGATAGAGTTAACTTTCCCCACAGCAGCCCATACAACGCTGTGCTCTGCACTTGTAGCTAGACCAGCACTGATATCACACCTATGTTCTGTCTATTGCTGAGCAGTGCTGGCACAACATCCAGACTCTCCAAAGCCCCCAAACCCAGTGGGCTGGGGGTGGGCAGCAGCTGGGAGGGGACATCACCAGGGCAGCTGACCTGAACCCACCAAAGGGATGGATATTCCATGCCATATTATGTCACATACAGCAATAAAAGCTGGGGAAGGGGAAGGAGAAGGGGGGGGCTCTCGTTATGAAGACGTCTGTCCTCCTGGACAACGCTACGCAAATTGAGGCCCTGCTTCCCAGGACGTGGCTGAACATCGCTCATTGATGGGTAGTAGAGAATTTTTCTCTCTTTGCTTCCGCGTGGCCTTTGCTTGTGTTTTTTTCCCTTTTTTTTCTTTTCCCTTTATTTAAATTATCCTTTTATCCTTATCTCAACCCTTGAGCCTTTTTTTTTTTTTTTTCCATCATATTTTCTCCCCCTCATCTTTTGAGGAGGGGGAGTGACAGAGCGGTTGTGGTGGAGTTCTGCTGTTCAGCTGGGTAAAACCATCACAATGTGTCAGAATACTCTCAAATTTTCTGGATAATTTTTGCCTAGCAGTCTATAATATGCTACAGTTGACCACTGGAAGGATTATAGCTTTTCAGGCTCTTGTGATTACCCTCCCTCATCTTCAATCTGCATTACTTGCTTTCAGTAATCTTTCAAGTACTACATCCACCTTCTCTGCACCAATTTTAAGTGATGTATGATAGCTGTTGTTGGCCCTCTTACTGAGATTGCACTATGTAATACAATGAAGAACAAATGTTTTAGGAGTTGGTGTTGAGTATATTTACACCAAAAAGAATCAGGATAAGGATGAATATTTCTTGCACAGGTGGTAGTGCTTTTGTCACGGCCTTAGGAGAAGTACTGTCATGGCCTAAGTGAGTAGTACTTTCTAGATAAGGAACAAGTTCTTGAGAGACATTTCCTACCTGAGGAGTTTCTCAAATACATTCCTGCAAACTGCTGTGATGAACTGGTCTTTTCCAAGGAGATACTCCAAACAGCATTTTCATCAAGGAATTCCCCACCAGCCTACTACTCAGAGCAATGTAATAGTCATGTTCATATAAAACAAATATATACAGAAGAGAGATGTTCTCATTAGATTTCACTAGCTCTGTGTGATATCACCAGATTTCAGTATCTCAGTTGACAGTGAAGATTTAGAGTGCAAATAAACTATTAGCATAATTAGATTAGACATACCATACTGCAATTAGGATTGCCTCTGTCAGACCATTCGTCATTAATAGAACTTGTTCAGAACATACTGTCTGTTTCTTGATTCTCCTAGGCTAATTAGTTATGTGTATGGAGGCTTGGATTGCTTAATTATTTTCATTGTTCACCATTAACATCTTACTGAACTGGGACATACTGTCACTCAGAAAGAAGCTGTGGAATTGACCTGGGCCTAGAAGAGATGACGGCCAGACATCCGCCAGGCCAAAATGACATTCAGAGTAGAGAAGAGCTTGAAATGCAGCAAACATAAATGGAAGGAGTTAACAGATTTATTGTGAGAGGAGGAAGATATCAACTAAACTGCTGCTTGGAGGCAGATTTTGAGAACTGAGAACAGTATCTGAGGTAAAAGAGGAAAGTTGGTGGGGTTGGAGGGAATGAAAAGATGAGGGACAGGACAGGAGTCCTTTTCTGAATTATTTTTTAATAACAAAATGTCATGGTCTTGTAGTAATCTTATGATGTGACAATTCAAAAATATCCATAGGCATTGACTTTCTAAGCCTTTAAATTAAAGCTGACCATGCAATACAAAAAAAGGACTTTTGCTATGGTTGGAAAAGAAATTAAGTAAATTTGAAGTCTGTTTAGGGAAAGAACCTTAAACAAATGCATCTTTGGAGACGTCAGTTGAAATGTTTGTTAACCTTCCCTTTAGAAAAAGGCAATTTTGGAATGAAAAATGCCATTCCAAAATAAAAATAAAAGTTGACATTAAATGAAATGTCAAAATAGAATGAGTCAACATTTCTAAAATATCTCCTTTTCTCAACAGTCTTCAACTAAAGCTATTTTCCAAGTGTAAAATGAAGGCAATTTCCAGCTCCTTGCATCCAAACTGACATCGTGCTACATTTGTTTTATGACCTTACTATTTGCCAGCAATTTTGGCCAGTACTATTCTTGCTTTTCCATGAGGGAGGCTTACGAAATCACTTCTCCCATTGCTGAGATGTAGTTCCACTTCCGGGCAAAACTGCTTTCTAGTACATGCCAGTAGAAACAGAAACTTAGCACACAGTCAAATACAGTACCCTCAGTCAACAATGTTGCTGTCCAGTTAAGATGAGCACATTGGAAAGGGATTGTGTTGCAGTATCACCAGAAGGTACAATTTTTAGTCTTACCAAAATAAAATTGTATGTACTTTTCTGCTAAGCTGTGGTGAAGATGCTAGTACCACCTTTCACTTTAATGGCTAAGTGTTCATCTGCGCACTTCCTTCTAATCTACTTTCTGACCTTTCCAGTAAACATAACAGTTGGTAGTTTGTTATGGAGTTAGAAGAAAAAGAGCACAGTCTGGCAGTCTACTTTTGGTAACACCTGCATACTTCTTGGATATTCGCAAACGAAAAGCTGGCTAAGTTACTTTGCATCTTACAATATATGCCTTTGATGGGGGATTCATTAGTTCTTTCAGAATGGCCAATCATTATTCAGTTGTATCAGACTTTTGCTCATAAATACACTTGTATGGACTCCTCATAAGCTGGTCTTCCGGTAAAAGTTCTTAACTTCATAGTAACTACCAGACAAAGAAGGGTACCTGTCAGTCAGAAACTCAGAGGCTTAAGAATCTCTTGGATTTAATGTGTCATTTGGAGAAATTTGGTTTCCTTTGACTGCTTCTGATAGCTGCATTGATATAAAGGAAATAATAACGGTTTTCAGTGAATTTAAAAATTGAAGAATATTTCCTACGGTGTACTAAGTAAAGCAATAGTCCGTTCTGTTGTATTCTACATTTAATATACCTCTCAATTTTGTGTAATAGATTGATAAGATTTCTGTATTCCTGTAATATAATAGGATGGATTCATATAGTACTTAAAGGTAGTGCAAAGAGCCAAACTTAAAAATTCACCAACCAGTTTTATTCAATGTATGATTGCTCAAGGAAAATTAGTAGTGCTTGTTCTGCTAGTTTGTTCAGACCCCTTCTACAAGCAAGTTGCGTGAAGCTTGTGCAGTCCTTTGCTTTGAATAATTTAATGGGTTGGTGGTTTTATTGCAAGATTTTGAGTGCAAACTAGGGAGGTAAAGTGTTAAGCTCATTTCCTGTAGTGTTTTCCTCTGTATGTTTTCTACATTGACTCCATTTTATTGGACTTGAATATTGGATGTGCCACACCTGAGTATGTTATTAAAGCTACACTATCCAGATGATAAGCAGATATTTCTCATGTGACTTTTAAAAGAGATCATTAAATCGATTTCAAAATGAGTTTTACAAAGATAAGATTTGTTCGCAGGAGTCACCTCAAACAATACAGCATCTCCTTTATATAGCACACTTAACCCTAAATATAATTTATGGGTGTACCATTTAGATAATCAGAATTCTGACTAGAAAGCAAAGGAATGAATGGCTGACTGCAGAGAGATTCACCTTATAGAAATGTTATTTTGTCATATTCATGGTATAACTAGTCATTGACTAAAATGCACTTTTTTTATGCTAACATATACTTAAAAAATAAAAGAAAGTTATTTTTCTAATTTTTGAAATGAAATGATTTTAAGTGTCTTCTTTGCTAACCACTTAAAATATATATGTAATTTTTCTTGATTGCAGCAAAGTATGAAAGTTACAGTGTTAAAAATGAAGAGTTTCTGGACATTCCTGGAGCTGTATCTGTCTTCAGCTAGAGATATTTCTTTATCTTACAGCAGGAATAGCATTATCCCTCATAAATTGTAGAGCACCCTGTACAATGTACTTTTCATTGCAATAGGAATAAGTAGTAATTTTGGAGGGTCCTTGAGCTAACTGTCAGTGACCTATCCTTAAAATTAAAAATGGCTGTAAGCAAGGTTTTGGGTAGTTCTCTAAAATATATGACCTTCCAATGTGAAATTACAGTCTCAATGAAGACAGTCAGATTTTGAACTGATTCAAGATTTTATCTGAGAAATACGTTTGTAATGTACTACTTCTGCTCTAATTCTGTAGTTAGTCAGAATGACGAAACTCTTTGGAACACCTTGTCCTTTATTATTCTGTATTTATAGTGCAGGTATCTGAACTGTTCTTCAAGAAGATGTTGTCTATTTCTAATTTTTTGATGATTTCCTTCTAGAAAGAAAGATTTTTTTTTTCTGGATAATGTCTTTCAGGAAGCTTTATCTTTTTGTGACAAATCTTTTTAAAATTACTTCGTCTTCTTTGACCATGGTTGTTAAATTCCTCTAATAACTTCCCCATTACTCAACGAACAAACAAGTAAAAATCAAACCAGCAAAAGAACCCTGGATTCCTCACTATACAACGTTGAAAGAAAACTTTTATTGCTTGAGAACAAGTGCTTCATGTTTGTATCTTTTTTTTTTCTGTTGTAATTCGTCTTGCCCAACTATTTTTCTGTCCTGAAAATTAATTACTCCAAATGCTGTTCTGAAATTAAGCTTACAATATTATGTTCTACAGATATAAGCTTTACAAAGTCAACTTTAAGAGTTCATGCTCTCTAGCAGTATCTTCCAAATGCTCTGTTTTATTTTCAGCATTATAGCTATGAACACGTAAGGTCCATATTGAGAAGCCATTGTGTGAAATGTAGGACACATATACAGAATCAATGTAATTTTTTCTGAATGGAGACTCAGCTATTTGTCTAATGAAGCTATTGTCTCTTGCTGACTTCCAGTGGAGGATCTCTGTACAGAATGTATGCAACAAGCAGGGTTCTGCATCTGGTGGCGGCAGGAAGCATTCCTCAAAAACATTTAGCTCTTACTCTGTTTCAGGGCTAAGGATTTACGGTAGAGTCCCCCTGCAATTCATTCTCTCCCCTTTGGAAATAGCTGACACTTGTTATCTATTCACTAGCAAATTGTTTTTTGCTGATTTTATATCTTACTGAGTTTCACTGAATATAGGTTTCAAATGCAAGAGGAACAAAACCTCTTCTTCTGAAACTGAGTACCGCACTGTAACTCTACAAATCTTCACCTGTTACAGCATACCCTTCTTCTTACAGAAATAGCCTTCATCAGCAGATAGCTGAAAAGAGCAAGTTAGGTTCATAGAACAGTATGTGGGAAGTGTCTCATATGCTTTTTTCATCCTGAGGCTCACATTTCAGATGCTGCTACCCTTAGAATCACGGTTGTTAACACCCAAAGACTTTTCAGTGATAGGGAATTGTGTCACTTAGATTTCTGGTAGTAAGAATATGGAATTCAAGAGTAAGACTTCAGATACAAAGAAATAGTCCTAGAGATATACTAACACTTTCTGATGGATGTGCAACTTCCAGATGTTTATGCTGTTAAGGAGAAAAAGTATCTCATAGAAACCCTTTAATCAGAACAATCATTCTGAACTTAAAAACTGATGCATATATATTAATACTGAAGAAATGAAAAATAGTGAAGAAATGAAGAACATTGATATTGAAGAAATCCCCCCTATTTTGGGTGTTAATGGAATTGCAAAATGGTAAATTAGCCTAGCATCAAATTGGGTAGTGCAGGGTCAGTGAAGGGCAGACTCCCGAAGGACACAAGCTCAGTCTTAGCTTAAAATCAAGAATGCTATGCCAGTTTGATTGGTGTTGGAAGTCATACTAGTTCTTAGTGCTGCCACAGAAAAGTCTTTCAATAATGCTTTTATATATATTTCCCACTCAGCAAGTCTCCCTGAAAAAACAATATTGTTTTTTCAGTCAAATTCTCAAGGCCTCTGGGGTATTTAGGACTATTTGACTTCATCAAATCATCTTGTGTAAGCAAGCTTGTTCACTATGTGTAAAATTAACTTTCCACTGGAATAAGAGACAGAATTACAGTGAAGTAAGCATATGGATTTTATTTTTAACAACACTGAAAATGATTTATCGTGTTTCTTATTTGTCTTTATCTTGTTTGCTCTCTGGAGCCTTCTGCAGCCTCTCCAGCAAGCATGATCCATGGATAAGCCATGCAGATGTGGTTAAGCAATGGAATTGGGTGCTGTGAAAAGTCAAGGGGGTTCTTCGTATCTGCTACGACCAGCTCGGTCACCACCATTAAACATCCACAAACTTGTCAGTGGTCCTTGCTCATGTGCTAGCTAGATCACTACGAAGCAAAAAGAGTTTTTTTCTCCTTTTCTGAACCCATGTCTGAACAGTACAATGCCTAACATTCAGTGTGTCAGGCTGGACCATGAATAGATATTACAGTGTTTCGAAGCAGAGTTGGTGATGATCTAGAGCTAATATAAAATAAAGCGTTAAATGTTGAGACACTGAGAGAGCAAGTTTCTAATTAGTAGTATTCCTGAAGTTCTGTTTAATCACTTTAGCATTCAGGGGAGCAGAATGTACCTGATGTACCAAGGTATAGCGCAGTGAGTGCACTCATTACAGTTGTGCTTTGATATACAGATCAAAGACTTGCATCTAGAGATGTAAGCTGCCATTGAAGTCCTTACTAAACATCTGCTTGATCATGTGCAACTGATTGTTTTATGTGTTTCGTGTCTTTGAGTAGTGCATTTAAGAACCAAGTTTGCTCAGTGTTTATTGGTATGATGATATGAATAGTAGCTATGGTATTGAAGTCAGCAACATTAGGACTGCTTATCAGCCTCAAACTAAAAGCTGTATTACAGGAACAGAGAATATCCATGACTTTACACTTCATCCACCCACACATTAAAATAAAATTGACATAACAATATTACATATATTATTTCCTTAAAAAATTGAATTGAGTGGTTTCTTGTATGCATTTACCATATATTTCCCAATGTTTTTATCCTATTTCTGTGGAAAGATGCCCCAGGCATCTTCCAAATTAAAGAAGAGTTAATGAGCATAAAAAGTGTGAATAGTTTGTACAACAGTGTATAACAGCTTCAGTAGCACTAATTGGGCTAAGTTCAATTACAGGTCTTTTAGAAAATAAAGATGGTATTTTATATGATACTTTGGCTAGAAACTTACCAGGCCCATGCATTAGGAAACAGCTAGGTATTCTACTTGTTCCCCAGGTTTTTCTTCCTTACCGTATACTGTGATGAAAGCCCCCTGGAATATGAAACAGAGAAACAGTGTTTTTATTTTATTTTATTTTTTTATTTTTTTCTTGAAAATTGGTTAAAAAAAAAAAACAGGTCTAAAAAAGCAGTGTGGAAAAGCATACCTTGGTCTCTTATTTTAAATGCCCTGTCCTAGAAACTCTGTGTGTGTGTGTGTGTGCGCGCGCACGAGTGAAGTTACAACTGCTCCTAAATTGGTGAACCAGTCTTGATTGGCAAAAGACCAGCCAGGGGAAGTTTCTTGTCAATGTCATTAAGCAAATTATCTCCTCTCCTTCATAACCCATACCTCTTCTTTAGCATTTAAAAACTACATTTACTCCTGTCTAGCATCCTTATATTCTCAGGCTATACCGAGACCAAGCTCCATGCAAGCTGCTGTTGACATCTTTCCCAAAACTTTCCTTTGCATGGGTCTTGAAATCCCACAACCATCTGAGGAGCTTTGACCAGTGTCCCTTCCCCCAGAGAGCTTGTTCACTTATGGTTTACTTCAGGAGTTCATTTTAGGAGTTGGATCAATATATTCTGCTAAAATTGCCTCACTGTTTAAATGTTCAAAGAAATGGAGATGAACATGGAAGATTATCATCTTCCTTGCCTTTGGGAGAGAAGGCAGTTATGTGTATATGTTGTAAGAGGAGTGCCTGTTTCTGTGACTTCAACTGATGGAAGTGCTGCAGACACCTCACTCCTTTCAGAGAGCTGCTGCCTAAACACCACCAGTGACCTCAGCTTTTCAGTAATTGCAGGGTCAAGCTCCTCTCCTGGCATCAGCCGTGCTCCTCATTCAGCCAGAGAAAGGTTCTCTCAATGTTGCATTGACCAGTTTTCCTAGGTTTTATCTTTTTCAGCTTCAAATGCAGCCTGGTGTTTCCCACATGGCCAGAAGTGAGGCAGCCCAGAGAAGTGGCTCATTCCGTGCTGCTCCAGGCTGGATACAGCATGCTGCGGGACACCTATGTGGGTTCACCATGTATCTTGGCCATGCGTTTCGGTTCAGGCCCAGTGTCCAGCTAGCATCCATAGAGACTGTGGGCAGGGAGAAGGCAAAGCAGCTGAGAGCATGAGATGGCATGCATGTGTCAGTCCCCAGGTTTCCCCCGTAATGCTCCATTTATGAGCCCTGGGGCATTTCTGCAACTCAAATAAATTATGCCGTCTGGAGTGAACATCTTTCCTGTTACAGAAGTAACAGAGAGCTCCTTTTTCTCTCAGCCTTGTGGCTTTGGGACTATCATGTGTGAATATTTACACATGGAGCAAAATGTTGATACTCTCTGCCCTGACCCAGGGCAGGACTGCTAGGCAGCTGGCAGCCCTACTGTTACCATGAAGCTGCAAGCAGAGTTTGCATCACCAGTAGAAATCCTGTTACAGAACTGCTTTGGTAAATGACTGAGGTGCTCAGTGGATTGTGACATACTCTTATGCAGTGACAGGAGAAATGGAAAGCTGATGAGCTGTACTTAGACTGAATCTGCTGAATGTACAAAATAACAAAAAATAAATCTCAACCCTGTCAATGAAGGATTCTGCCAAGTAGCTAAGGATCCTACTTCGTATTTTATTTTTGCATATAATCCTGTGAAAACCTCCTACCCTAGCAATAAATCTCACTGACCAGAATCAGTTGTGCCTTTATTTCTACCAATGAATAGTGTAAGAAAACCACAACCACACAATGAGTTCTAGCAAGTAATTGCAAGAAAGTGGTGTGGTGTTTGCTTTGAAGTCTCAAATATCAGCTATTTATTTGTTGTTGTTTGCTAGATAAGCTCTTCATTATGAATGCATCAGTCAGCATCTGAAAGCTGCCTTGAGATGGCCTCTTCCATTACACCAGGTCTGATTCCCATTAATTTACCTGGTTTTGATTCCAGAAGAGTGAGAGTATGGCTTATGTTCCATATAGGGCATGGTGCAGACCTTTGCTGTGCCAAGGGGATTGTAGGTTTTGTCAGCAGACAGGATTTAATTCTTCTGTCATGTACCACGTAGCTGGACTGCAGATGTATGAATTACACATAGGAAGTTGCTTTGTCTCCACGTCCTAGAAACCTGGTCCCTCTGGTGAGTAGATGTGACCAATCTTAACTCTCAGTGTGAGAAGAGAAAATACTGTAGGGGAAAATGCTTGTATGTAACAGAAGAGGAGACTGATTGGGGAATGCTTTCTCTGATCGCAGTCTCTGCCTAAATCTGGTGTAATATGATCATCACAGGACAATTGTATTTTCTGTAGAATTAGAAATTTGCTTTTAAAATATTTTCCTAGAGCTCAAAGAAAGAGGAACAGCTAAAATGCCTAGTTGAAGGTGGAGCTACCCAGACAAGGTGTTTTTCTTCCAGTTTTTTTTTTTTTTTTTTGCTGTGGCTTGACTTTCTCCTTTTTTTTCTTCATCCAGCATCCTCTCTTCCCCTACTGCTCTTCTCACAGTCGCTGTATAACATCTGCTTTCTCACTCTTCCTTCTGCATGACACCAGGTGCTTTGAAAGACTTCTTATCAGCTCCCAGCAAACAGTACATCAATGCTGTCTCCTACCGCCATTCGAATGACTCCAAGTTCTGTTCTTCTTTGAAGGCCTCCAATCACTGGCCAACATGACATATATCAGTCCATCTTCCATCTCCTACTTTCTTCTGTCTCTTGATTTTTATTTGATGTGTAGTCTTAATATTAATATGATAGTTATCTGAAGTTTAGCAACTAATTACAAACTTTATTGTGCGTTTATACAGAAGAAAGTTCTTAAGTAGATTTTCTGGCATAAAACAAATAGAAGTGTAGAGGTTTTCCCCTCACTTCAAGTTTTTTCTTGTATTTAAAATGACCTCCTGGGACTGAAGTGTAAAAGCAATGCATTTAAATCCCCCAAACCATTGCTCTCCAGAGCATTATTCTGTGGCAAAACAGGCCAGTGACAGATAATCACATACTGTTTCTTCAAAAAGAAAGCTTTTCCCTTTTTCCTTAATAAATAATCAGAAATAAACCAAAGATTAAAGAAATTGATACACAAAGATGGGGCCAAGCCTGAAGTATTGGATGAAGATAATCCTTCCATTAGAAGGGAAGAATATTGCGTTTGACATTGCTAGCCATATCCAGAAGTGATTGCATAGTTTCTGCAATGCCAGGTTCTAGACTTCTGGAGAATAATTAATTTTCACTCACAGACAGTAGCTTTCTATTTAGCATATTTTCCCCCTCCATATTACAGCCATTTTACCACCAGTAAGTACAACTTCCTGTATTTATACAATACAGATTAATATATCAAGAGACAAGTTCATGTCGATCATACATATCTCAAAGCAGCATACAATGGGTTATTTACTAAAAGTACATGCACTTAGACAATTAATTGGCTGTGAATGTTCTGTATAAATAACTTTTAGAGTGGCTGTGCACTGACCTTTAAAAAGCTCACTTTAGTCTCAGCTCCAGCATCCCTGAAGACCGAACTAATTGATTTAGAACTAAACCTGAGTAAACATCATAACAAGTAGATACAGAAGTGAGCTAGTGTTGTGGTTAAAACCAGACTGAAATTTCAGTATGTTGAAAAGAGAGTTAAGATAAAGCAGTTTAAAATTGATGCTTGAAATGAAAGGAGTGAAGTAAAAAGATAAAGCCTGGTCATAGGTACCAGCTTCTTTTCAGCTAGGGTCAGTTGCATTTGAAAATTATGGTTCTAATAAGCAATACCAAATGATTTGGGAATTTATCTCCATTTCTAGTGGACAGCTGTCTGCTGACTGACACTTTTACTGGTTTTCCCAGACAAGACAAAGGACTGAGTGAACTCTAGAGACAGAGTGACATCACCATTAACTATCCCTTTGGTCAGAATTAAGATAAATTTCAGTTTTCCCATTTAAAAGTGAGAACAAATTTTTCCAAGTCATAGTGACTGGTCTGACACTGACTATGGCTTGGATGTCTGACAAACCCAGCTTTTGTTAGAAAATATAAGTGTTAGCTTGAAATATTTCTCTGGAAGCATCACGGATTCAGTGAGTCCTCAATAAATCCAGGACAGGATCTGTGGATCCAGCTTGGTCTCTGTGTAGTAAATTCAACAGACCCAGGATCCTGTTCTGGTTCTAAGGAGAATTGCTCATGTTATTTACTATGCCATCCTGAAGAGAGTGTAATTGTTCCCTTAGCTGCTAGCACTGAGCATCTCTCTGTCAGGAATGGTCCTTGCCTTCTACCAGATGTCACATTTTCCTGGGAATCGTCAGGGGAAGTGCCAGTTAGAGTTAAAGGCATGCCCTGGATGACTCTTAATTGTTTATCAGTACAAACATTTGGGTTCCCAGAACACCCACTGATGCTGCTTCATTTACTGATACGGATACAGCTTGTCTACAAGAACCATCACGTTACTTCTGCAGCCCACAGGTGGATTTCTGGGCAGAGCAGCTTCCAGTTAGGCTCCCATGATGGGTTCAGCCAGGTCAGAGGCTTGAGGTGGGCTGCCGTGCAGCCTGGTTCCAGCCAGGTTAGGGACTATTTGCAGAGTAGATCTTCTGAGTTACTTGTCTTGGGCTCCCTTTGCAGCCAGTGGAAGCCTTAGGGTATGAGCCATCCAAACTCAAAATACATGAACGGTGCCTTATAGGGCCTATTTCTCACCATTGGCTATAAAGAGAGAGTGGATGACCTACCAGTGCTTAAAGAGGGATGTCGTGATTGCCAGTCCATGTCCCGTGGTTAACAAGGATGCCTGCAGTGTGCTCAGCTTCTGAGATCCAGGAGGGCTTTCAGTTCACAGGAAGTGTGGGAAGGTTTCCTTTTCATGAGGATATAAGACTTAAACTGTCTTTTGAGAAAAACAAAGTTTTATGTGAACTAGAATACCATTTTTTGACCAGAACTATATTACATCTCCTTTGTAGAGATAATGACTAATCATAGCACAAAACTCTGGAGGTTAAGACATGTTTATTTTAATCAAATAGTCTTTGAAACAGCCAGTACTCCAGAAATACAAATGATGCAGTGATTTTAATTAGGCTCTGCTCCTTTATCTTTCTATCTCTTGCCCTAGTGTTCTAATGTTTACATTTTAACACAGTTTCGTGTCCAGCGTTGACCTCCTACAAAGGATTTAGGACTCCTTTTTGAAACAGTGCAGCATTTAACACATGTATTTAGAAGCCACTTACAGGTGAATTTAGGCATGTTACAAGAATCTGCACTGATTTGTTCAAAGCACCAAATGAGTTGTACCAGGCATTCAGAGGCCAGGAATGCCACTATATTCCCTGTTCTGAATCATAACTGTGGGGTTCAGAAGTCAGTCTGGGTCTCCTACACCAACAACTTACTGTAACATATTGACTCCAAATCCTTTCCAGGTTCATTACTAGTTCTCAAGGACCCTCAGTGACAGTTGCTGCTAATCTCTTCTCTTGAATTTATTGAAGAAGTCAGAGAAAAGGATTCTGTACTTGGGTTTGTGGACCCAGGCCCAGCAAATACATCTCTGTAAAATGTCTTGTTATAAAGTAGGAGCGCAAGTGAGGCTCATACAGGGTCAAAGAGCCAAATAGGGGTCGCAAAATGAATATTTGAGGTTATTTTCAGATCAGTTAAAATTAGGCTTTGAGTATTTTTAAAGGCTTTGGCGTTATGATCAGTTCAGTAACTGATTTTATATCTCACAGTATTGCAGTGTTTTAGGTTAGGAATTTCGGCAACATCCATTTTAACAAAGTCTTTAGCATACACATGCGCGCACACGCATGCACACACACACGCAGAACCAAAGTATTTACTTTTATTGTGTATTACTGAAGTTTCAAATAACAAATAATGTAAATGACATCTCATGGAACAAACTAGAATATTTTATTCTAACATAAATACTTTCTTCTAAATAGTTATTGGTGCCAAAATTAGTCTAATTTCTAGGAAAGATCCAATTCTAACTTTTATTTTCTGATTTTCAGTGTTGTATATATCTATCTATATCTGCTGCCTGCATAAACATATCCGTTCTCATCACTTACAATAATACAGAAATAAACAATCCTTCAGTGACTGACAGATGTAAAAATTAAAACCAATATTTGAAAATACTTTCTCACATAATATATACAAAACCAGCTGTGGAGCTGGTACAGGATGCTCTTGTAGACAAGAATTTAAAGACATTCCCAATGAGATTAAATATTTACTATCAGTAAAAGTAATGTAGTATTTGCAGTTATACAACCAGTACTACAAAAGGAACTGTAAAATTGTTTTTATCTCATGCTTGAGGGCTAAAGTTTGTCAAGAATAAAGAGTGATAGGTGAAGGATAGATAGTTTCACTCTTGTCCCCTATGAGATTATTGCATTTTCAATTTGAGATAGTACGGTTGGAGATAGGATATCAAAGATGAATTATGGCACTGTACACATTCATATTTGCCTTCATATTGAAGACTGTGTGCACTCCGGTCCCCTCATTTCAGTAGGGAAGTGATTGTCCCCCTGTACTTGGCTCTGGTGAGGCCACATCTTGAATATTGTGTTCAGTTTTGAGCCCCTCACTACAAGGACATCGAGGTGCTGGAGCGTGTCCAAAGAAGGGCAACGAAGCTGGCAAAGGGTCTGGAGAACAAGTCTTACGAGGAGCAGCTGAGGGAGCTGGGGTTGTTTAGCCTGGAGGAAAGGAGGCTCAGGGGAGACCTTATCGCTCTATACAACTGCCTTAAAGGAGGCTGTAGTGAGGTAGTGTTCAGTCTCTTCTCCCAAGCATCAAGTGATAAGACAAGAGGAAATGGCCTCAAGTTGAGCCAGGGGAGGCTTAGTTTGGATATTAGGAAAAATTTCTTCACTGAAAGGGTTGTGAAGCATTGGAACAAGCTGCCCAGGAAAGTGGTTGAGTCACCATGCCTGGAGGTATTCAAAAGATGTGTAGATGTGGTGCTTAGGGTTATGGTTTAGTGGTAGACTTGGCAATGCTAGGTTAACGGTCGGACATGAGGATCTTAGAGGTCTTTTCCAACCTAAATGATTATATGATTCTATGAACCCGTACAAGTTCAGAGAAGGGCGATAAGCACAATCGAATATGTGGACTGTCTCTCACATGAGGAATGATTGAGCAAGCTAGTGTTCCTTGATCTGGAAAAGAGATGACTTAGGGAAGTATAACAGAAGACTGCTGTTGTGGTTTAACCCGGCAGGTAGCTAAGCACCACACAGCTGTTCGCTCACTCTCACCCCACACCCCAAACTAGTGGGATGAGGGAGAGAATCGTGAAAAAGAAAAAAAAAGCTTGTGGGTTGAGATAAAGACAGTTTAATAGGACAGAAAAGAAAGGGAAAATAATGATAATAATAATAATAATAATGATAATAGTAAAAGAATATACAAAGCAAGTGTACAAAATGCAATGCGCAATGCAATTACTCACCACCCGCTGACCGATGCCCAGCCTGTTCCCGAGCAGCGGCCCCCCCTTTTGCCCCAGCCAGCACCCCAGTTTTATTGTTCAGCATGACATCCTATGGTATGCAATATCCCTTTGGTCAGTTTGGGTCAGCTGTCCTGGTCCTGTCCCCTCCCAGCTTCTTGTGCACCCCCAGCCTCCTCGCTGGCAGGGCAATATGAGGAGCTGGAAAGTCCTTGGCTCTGTATAAACACTGCTCTGCAGCAACTGAAAACATCACCATTATCTTCATCAAAAAATCCAAAATACAGCATTGTGTGAACCTCTACGAAGAGAATTTAACTGTATCCCAGCCAAAACCATGACAACTGCAAAATTATGAATGGCATGAAGTGGGCAGAGAAAGATTAACTCATCCAATACAAAATATAGGAATAAAAAGTGGTAGGTAGGTTCAAAACAAGTAAAAGGAGATAATTCTCCAGTCAACAGACAACCTCATGCAAATGACATTGTGAACACAAGAAGCTTGTGTGGATTCAATGGATGACAGGAAAAGTATGCAGATAAGAGATCCATTGTGGTTTACCAGACAGAAACATTATGTCAAGCTCAGAAAATACCCTGAATAAAAGTAATTTGAGCCTATGACAATATTAGGAAAGAAATATCATGTTTTCCTTGGTTTTGCTCTTCCCTAGCTATTTCCTTCAGCTAGATAGATTCTTGCTCTGAATCAGTAGAGGAATTCTTGTGTTCTTACTCTGGGTCAGATCCCACAGGACAGTCAATACCTTTTTCTGGATTCAAAACAATAAATCGAATAGACATCGATTTTTACTCAAAAAA
>VXAL01003294.1:99085-120337 GCA_013399475.1 Chauna torquata | reverse complement strand
CTTCTGTTTAGAGATCACAACTTCTGTTGCATAAAAGTTGATATTCATGGGCCTTTAGCTTTGTTTGTCACTTAGGGTAATTAGTGAACTTGGTTGCTCATTATTCCCTCACTTGTTCAGATGGTTTGGACAAATAGAGGTTTTTCTTTTCTTGGTTGTTTGTATTAAAGCACCTAGCAGTGTTGCACAGAAGTAAAAGAATAGTTTGAATGTGGTAAATCCTCAGATTTCATACACACATTGTTAGGCACTTGCTTTCAGAATTCCACAATATACAGTGTGCTACATGTTGAAGAGGCCGTCTCGGGAAGTTACCTTTCCCTTAAAAAAATGTGCCAGTGTTTTCCCTGATATTTTGGGCACAACATTTGCCCTGTTCACATTTACGTAAGATCTGAGTTCTCCTGAGTAAGCTTTATGGCTTATATACTCAATGATTATGACTGAATTCATAGTAATTGCGCTTTGCTGTTCTCTTAGTAGGACTGAAAAGGGGAAGGAAAGCTTGTTTATACGCTGTGCAATCTTTTCTGTGTTCAGAATGTCCCACTATTACAATGGACAAGCCAACACAGAAGAGTACTTTCTCAACAAAGCAGGAGTTAACATCAAACCCTAAAGTAATGCAGCTTGTTTCAGGCAAACTCGGTAAACATTTACATTGTGCCAGTTCTGAAGTCAGGAATCATTTTTAATATCTGACAATGGCTAAATTAGACAGTTTTCCATTACTGCCTAGAAAAGTAAAAGCGTAATTGCTACTTGAGTCTGGTGAAATGGATTCTGCATTGTGATATTTAACACATACAGAATGAGCAAGATAAAATCAATAAAAAGTAGACTGAAACTTTTTGCTTTCCCTCCCTTTACTTGCTGTTGCCTAGGAGCACTAGGTAATTGATGCAAGTATTTATTGCAGAGGTTTGGAAACCACACTCTTCTTATATAACGTTTCTCTGTAAAATTTGTGTATTCCAGTCAGAGTTCACAACAAATGTATTGACTAAAGTCAGCCTGGTTTCCCATAGGACGTAAATAAGGGGTGGCTGTACACTTTCAGAGGTAGAAGCTGGATGCCACTTTTAGGACCTGTGAATGCCAATACAAAATATAATTCTGGAATACCAGGGCTGCTGCAACCTCCTCCCAGGGGTGGCGCATCATTGTCTTCTGGGTTCAGACATCAGAGGTTTTGGGTAACAGCTGGGTAATTTGGCTTGTGCATTGTTGGCAAGGGGTTTCCTCCTCACCTAAAGTCCCAGACTTGTCAGGTGTAGACATGGCAGTAAGTAGGAGAGGATTGTCCGGTAGGCTACCTCTAACCTGCAGGCCATTGGCTCAACGCCTCTCTGTAATCCAGCTTCTAGGCATCAGTACATAGAAATAAGAGATTTAAGGTTAGTCTTGAAACTTCTCTTACTCTACTGGCAATCTATTAATAGACACATTTGAGCCTGAAAATTATTACAGGCATGAGCACATTCAGATTCTCTTTGAAAGTGCATGGTCACTACTTTTCTTTTTAACAACCTCTGAAAAGATGTGGTGGAAGGAAAGGAAAGTAAAATCCCCATAAAACTTTCCTTCTCAAATCAACATGCTTCGTAGTTTTTACCTGCTGGTGTCCTTGATACCCTTTGCTCAGAGCACAGAATAGCTATCGTGACACTCTGTGTATTCGTATTAAAGCTGTAAGAATAATCTGAAGGGAATAATTTATTTGATGTATTGATCTGCCCTCTCACCTTTTTGTCTGCCTTGTCCATTTAGACAGAAAGGTCTTTGGTCACAACCAGACCCCAATAAAGTCAATAGCAAGGTACTGATAGACCTCACTGAAGCCTGGATCTTACCCTGGGGGTTTTCACTTAGCAGCATTATGGAGCCATGATATTTACAAAGCAAAATGGACCAATTATTTAAACAAGGATACAGAAAGTGAACAAATAGTTATGTGAGCACTGAAGGAAAAAAGTTTAGTCTGGGCCCTGGGTCAATTCTCCAATGTCTAATAAGAAGCAAGTGCACACCTCGGGCTTTCCCTCATGCTTCATTTTGACAGACTGTTTTCACGAGGCTATTGTGAAGATAGTATCTTGGAGACCTTTGTCAAATCTGGTTTAAGTTAGCCAATAGGAATGAAAATTACCAAATGGGAGGGAAGGCAGGGAACAGACACAGAGAGCGATTGCATAAGCCAAATACTCTAGGAAAACAGTTTAAAGTTACTATTTTCAGAAGAATTTTAATTGGTTGCCCTTTATTTCTGTGTAATTTTAGAGGTTTTTTTAGCATTATTCTCAACAGGAAATTTTAATAGATTATTCGTTTTCTCTAGCTGCAGTTTTATAACATGTGCCTTCATGAAATCTAATAAACATGTTTCTTCATGCTTAGATTCCTCTCAAACAAATTAGTAAGGAGGTTTGCAACAGACAGTCAGAAACCAAAGAGAAGGAGTGAGGGAGAAACGATTGTTTCCCCAGCTCCAATTGCTTGTCCTTTAGACGCACCAAATCATAGAACAGACAGATCATACCTGTGCTTTATATAGATATTTGTACGGCTAAGGAAAGGGGCTTGCTAACTGTGCAGTAAGATATGTCCTTTTTAGAGTTAGAGGAGGATATTTTGGAGAACCAGAGCCAGAGAAAATGTAGGGTGTATTCAATGCCTTTCCAAAGAGTCCTAAAATAAAGCAGGAAAAATAAAGGAACAAATTAAAGGTTCTTTGAAAAAGAACATCCATAACACACAGAGATAATGAAGCTTCATAATGAATTGCTTGAAGATCTCAGGTTTAAAGACTTTCTGTAGAAATGGAGAGAGCAACTAACAGAAGATAACGAAATTGTATTATCCAAATTGCACCCAGTTTGTCCAAGAATGTCTAAACTGTTAAGCTTCTTGCAAATCAGTCATCTATCTTCAGAAAAACACAAGTTTGCAAAATTTGAACACTGATTGCTTGCAGAGATTTTGAACACCCTCAATTCCTGTTAATGTCAGTAAGTATACTCAGCAGGATACTGGGAAATCAGAAAAAACTGCCATACATCTTGGAAAGTCCAGGAATTTTCTGTACTTTTGATACTGATAATTTTCTGAAAAATGCTTCCTGTGTATGTTTGTATGACAGCCCAACAGCAAAAAGGTTGTTGTAATTTCAAACTGTTATATACAGTGACATGGTATTGAAGAGCTCTGAGGTATTGATCAGAACATGCAGGAGAATGAATGACAGACTCAGGAACGGATTTCAGTGACAGAGTTCAGCTTTATGGGTATAACAGAGCAACTGGGCAATAAATGTCTAAATCATGCTCACATAGTAGGCAATTAATAGACTTCAGTGCACGGTTACAAGAACATAGCCATAAAACCAGTGATTTATGATGGAACTTCCTCTTCAGCCCAAACTAGGATGCAGCCTTTTCCCCGTGTGAGATGGCATAGAGGTTTGCAAGGGAGGATTCTCCTAAAGAACTTTAATGCCCTCGTTAATATGATATAACTTTTGGTTAGCCCTGAAGTGGTCAGGCAGTTGGACCAGATGATCTTTGAAGATTTGTTCCAACTGAACTCCTCTATTTTCTCCTCTTCTCTCCTCTCCTCTTCTCTCCTCTTCTCTCCTCTTCTCTTCTCTTCTCTTCTCTTCTCTTCTCTTCTCTTCTCTTCTCTTCTCTTCTCTTCTCTTCTCTTCTCTTCTCTTCTCTTCTCTTCTCTTCTCTTCTCTTCTCTTCTCCTCTCTGTTTGGTAGGTCTCGATTCATACAGCCTGGCTGTAGATATCTCACTGAATTGCCCAGATTCGAGTGAAATAAGAAATCAGAGATGGAAAGGAAATGTACTCAAGAGGTACCACTGACTACATAGGAGCTTGGAGCAAGTGGTGGCCTGAGTCAGGCATTTCAATTAAATGAAGACTGGATTAGACCGAATGAATTTAGGTTATGGTCCACCACCTAAATCTATCTCACTTACTTCTAAGAGAATATTGAGAACTTCTAAATTGATTTGTCTTAACTTTATAAATATGAAAATTTTATATCTTACTATGCTTCCATCATAGAGAGGGGGAAAAGAAACAGAAGCCAGAGGATGATAGAAATACATTTTAGATCCTCAAAGATCTTCTGTTGCTATGGACAAGAGTGTCTAAAGGTAAAGACTAGAATATAGCTTGCCTTAGACCTAACTGGCTCTAGATGATGAGCCAATCTGGTTTTCTAGGATGTGGGTAGTGAGATGGTGAAGCATTGAAGCAGAGCAGTCTAGCTCACATCACATTCTCTGCTACATTCATTCCTCCCTCCCATCTATAAGGATAGGAGCATTCAGGATAGGAGGCAAGTGAATAGCAATACATCATAATTGTAAACATGTGGAAAGGTGCATGAATTCTTTTTGACCATTCCCTTCCATATATCATGAAATTTAAGCTTCGGATCCTCATAAATTCTCCTCAGCCTTCCACTTTGCATTGTTATGTAACCCTTCCCCCCTTTTTAAATCCAAGGGGCAATTACATACAGAAAACCATCCCTTTGTGACTGCAAAAGCAATTGGTCCATTGTATGCATCAGAGGTAGTCTGCCCCAGCCTTCCAGTTCAGTGTAATTAAGCTGGGCCAGCTGCAGCCCCAGAGTGCCTGCATATTCAGAAATGAACTTTTTTTCTCAGTGTTTACAGCAATCCCAAGAGGTATGTTTAGCTTGGCTCCTGACCCCTTGTAAGGCAAGCTTAGGTCCTAGTGCAATTTGACTCCCAGCACCTAAGAATCCAAACTCAAGGCCTTCCAGAGGTCAAATGTCTCAGCTGCCTCTGAAGCAATCCTACAGAAACCCACACCAAAACTCAGAAGGTGCAGCTCAGATAACTAATGTCTTCCTCATGACCTCGTCAAACTGATTCCAGCCCTATACTTGATTAGCAATCCTGATATCCAGAATCATGTACCAAAAAATACTTGTCAGCTTTCACAGATCAAATATCTTTGTGGCTATATTCCTTCAGTGGGACCCCATTCTTCTTTCTCTGTTGATTCATTTGTGAGCATATTAATTTCAGTGACACTGCTTCTTGCATAAATTGCCCAATCATTCCAATGCGCGCCTGGAGCTAATCCTCTGCTGCCTGAAGCACGAGAGTGTTAATCCTGGAAACCAGCAAAAAAGCTTCAACAAATACTGTTTTAATCAGTTGACTCCCATTCCTACAAAGGTGATTTCTGAGTAAATATAACCTGAAAGCAATATTGGTTTGGAATACCAGTTATCTTTCTTGTCTTGACCCCAACAACAGCTTTAATAAGAACAGCTCTTTTTAGTATATTGCAATACTGTGTTAGATCAGATCTCCCTGATCTGATCATGGTGCAAGATCATGGATGAATTTGATTCAGCATGAACTATTTTTTGCTCTTCTTTGTTTTCTTAAGCTTACAGATGGGCCAAACATACTGGAATAAGACTTGCAGTCTCCTACATTTGACAAATTCCCCTCAATATTTTTGGAAACCTTAATTATCCAGGGTTTTCACAGAATCATAGGAAAGTTTGGGTGGAAGGGACATTAAAGATCATGTAGTTCCAACCCCTCTGCCACGGGCAGGGACATCTCTCACTAGATCAGGCTGCCCAAAGCCCCATCCAACCTGGCTTTGAACACTTCCTGAAATGGGGCATCCACAACTTCTCAGGACAACCTGTTCCAGTGCCTTGCCACCCTCTGAGTGAAGAATTTCTTCCTTATATCTAATCTAAACCTACTGTCTTTTAGTTTAAACCTTTACCCCTTTCTGCAGTCCTACAGTTTCAGACTGACCCTACAACTGGTAAAACTCAGATACTAAGTGAATATGACAGGACTCCCCAGATTTGTCCTTCCTGCAGAACATAGATTGTGGTCCTGTGGAAGTCAAGAGTAACAAAATGTGGAGAAAAACTCCTTATACAACCTGTCATTTTTGCAGATACTCACTTGAAAACGTCTATCATCACCTAAAGCCGGGAGCTGGGCTGCTGACCAGTACTATAATTTAGGGTTGTCCTTGGACCTCAGTGTTTTGCTGGTCAAACTCAGACTTGAGTTCAGGAGTTTATGACAATTCAGTGACTTTCACATTAGAAGACTGTCAGTATTCAAGTAGAGAGTACATTGTTAACATTACCTGAAGTTTGTTGAAAAGATAATTTTTCAGTTACCCTAAAAAAGCATCTCTCAAAGGCAATAATATTTTTTAATTAAATGTTTTTCTTTGATATTCTCGAAAGAAACTGGAACTAATCTTCTTTGAGGTTTCAGAAGCATTATCTTTTTCACTCCAGTAAATTTGGTTTCTTCATTTTCAGGCATCAAGATGAGGGTAGAAACACAATACTTAGGAAAACTTTATGCATCCATATTCCCAGGACAACCTGATACACAAAATAACAAATCTTTCAAAATCAGAGAAGGTCCCAAAACAATGTCTAAATCTGGATGTCTTTGCTAGGGGTAGCTCTCTAGGGTAGTTATGTGTAAACCACAATTCCAGTTCCACTTTGATTTCATTGCCTGATTTGCAGCTGAAATTTTTTGGAAAAGTTTAAATATGGTTGGGGGTAGTCATACAGAATTGCAGGGGCTTTTTTAGACTGCAGGTTGAATCTTTTAAACATTTTTCCATGGTGGCTCCAAGTCTTGTGGTCAATAACTGTGTAATATGGTGGATGCCAGTAATGTTAAATATTTCAAACTAAGTTCTGATAGCATTTCAGAATAAGAGACAGTAGTACCTTTGCAATTTAGGCACAAAGCACAGGCAATGTTAACAATAATGACTGAAACAAAAACTGTGTACAAATTTACTTGTTTAATAAAATAACCCAAACTGTCTTGCACAAGCAAAGAAAAATTGATAAAATCTCCTCATCCAGTTAAAACTTTTTTTTTTGCAATAAGAGTTACAGAGAAACAATTCAAAGAACAAATACCCCACACTATTTTGCCTTCTTATACAATCAGTTGACTAGTCCCAGCAGTTTTCATTGTCACTACTCAAACTGCAGGAAATATGAATATAAAGTAGTTGACAAAGTTTCACTTTTCTGTTCACATAGATTTATGAACAATAAGTAGCAAAACTATTCAAAATCACTCATAATTAATTATGCATTAGAAATATCTTTTTCATGCCTGCAAAGCACTGGTTGCATAAACTGTAAGTGTATGGTCATTCCTGGTGGTAGGCTATGTGCCGTATTTCATATTCTGATCATGATAGCTGTAGTATATTAAGTGATAGGGTGAATTTGTATATGTAAGCATGTAAACTCAGAGCTTGGATTATGCACTTTTTGTTGTTGTTGTTGTTGTTCAGAATAACCTATCTGAAGATTGAGAAATCATGAAGATTTCTGTTAAAAAAGTTATGCGGCTAGAATTCATGGCAACATGGCTGAGTGGGAATGATGTATACCCCTGCACTCTCCTTGCTTTCCAAATTCGAGAGTTGCTCTGTTCTCAATGCATTTTGGAAAGTTAATGAAAATGTAGTTTTGTACTTGTGAGATGAGTTGAAATAAATGTCTCCAGAAAACTCCACAATATTTTAAAAGGTAATTTTAGTCCTAATGGAGCCAATCAATAGACGTACCAGTCTCACTAGATTTGCTTCAATTCCCATTTGAGTCAATGGAGAGAATCCCATTGGCTTTAAGTAGGAATTAGATTAGCAGGATTTATGAAGTAATTGTGTTTGGTCTGTGTTAGGAATAGGAAACTCTCGAAATTATCCCCTATTTGAGGAAATCAAGTCTCTGTACCTTGTCTTCAGATTGCATATTGAGAGAGAGAGGGAGAAAAAGCCAAATTTCTATTTGTCAGATAGTCTGTGCACATTGTAGTGAGTGGCAAGACAGAAAAATATAT
The DNA here is from genome assembly GCA_013399475.1 of Chauna torquata. Lineage (NCBI taxonomy): Eukaryota > Metazoa > Chordata > Aves > Anseriformes > Anhimidae > Chauna > Chauna torquata. Next base: position 112,424 of record VXAL01003294.1, on the reverse strand, counting down.
TCCACAACAGGAGGCTGATAAAAGTCAATAGTCTCATCCTTAACTTCAGAATGTAGTAAGCTGAAATATTTGGAGAGAAGGAATTAAGCATGCACATTGGTTTCAAATTACTGATATTTAAAACTTTTCTCATATAGTCTTTATTCATACATGTATCAGGCCTTGAAGACAAATTCAGAAGAAAATAGCTTGTGGTCCTTAGACAAACAGCTCTGGCTGGTTACTTTGTAAAAGAATGAAGAAGCAAAAATGTGTGTACAGACAGGCTTTGCAGAATATATTTTTCCATGGTAAAAAGTCACGTACTGTAATATCTGCAGCAAGTATAGCACCTTTTCTTCTCACCTCTGTTTCACAAAGCCTATGTGTGAACTTCTTTTCTGCTTGCCTCTAACACAGCCTTCTAATTTAGCCAACCTTTCATTTATGAATGTGGTCTGAGCACAACGTTCAACCTATTTCCAAGCTCCTTGAGGGCTCAGAGGCAATCAAATCCATCTTTAAATGAAAATGATGAACATAAGTCCAATAAGTCCTATATACTTCTAACGACATCAACTTTCGTTTTGCCTCCCTGCTCCTTGTCTGCGAAAGGGCTCATACTTCATTCAGCAACCTCAGAGAGTTTGATTTAAGATGTGGATTTTATTGCTGCCTATTTTTATAGCAGAGGTTTATAAATATATCTATATATCTATATCTATGTGTCTTTGTCTCTGTTGTTCATTGAAGTTAGAGGTGCGTCAGTGTACTGGGTTTATGCAGCAAGGTTTTGGTAGCGAGGGGCTGCAGGGGTGGCCTCTGTGAGAAGATTCCAGAAGCTGCCCCATGTCAGATAAGAGCTAGTTCCAACTGGCACCAAAAGGGACCTGTTGCTGGCCAGAGCTGAGCCAGTGAGTGACGCTGGTTGTGCCTCTGTGAGAGCAGATTTAAGAAAGGGAAAAAACTGCTGTGCAACAGCAGCTGGGAGAGAGGAGTGAGACACAACCCTGCAGACACCAAGGTCACTGAAGAAGGAGGGGGAGGAGGTGCTCCAGGTGCCAGAGCAGAAGTTTCCCTGCAGCCCATGGAGAGGACCATGGTGGAGCAGGCTGTCCCCCTGCAGCCCATGGGGTACCACGCCAGAGCAGACTTCCATGCTGCAGCCCCTAGAGAGGAGCCCACAGTGGAGCAGGAGGTCTGGTGACAACTGCCTGTGCTGGAGCAGTTTGCTCCTGAAGGATGGACCCCGTGGTACAGACCCATATTGGAGCAGCTCTTGAAGTGCTGCAGCCTGAGGGAAGCCCATGCAGGATCCGTTCGGGAAGGATGGCATCCCGTGGGAGGGACCCCACGCTGGAGCAGGGGAAGAGAGTGACCACAAAGGAGCGGCAGAGACAAAGTGATGTGGGCTGACTGCAGCCCCCATTCCCCGTTCCCCTGTGCTGCTTGGGGGGAGGAGGTAGGAGAGGGTGGATGGGGGGTAGGTGTTTTTGGTTTGCTTTTAATTTCTCACAGCTCTTGTCTGCTAGTGATAGGTACTAAATTATATTAATCTCCCTACGTTGAGTCTGTTTTGTCTGTGACAATAAATGGTGAGTGATCTCCCTGTCCTTATTTCAACCCACGAGCTTTCTTTCATTGTATTTTCTTCTCCTTGTCATTTTGAGGAGGAGGAGTGAGAGAGTGACGTGGTGGAGTTGTGCTGCCTACTGGTGTGAAACTACCACAGTCGTCCTGTAGAAGCATCACTACTTTCTGTGCTCACTAGTTTGACCAGAAAGGCCTTACTACTTGTGTTGAAATTTTCCTATTATTCAAAGGATATTTGATGCCTTGATAAATACATCTGTATTTCACAAACACCTTAGCATTTGACCTGTCATTATAGAGGTGTAATGCAACATGGAGAGAACACAGGAGGCTGTAGTCTTTTCCCTGAATTATCCGGGGAACTAGAGCACTGACTGTATTGTTACTTTTTACATATCAACTGGACCTATCTTTATTACTGGTTCTACTAAACACTCAGGAAGTCACAATTCTTGCACAGTGGTAAAATATGAACTCATTCTTTTTACAGTAAGACTTTGAAAACTCTTTAGTGTTACTCTCAACCATACGCAAATGAGCTCACATGGAGACTACTGTCCCAGCAGGAGAGATAATGGAGAGAGCATTGTAGATCTTTGTGTGCTTTGGAAATTGTAACTTGACTACAATATTATACAGTCCTTAAAATGCATTAAAAGTGAATAGTCTAAGGGTGGTCAGTTACATACTCAGAAAGATTCGGTGTTTTCAATATTATAGTGTTAGCCATGTTTATCCAAACGAGTGATCTGATGGGATAACCGGATGAAAATTGCTTAAGTGCTTTATAATGGCTGTGGCTTGCAGAGTAAATCATACACATTTTAGAGTTAAAAATAAATTGAGCTCATGTTGCTACAGAAACTACTGCTGCTGTAGTTTTGGGAGATGTGTGTCATCCATTACTGTGCTTAAATCCAGGCTTTAATAGCAACTTATAAACTATTTCTATTTTCCCAATGTAATTCTGAGTATTTTGAAGCTGCTGCATATGATAATTAATTTAAATATAGCAATCCTTATTTATTTTATTTATACATATATATTTTTACAAAAGTAATAAAGAAATAATTAAGTTTTATAGTGATGTATCTGGAAAATTTTGAAGACTAGTACCTTGACCCTGAAATTCTCTTGTGGATCCACATCAGTATATAGCGGTGCGATGCTCAGTTGCAATGTTGTCATTCTGGAATGTGTAGCTCCTGACGAGGTACATCTGCTTCCTGCAAGGTGTTGGGAGAGTTAAGACAGCCTCAGAATCGTGACATGCAACTGAAGGTTTGATGGAACAGCTATCAGAATACGTTTGAAATCCTCTTGAGGACCGAATCACAAGAGTGTAAATTGATTGTACCAAGTCAGATGGAGATTCATATCTGAAATTTTCTGAGCTTGCATGTTCAAAAAGGAGAAGAGGTCTTGCCTGTGTTTGGAAACTTGGCAGCTGGAGAAGCTTTGTTTCTGAAATAAAGCCTTTATTTCCAGACTCCACCACCACAGCTCTTTATGCATTATGTCTTGTGACTCTTTAGGCACAATGTGTAGGTTAGCCTAGGAACATTTAGCAGAACCAGATATCTCTTTCTTATAAGCTGAGGGTCTTAGTCACCTGGGTTAGGTGGTTTCCTGCATTTTCTGTCTTTCATGCAGTGACCATTGTCTTCTTTTCTACAGCAAAGCTCTGTGCTGCATGGACAGGTAGGAAGTGTATTCTGCTGCCTTACCAACGATGCAGCCCTGTTCAAACAGGAGGGTATGTACTTTTAGCTGAAGGAAGATCAAATCTATCTTATCCTAAAGAAGCCCTCCTATAAACCATGGAAGTACCATTAAAACTGAGCCAGCAACCTTCCTCTGCATTTCTTAAGAAAGAAGCTCTATTTTGCTTGCAGTATTAAGTGTTATCAGTGGCTGTTAAGCCTTCTCTGAGAAAATCTACTGAGTGGCATTTAGAGATCTACCTCATAGGGCTGATAAACTTAAGGATCATTCCTGGGCTCTGATATCACCGAATCACAGACTAGGGGAAGCTGGATGGGACCTTTTGTCCAAACCCCATGTTCAAGCAAGGTCACCTAGAGCAGGCTGCTCAGGTACTGTCTGTGACACGAGCACAGGTTTATTAAAGGTGATAACAGTTCTGTGTTCATGTAGAAACAGGAATTTTTAAATTTCACTGGAAAAAACATCATTTGTCTGAGGACTCAGTAAGGGCTTTTGAGGATTGAATTTTTAGCCTTAGATCTGTACTGAGGCACTGTCCTCATATATAACCTCACTTTTGGTGGGTTGCTGTAGTATATCATTTTTCAGATCTGATATAACGGATATCCAGAAGGTTAATGTCTGTGGATCCCAAGGGGTATTCTGCAGGTTGGTATCCTGAAAACAATTCAGTTTAACAGGGGGAGGGTTCTACTGGTCTCGGTTCATTGGATGTCACAAGGCATTGAGCCTGTTTCTGTAAGGAAAGATTTAGCCCCTTGAATCAGGTATGCAGCTATTCTTCTCTGAAAGTCTACAGTGATGAGGACTGAAATAGCTAATGAAGATGCTCTTTTGGAATATTACTATATGAAATGCCTGCCAGGGGAAAGTGGAAATGTAACTTCTGGTAGATGTTACCCTGAAGCACTGTGGAGGATTTAATGGATGCTTTTCTTCCACCCTGGGAAAAGTCCAATTCTGCTCATTTATTTATTTTTTCCTGCTGTACAGATTCCTATAATCTTAGTTCTTTGGATCCTAGCCCACTCAGCACTTCTTTTGCTTTAATGATGTCCTGTCTTGGTGTTTATTCTACCTGTTGACAGCACAAGTTTGAAATTTAGAAAAGATTGGATAGCAAGAGCAGCAAATACAGTGATTAGATAAAGTGCAAAAGCTGAATTTTCCTGTACCTAGTAATTTGGCCATTTCCGAAGAGGTTAGATGAGAATCCCTGAAATGCAATGCTGGACTTTTGAGTCTAGTATTATTTTTGTTAGCTGTGGTTTCACACTGTGTCACTGGTGGTAATCATTTTGCATGCTCCTTTCCTGTGCACGTACTCACCAGAATGCAGTCAATAGGAAAAGCAGGTTAGTGAAACAGCTGTTAATTTTCCACCATGAATGAATACTCCATCCTACTTGGTAGATTTTTTTTTCCCTGCAAGCTCAATAAATATTTATGTCAGCCGTGCTGTCAAGTAGCGCTCTCAATAACAGACAGTTGCTAAATTAAGATACTTTCCTTGGCAGTAATGGAAAGCTAATAATGCAATTGCCATATGCAAGCCTTGAAGAAGATTTGCCTTATAATTATCATAAGAGGTTGAACTGTAACTCTGAGAATAATAAAACAGAGGCAGACTGTGGTGCCACCAGGTGAATTGAGGTAGCACTGAGAGGAGATGAAGAAATGAGATTTCCTTCCTCCGTAATGCTGTTTCACAGGGGCAGCTGCAAGTGAACTTCAAGCAAGAGAGGCAAAGAGATTGGGAGATGGTGCTGCTGACCGTGAATGGCTCACAGGGGTGTTCCTCCAGCAATGTGTCCCAGAAGAGCTGGCCTACTGCAGTCATGCTTGCGCTTTAGAAGGTACTAGCACAAACTTGAGCTAGTAGACAGGAAGTGCAAGACAACTGCTACACATTCAGCCAAACCTGTTTTTTCTCTCCCTCAATGTCTTTCAGGCTTTCCTGTTATACCCTCAGTAAAATGGGCAGATGGAGAATTAATGCTCCTTTTCGCAGCTAAAATTCAGGAAAGAGATCATGGAATCATCACTGACAATTCTGTGAAATCATTGTCTCTATGTGCAGCAGCAGCAAAAAAGCCAACAAAATATTGGACATCAGCAGAAAGGGTATTGAGAACAAGACAGACATCAACATTTTGCCACTGTGTGAAACCTCAGTGCATCTCCTTCTTCAATGCTATGTGCAATTCTAGCCTCTGCATCTCAAGAAAGACATGGTAGAGCTAGAGAAGCTACAGGCAAGGGCAAACAAAATGATCAAGGGGATGGGGCAATGCTTTATGCAGAAAGACTGAAATGGTTGGGAGTTCCCAAAACTGGGATCAGTCTTCTCACACATTGAGAGCTCTCTATACTCACCCTGTACAGAGAAGTGGCTGAAGCTTTCTCCTAGGACAATGCATCTAAAAATTTTCCTGGATTCTTGACAAGGAACATAGTATTGGAAAAGTATGTTTTACCTATTCTGTGAAAGTTTTGAACAGGGAGATTGTGCATGATGTCAGCAGAACGTAATAATGGCAGCAAGGGTCATCTTGTGCAGTGGTGTGGATAGCACATTGTCAGATGCGGGGAATGGCACAGAGAAGAGAAGCCAGCCCTATATGAGGGTATCTTAAAAAGCATCAGAAAAGCCACTTTAAGGTCTATCAACTCGGGGTACTCATGAGATAACCCAGAAGGTGTTCCATGCCCTATGCAGAGTAGCCAGTCAAGGAATGAGACCTTGAAATCTCTGAACTAAGTGCATTGATATTACCAGTAAGAACTTTGTTACCCTAACTGGGCTAGGGATTAAGATGTGTTGAGAAAGTAAAAGTTATACAGTTAAAACTTTAGTGATATGCATACACATGTATATACACACACTTGCACCTACTCCCAGTCACACGTACATAAATATGTGCATACACATGTGCATACACATTAGTGCCTTCTAAGAAATAACATATGGTTTGCTGTATTTCCACTGTTGGAGGAGTGAAGTTCAGATCATGGTAGGGGTGGTTCCATTGGTTGCTATTAAAAAGTCAACACTCAAGAGATAGATGTGGCAGCTGAAAGACCACTTTCCCTTTACTGCCACACACATACTTGAAGAAACAGATAATTTGTAATGTCCTGCAAAACATTGATTTTTAAATGTTACATACTGTGGACAAAAATAAGTGATTATTTAGCTTTTCTGTATTGCTGTGGGTGCTTAGCTCTTGATTCTTTCAATCTCTTACTACTCAAAGTAAAACAAAAAAAAATCCTGTCCAGTTATTTACACTGCCAGGCTCATCCTCAGAATAAGTCATTATAAGTTTGAAAAGGAGTGAAATGCTGTCTTAGATATATGATTTGTATAGAAATATTGTTTCATTTGGGGGAAACCGGACATTCAAACTTGCTTAACAGATTTTTTTGTTGGATGTAAGTGCCCTGGGCTTAACAGATAGGCTGAGTCCTGTTAGTCCCTCTGACCACCCGGAATGTAATGTCTTTTTAAAGTGAAAATAAATGAACAAGTTGTGCATTAGTACTGTTGCAAGCTGCGGTGAACACTGTATTTAATATAGTGCATTGAATCCAGCTGAAAACCATGTACTGCAAGTCATGTTTTGTTGTGGTGCTGCAGAAACAGCAGAGGTACAAGACAGAAATACTTACAGGGCCTTAGGACCCAAAATCTGCTTGGACTTTGAAAAGGTTATTCACAATAAGCAATACTTTCACAACAACCTGTGTGGAGTCACTGTACAAGACGTAACATATTTCTAAAGGCTGCAAAAGGATGACTCACCAGCTGGTGCAACTCCCTTGTGGTTAGACAAAGACAGTGCAGACATCTGGCAAGACAGCCAGAGCACGTTGCCACCTTGAATTGCTTGAGACCCTTCCTACGGCAGGCAGAGCCTGCAGGATTTCAGGGCACTGCAAATGAGGCCCCAGCAAAACCTGCATCACCTCACACATCTCCTTAGTTCTCCCCAGGTGTGCTGTTGTCTCCTCTCATAGTCCTCAGGTCTGCAGTTTCTTTCTACAGACTTTTAGTGTCACTCCACTCGTATGGACACCAAGACCCTGATATGTCCCCGAAACAAATGGGATCAGTGCTGTTTTGCCTTCCTGCTGAGTTCAGTGGGAACAGATCCTTGCTGTCCTACATGGGGTCAAGGATTTACCTTGTCCTGGTCTGAGACAGTGGCGCCACAGTCTTTCCCAAAACAGAAAATAATATGGTGGTGTGGTATATCCCAACCTCTGCTTTTCTTTGCCCTTGAAAAAGAGAAAACAGCTTCTTAATCTATTGCAGTCTTCTCCCTAAAACACACTGCTGAGGTAACTTGATGGGCTGTATTCTAGAAAGGATCCTCTTTCAATTCATAGTCTCAGAGGCTGTATGTGAAATTGTTTGTGCTGTAGCAGAATAGCTGAAAACAAATTGTTTCATTTGCTGTATTTATTATGGATCCACTATTTATTTAAAGATATGTTAAGGGACTTTTGCTATATAAGCAATGGTTATATATGGATATGAAGCAGAATTTTATTCCCCATTCACAGTGAGAGTCTTCTGCTCTCCTAGCTATTTTTATTTGATTTCTACTCTGTGCTAAGGTGTCTGTGAAGATGATGTCTCAGCCCAGACAGGGGAATTCTTAATCTGAAGAGACTGGAAATTACCAAATATTCCAGGTTACCATCCATTTACTAGCTAAGTAATTTCTGAGTGGTGTGGGTAGAGAAGGTAGGAAGGGTGGCAGAGGGATGAGGTTCATTTTGTAGCTCTGAATCTCTATTTCAAGTGAAAGGAAAACATTTAACAAAATGTCTCATTAATGAATGCTTAAAGAACAGCCTGAAATTTTAAGCATTTATCTTTCACAGCAAGAAGAGAGTCCAAAGACTTCAGACAAGCTTTTCATATCCAGAATGACATTCCTCCCACATCCTCCCACCAGTACCCTAAATTTACAGACAACTCCAAATACCTTTAAATATGAATGTTGAAGGACCTTTTCACAGACTACATCCTCTTTGCAAATCGCAGACAAATCCATCAGAATTTTGTCTTCTGCCAAAAATAAGGATAAAATATATATACCTATCACTCAGAAGTGCAAAAACTGCAATTCTCAGGCTTTCATTCACAATATGCACATTCAGGAATAACAAGCTGCATGTATATATCTAGTGACTACCCCATAGAACTATTAGCAAGAGAGTAAAACCAAATTGATCTAGTTGTTATCAGACTTTCAGAATTTGATCCATCAAATGCATTCTGGCTAAGATTAAAGAAAAAACAGACTTGCAAAGCCACACGTTCTTTTAGACATAGAGCTGCTTTCTTCCTGCATTTTTATATTTTAATCAGCTTCATACAGTATGCTCAATCCTCCATGAAGGCAATTCAATTCCCAGAGCCAAGAGCTTTATCATATTTTTTTTGCTGACTTAAAAAAGAAATCACTTCCAAGTGGTGGCAGAAGGGGTTTGAAAAGCTAGAGCTTATTTACTTAAGATGTCCTACCATTCATGCGACCTTCCAATTATTTTAAAAGCAGCACAGGGAGCTATAACTGGGATAGTCTGTTGAGGCAACTTTGCGATACAGAAGATGTCTTTTACGAGACTGCCTGTTTCTGTTAGCTAATGGCTACACACTACCGCTGTTTAAATCCATTACTTGGGTTTCCAAACCCCAGAGCCAAATGTCTCTCAGTTACAAAGGTGTGAATCCTTGATTTTAGAACATTATTCCAAACACATCGTTATGTAATAAGCTTACTTACTGAGCATCTCTATCCTGCAAGTTATTATGCCTAAGTCTGTAGAAACTGAAATCCAGATACATACTATCCACATACACAGAAGAGGGTTGCTAGGTGCTGGATGCTTTCTTTCCAAGTGGGCAAGCACCCCTGCCCCAGTCTTGCCCCATAGTTCCTCTTTCTGTCTTTTGACCTAACGCACCAGATATCATCTCATCATCTGGCTCAACATAGCACTGTCTCATGCTGGGGAGATGTGTCTTGGTATGATGGCCACATGGCAGCTGATAATGTGTCAGTTTGTCTAAGAAGAAATAATTATCTCCCTAATTTATCCCGCCATTGAACATTTGTGATGTATGATAATAAAAGGAAATAAAACAATAATATCAGAGCAACATAGCTAAAGATATTAAACAGAAAGAAAGAGAAAGTAGATGAGATATGACACTACATGAAAGGTCATGCAATAGCAGCATTCGATTTACTCTACAGCTTCGTAGCACAACTTCCAGTTAGTCTTCAGCACCTTTACCCATGAGCTTGGCTACAGGTGGCTCCTGGCAGTCGTTACAGTCTCTGAGTGTATTAACCAGTATTAGAGTGGTTTTGCATAAGAAAGAAACCTCCCTAATCTCTGAATTGGTCTCTAGATTACACAGAATCACAGAAGAGTTGAGTTTGGTAGGGATCTACGAAAATCATCTGGTCCAACTCCCCTGCTCAAGCAAGGCCACCTACAGCCGGTGTCCCAGCACCACATCCAGATGGCTTTTGAAGATTTCCAATGATGGAGACTCCACAGATTCTCTGGGCAACCTGTCCCAGTGCTTGGTCACCTGCACGGTAAAGAAATGTTTTCTGATGTTCCTGTGTTCCAGTTTGTGCCCATTGCCTCTTGTCCTTTCACTGCACACCACCAAAAAGAGCCTGGTTCTGTCCTTTTTGCATCCTCCCCTCAGGTATTTACAGATATTGATGAGATCCCTCTGAGGCTCCTCTTCTCCAGGCTGAACAGTCCCAGCTCTCTCAGTCTTTCCTTATAGGAGAGATGCTCAGTCCCTTCATCAGCTTTGTGGCCCTTTGTTGGACTCTTTCCAGTATGTCCAGGTCTCTCTTGTACTGGGGATCCCAGAACTGGACCCAGCATTCCAAGCGTGGCTTCACCAGTGCAATGAATAGAGGGAAAGGATCACCTCCTTCAGCCTGTTGGCAATAATCCTCCTAATGCAGCCCAGGATACCATTAGCTTTATTTGCAGCAAGGGCACATTGTTGACTTCTGTCCACCAGTACCCCAGACTCTTTTCTGCCAGGCTGCTTTCCAGTTGGGTGTCCCCAAGTGTGTCCTGGTGCCTGAGGTTGTTCCTCCCCTCAAGGTGCAGGACCTTGCACTTCCCTTTGATGAACTGCACAAGGTTTTTGCAACCCAACTTCTCCAGGCTGTCAAGGTCCCTCTGGATGGCAGCACAAACCCCTGGTGTGTCAGCCACTCCTCAGTTTTGTGTCACCTGCAGACTTACTGAGGGTACACTCTGCCTCATCATCCAGACCATTAAATGTTTGATTATTTTCCTGGCTCTTACAGGGACTCTTAATTCTGACAGCTGACTAGGCAGTCCAGCAGCAGAAGAAAAGGTTACAAGCAGGGTAGCTAGCTTTATGAAAGCAAATCCAAACTTACTAGTACCTTGTATTAGAGAAAGGTGAAGTCTGTGAGTCAGACTGGCCAGACCAATTCTAGAAAAAATTGTGTTCCCAGGTAGAACATACTGCTCTTACAGATCCAGTTTTTCTGAATGTTGTTGAAAACTCTTGTTTGAGACTCTTTTCTTTTCTTATGGTCTCTGTGATCCACACTCCAGGCAGATCTGTGGTCCTTGAGGTTTCATCTGTTGTCAACCATGCATCAACTATTCCAATGCAATGACTCATTATATTCCCCATAGTTTGTCATAATCCTAGCAAACACTAGCTTGAAAACAGCTCATATCTGCCCCTCAGTTCAGGTTAAGATTTTACCTTTTTGCTTTCCCTTCTAAACAGCATATTTCTGCTACTATATTGTCTGTAGGATCTTGCATTAATGTCTGCCCCAGAAAAGACACACTCTTAAGAACGCTTAAGACACAACTAGGACTTAAATCAACCACCCATTCAGATTGATTAGATTAAGCTTTAGTATATCCTATCCAGTTGGATACATTCTCCTCCGTGTAACAGGTTGGCCACTTCTTACTGGTTAGTGGCTAGACTGTAGAGGTATACAGATCTCTAGTCTTAGGAGATCCGTTCTTTTAAAACCAGATTTCTAGATCTACTCCTTACAGAGACAACCTATTAAAACAATCCTTATGTAATCAGATTTATTTAAACATACATTTTAAATAACTTTTTATTCCTTTAGTAACATCCATCTGTTCAAGATCATATGAAAGTCTGTTTCTCAGACTCTTGTTGTAATCACTGGATGAAAAAAGAAATCCTGGATCATTAGCTCAAATACTTGGCGGAAGCAACAAGGTCAAATAGCTCTTTTTATATAACAGTAAACATGTTTATCACCATCATTCTATAAAGAACAAAAAGTCTTTATGTCTGATACAGTCCATAGATGCTTAAGCAAAACCCCCAGCTAAAGAAAGATCAAAATTAATATTGTTCTGGGAGAACATCTAAGAGTGAATCCTGCAGAATGGAGAGTATGACTACAGTTCTCAGGTAAATGGAGAGTTTTGCTAAGAAACTGAACATCATAGTTACAGTCAAGATCAGGTTTAGAAACGTTTTAAGAGGCCATGTGTACTATGTCTAGAATTTTGTAATGCTAGTAATATTGCCTGTGTGTGTGCGCACACACATATATATGTATAAAAAATCAATTCCCTTTGGAGTCAATGGTAATTTAATCCCAGAAAGCAGGGTGGTGTTGGGGGGAACTGTTAGGATTTGCCTTGGAAATAAGGACTATTTGAATAATCAAGGCTTGTGACGATGCAGAAGTCAAAATTCAAACTGTTATGAAGACCTTATAAAAACCCCTTTAAGTGAGTGCTATGGGTGCTACCATATGAGGTTATTATTACAGGTATAGCTGAAATAGCTTGTATTTTTGAGGTATGATAGGAGCAATTCTAAAAGCTATATATTATTTTGAAAGGAAAAAAAGCACAACTTCAAAGTAGTTTAACTGTTCTTTTGTCTTTGTGTCATCTGTTTAATAATATATCAAAGCTTTCTAATTGCAAATTTCTTATCATAATTGGTTTAATATCTTGGTGCAAAATACTATTTTTTTCTCCGTGTCTCAAAGAAATAGGTTTCTTACTGGATATAAAATCCACTAAATACTCATTGCTCTAAGAAAATGACTAAGAATGATATTTTTAGTGCTAGGAAAATGCCAGGAAGGCTCAGTGCTGAGAATGGTCACTGTGGGTGGGATGGCTGGAAAGGGTGGCTGATTTAACAGCTGCTTGCCATGAAAAGTTGTGGCCCTGCCCCTCCCTGCCTCAACTCTTCAGCTCTTTGGTCCATCCCCAGCTCAGGCAGGTATTCCTCTCGCTTGTGCTCCTGCAGGCTCTTCCTGGCGCTTGATGAGCTAATTCAGTTCACTAAACTGGTCCTTCTTTTGCTGACCTGAAACCCACCCAGAAGGCAGTCAAAGAGCAAGGCTGACCCAGGGTGGGGGAGCAAGGTGCTGGGTGGAAGTGGGGACAGGATGGTGAAGGGGGAAGCAGGAGTGTTTGGGAAGATGTTGCACCTGAATTTTACCCTGGTCTGTTGCCAGGGTTTTGGTCAACTTGCTGTGAGAGAAGGCTGGAGCAGAAAAGACAGACATGCAAATGTTGCTCTTTACAATTCCCATTTTTTGATCCAACTATATAGGAAAAGAAAATACATTACGTACAAGTGCTGCAGCAGCAAAGTGTGGGGGATGGCAAATGAAGAAGGGGAAGGGGAACCTGTTTTGGGATGGCAGAGGTGCAGATCAGACAAAGCATCCTTAACAAGGAGAGCCAGAGTGTGAGTGATTCCTTTCTCTGTTTCTCCATCATCCCCAGGCTTGTTGGGGCTGTGACTGTACCTACAACAGACAGGCTTCTCCTGTCACACAATGTCTGTGCTCTCAAGGGCCCTTGCTACAAATGATAGGACTATCCCTTTTGGCAACAGTGAGATGTTAGATCTACACTGTGGTTTACTCACTAATCAATGTTTTTACTATTGTAAATGGACTTTTTTTTTTTTTTTTTTTTT
>VXAL01003294.1:73478-99065 GCA_013399475.1 Chauna torquata | reverse complement strand
TTTTTTTTTTTTTTTTGGGAGGCATGACAAAGCAGATCAGTATTTGAGCCAATGCACAACTGAAAAAAAGTGGGAGGTTTTCCTTAGATTTCCTTCCTTTGTGTTTTGAATCAAGTCTATATTGAATTTTTGAATAAATAACTTTTCTGTATATTTCTAAATGAATGTGTGACACTTTAGTGAAAAATATGAAGTTAAAATAAATACATTTCAGAGACCTAAAGTAATCTTTGTTAGGAGGCTACTACAGTCTGAAAAGATATTTAGGCATCTGATTCCAATAAAATGGTCTTTAGCCATGAAGACAAAATATTCGAACCTTGAGATACTTTTTGGATAATGTTTTTTTTAAACCTGATGAAAGGCCTGAAAGTGAAAGTAACAGTGGTCAGCAGAATTGTAACTGAAAAACTCCAGGTTTGGTTTCAGTGCTCATGAAATTATGGAGTTGGTTCAGAGATGTCCAGGAGAAAATGTATGTAAAAAACAGAATTTGAAATTAACTGTACATATAAAAACAGATAATTGGGCAGCTACAAGTCATAAGGCCTTCAGACCTTCACCTCTGAGACATTAGCCTCACCTATGGTTAAGATGGTTAAGACCATCTGCTCTTTTTGCAGAGAAAGTTTAAAGCCTGAACACCATCTGCTTTGTCTGACAAAGTGCTGCTGACACAAATTATACCTTGCACGGTTTTAAATCCAGCCCCTCTGAAGTTTACCCTCAGTGACACACAAATGTTCAGTTCCCTTCCCTTCTCTTTCTTTTCTTTCCTTTCCTTACAAGCTGCAAATAAGAATTAATGAAATATTATTTGGCTTCTTTTCCAGGCTTTTACCTCAAGGCTTTCGCTGGAGTGAAATCATGTAAATCATGTTTACATTTTTTCTTTTCTTTTTTTTTTTTGTGTGTGTTTCCAAATCTGCTTGAGAAATTGTACAGAAAGACAATTTTTTAAGTGAAAGTATCTGTTGCATTGTGCCTTTGGCACTGTGTTTGCAAAGAAAGCAATCGCAGACTTGTCATTGTTGCCTAATTATGCTACTTTATGACTTGTCAATGAACAATGTAAACGACTATAGACACAAATGTAAAATAGAAAGTACAAATTATATATGACAAATTGTACTTCTTTTGTTTCTTGCTTCTTCTCAACAAGTTCTTCCAAGGACCGTAGTATCCCTAAAACAGAATAATTTGAGAAGATAGATGTTGTCTTTTCTTCCTCATGACCTCAATTCACAGCTGAGAGTTCATTTTTCTACGGTGAAGGTAGAGAAGGAAGAATCTTGTGGATTTTTTGTAATGATCCTAACAAGAAACTTGAAACTGTCTTGGCCTGGTTTCCTAGCTTGATCAACCTATATCTCCTGAGACCCATTTTAGGGAGTGCTCACAGGCATACAGTTAACGAACATCTTAAGTGTGTTGCTGAATTGGGCCTTGTTGACTTCACAAGGTTTCTGGGTAATCACCACATTCTTAAGAGACTAACTTTAGTCTGTCACTGTAAGGGAATGTGTCACTGTCTTTTAAGATCTAAGCAGGCTGAGGTGGTGCTTGCCAGGGTCACTCAAGGAGCCTGCAAAAATCAGTGGCATGTGTGAGACAGTAGTATATAGTTTTTTACATTGTATGTCAAACTGAAGTCTCCTTTTTAAAAATCTTAAATACTGCATAGTACTAGAGGTGATACTTGGAAAAGAGTAAGTGCCTAAAGTGAACACCAGAAGCGAGAGAAAGGAAACTAAAAGAGAAATGGAAATATTAAAAACCCTTGCAGCTGAAACAATGTAGCAGAGTCCTAGAAAAGAGTAAGATAACGATTTGACATCTAGATGTGGGCAGATGGATTCTTTGAGAATGAGAATTTAAAGAAGTTAACCTTTCTTCAACTATTGCTAGACCTGGAGCTACAGA
This sequence comes from Chauna torquata, assembly GCA_013399475.1. Classification (NCBI taxonomy): domain Eukaryota; kingdom Metazoa; phylum Chordata; class Aves; order Anseriformes; family Anhimidae; genus Chauna; species Chauna torquata. Next base: position 97,142 of record VXAL01003294.1, on the reverse strand, counting down.
TGTCTTAGATAGTCTAAGCCAGGATGAATTAAGCAGAACGAGGAATACTGTATTCTCAAGGAAAGCAAAGCAATTGAAACATACAGGTTTCATATGAAACTGCACGAAGAAGGGAAGTCCTTTGAAAGGTTTTTCACTGACATTAACTTAGCGAGTCAGGTATGAAATCATGCCACTTAGGCAGATTTCATTATCAGAGATTTGATTTTGATTGGAATCAAAGATCTAAAATGATAGATCGAACATGAGAAATCCTCTCAGACCCTGCAGAAATCACTCAGAAGAAAACGAAAATAAAGAGCACTTAAAGAAGCTAGAAAGCAAAAGGCAGCTACATTAGACATTGACTAAGGGAACATGAAACTGGAAAGTGGAAAGATGTAAGGAAGCTAAATATATCAGAGAAACACTATAGAGCAAATGCCAATAAAATTGCAAAGTTATAACAGGTGTATGAGATGGGAAACATGCAGGGGTCCAAACATGTCTATCACTGGAAAACATTACAATTGTAACAATGTTTTGTAAGAATATGCGTTCAGAACCAGAAAAATTTAAAATAAAATGACCAGCAGGCACTTCGACATTGCAGATGTATATTTATCAGGACGGCAATGGAAGCAGGAATGAAGAAAAATTCTATGTAGAGGCAAAGTGCAAAAGTTGATAGGGGAAAATGTACTCCACTGGAGATTGGTGGAACTGTTGTGAATTATTAACTGGGAGCTAATGCTCGGGTAAATGTTAGATCTGAAAATATTTTAGAATATTGGAATAAGAAACATAAATACATTGAAGAAGGACCACTATATCTTTGCACTTACAGAGATGGCCTAAGTTCTATTAAAGTATTATATGAACTTGCACTAAAACCTGTAAGAAAAAGTGGAACAGTTTATTTACTGTGAATAAAGAGCCAATAAACTGTCTAAACCATGGCAAATTCTTGGTTTGCTTAAGAGAGTACCTAAAGGTCAGCTGAGCATGAATAAATGTAAAGGAAACGTTGAATAAATCAGGATGTCAGAGGAGGTAGGGAGAAAATTACAGACGCTGGCAAAGAATACATTTATATGTTGACTTCTTCACTTTCCTCTGAGATTGCACATCCTATTAGAAACACAATACGGTGTGCATTAAATTTGTATTTGCTGAACATAGAATCCCATACATTTTATCTAATGATGTTCAAAGGATTTGCATGGGATTCTAGATTTCAACATGTATCATCAACTCCCAGACCTCCTCAACTGGAAGTCTGGTAGAAAATGCTAACATCACAAGAAAAGATTGCTAAACTATAGGTTAAGTAGTCTGAAACAAGTCCAGTGTTACTGGACTTGACAATAGTTTTTTTTTTACTGAGTGAACTGACACTGTCTGAACACTTTCTGAGCAGAGAGATAAGAAAAAGACTTTTCACTCTAGTCAAAAGCACAACAGAAAATACAGCTTAGGTGGATAAAGTAGAAGTGATCAGGATATCCCACATATACAAGATATATCTCAGTCATATTATGAATACAGTAGTTTGTAGATGCAGTTGGTATACACATGGCTCTAGAGGGCTGCAGCTGGCAAAAAGATCACACCTCGTCCTTCTGTGAGCTCCTGTCTTTTGAACAATTGGTTTTAGGACACGAGGAAACAACTGCTGTTTATTCCTTTGGAAAGAGGAAAATGAAGGCGGAACAAAAAAAGTCAAAGCATCTGAAAGTAAATTGGAAATGAAGGGTTTTGCTGAGCCACTAATGGAAAGAGTTGAAGCTATAAGTGGATAGAAATTGGGACAGTTCTCTACAACTATCCAAACTCCTAGAACTCCTGAAAATCACTCTTACTACATGTAATGCACGTATAGGTGTTACTCATACAGATTATGTAGGAACATAAACTGTCACACTGCACAATTTTCTGATTAAAGGAAAGGAAAGTGTATGAATATAATCTCTTTGAGATCTATGCAGTCAGATGTATGAACACAGGCGACATGCATTGTCCGCAGGGAACTGCAGCGTGGGGCAGCCACATAGACTGGGCAGCTGTTTATGTCTGAAAAACCCTTTCAAGCTAGCATCTATCTGAACGTGAACACTTTTCTGAGAGACACGAAACACAACACCCAGGCTTCAAAATACTGTCCGTGTTCTTCAATCAGGCATAACTTTTGCTGGCCTCAAAGGAAATTTCTGTTTATAGTGAAGCAACACTCGAAATTGTAAGAACTGCAATAAAGCTTAAAGGTAAAACCATACTAATTATTATCATTGCTGTTACTATTAGTAACATGGTACAAAAACCCAAATGTGTGTGTGTGTGTTTGTGTGTGTTTACCTGAATATGTATATCTGTATTTATATGTCTTACCTTTTTATCCACACAAAGGTATAAAAATACAAAGACTAACTGAGGAAGAAAATCTCCCCATAGTTTTCCTACTGGGAAATTTTATGCAGCGTTTGTGTGGATGTTTTTATGGGGACAGTTTTTTTGTGTGTTTCTGTGGAATAATGCTAGTTCATGGCCAAAGCTGAGAGGAGGCGTCTCAAGTGTAAAACTGCAGCATCAGTAATAAGGGATTTAAAATAAATAGGGAAAAATATTTTAAGTGTTTTTCATTTACCTTGTAAGCCACAACGGTTACAAAATACTTAAAATATGCTTTGCCAGACAGTCTGATTGTTAAGTGGAGGTGTTTGAGTATGCCAGTTTGAGAGGTATTTGAGATTATGGATCTGACTGCTCTGAAAGTGTTCTGCCTCAAGTATTGGATTTATCCATTTTTAATGATTACTTGTTGGTTTGTTATCCCTCAAAAATTCTGTGACACACTTAACTTAATATCCTTATTAGACATACAGAATGGATCAAATATTAAGACCTCAAGACATCCAGTATGACTATCTTATATCTTCAAATTCAAAAAGAAGACGTAATCCACAATAAATAGTGCTCATGATAGAATGCTTAAAAATGATATATCCACTCAAAAGTCTATTCAACATAAACAATATTTCCTCGTTACTACTTCAAGCTATATTTTCACCTTTAAGTAGAGAGAATAACTGCGAAACCCTTACTATCTCTAAAACTAGGCTGATTTTTTTAAGCAGTTACATATGAAATTGTTAAAGAGAAATATTAGAAGCTTAGATGATGGCCAAGCAAAACTCTAGCATTGAAGTTTGAAGAGCCGTTCATTGTGTACAGCTGAAGAGCAAACTTCAGTATATGGAATATCTTGCCATTAAGATGTGGCAAAGCATTTAATGTGGCTGGACATTGCTGGGAAGAGATTTAAGTGAGGATTTTATCTACAAATCACCCTGAACTTCAAGTTTGCTTGTTTTCATGGAAGCCTAAAGAGGTCTCAGATCATCTTCTCTTTTGATGCATTTCTTCTCTTTTGAAACTGTTGGCACATATCCATCTGCTGATGAACATTTTCATGTTACAAAGTTGGCTGAGAACAAGGTGTGAACATTTTGCTAGCATTCCTCCCTCTGAATCTGCTTTCTGTGAGGCCAGATGAACATTAGTGCTAGTGCAATAGACAGGACAGGAACACATGTATGGAGAGAAGGAAGTGTGATGGAGTTGGTCCACATGTCAGGGTAGCTCAAACCATTTTGAGGCCTCAGAGATGGGTTTCCTACCTGTGGCTTAGTGCTGCAGCTGTAAGCATCAAGGAACTTTGTAAAAGAAAGACAAAGAACAGCTATTTCTTCAGAAGGTCTTTCAACTTTAAAATGTGTTACTTCCATCTCATTTCCTTGTTTTAGCCATTTATTTTGAGTCCAAGACGATCTAAATTTGTTCACTTAGTCTCATGCTTTGAAGTTTCTCCTTTTTAAACTTGGGAAGATTTGAGTTAGTTGGGGAAAACTACAAATGCCTTCCTTTTTTTTTTTTTTTTTTCCCCCTTTATATATATAGGTAAGTACTGGGAAAACTGATTGTTTGGAAGGACTGTTTAGATGGATATACCAGCTCAAGAAAGTGTTAATACATATACTTAAATTCATCCCTACTTTAGAATTTGACCTTTAATCCTTACATGGAATGGCATACTTAAGTACAGAATAAGCAAGTACTTAGCTATTCTTCTAGACAGAGATGGATTCCAAAATTGGAATCAATTATTTTCTTTTCAGTTGACAAAGAATTTAGAGAAATGCTTTTTTACAATTTTTAAAGAAAATCAATATATTTTAACACCCCCAGAAGGCTAGAAATGTCAACAAGCATGGAAAATAGAATTTCAGACAGAAATAGTAAGAAACCCTAGAATTATGTGAAAGTTACATATGGGCTGAGAGACTTTTCATGTTGTAATTCATTCAACACAAATTAAAATGAATGAGATATGCAGTACCTATGCAGCATAATTTTTGAGAAATAAATGCCAACAGATTCTTAACTGGAGTGGCACAGCCTTAATGTGACTGTGGTGTTACTGAATATGTGCTAACATGTGGTAGAGGGTGGGTACATCTTTAAACAAGTCAGGAAAAAGAAAGCCTCTCATTTTTCTCTGTTCTAATTATCTTCGTTCCACTGGATTAGAAAATGGAAAATGTGGAAGTCAAGCTGAAGACGGTTCAGAGCTCAATCGCCTGCCAAGTTAAGTCTGACAAATGGCAAGTGTGTGTAATTAATACTGTCATCTTTCTCTGGACCAAAGGGTGACTGCAGTAACCATAGATTGTAATTGTCATCGTTGTCACATAAAATGTGCTATTATTAAGTTCAGGCTGAATTTTATTGCTAAGAATGTTCATAAATTGAATGGTCAGTCATTTAAATTACCAAGTAGAGAGCTCTGTGGCTTGCTCTAGAGCTACTTTCTAAGGCAATATATTTGACTTTAGACCTCTGTAAACTAGCTGCATTCCTTAAAGAGTTGTTAGACAGGTTGTTACCTATAAGAGAGGATGCTCTGACAGATGCACTGCGTTCCATTCATATTTTAATCATCTCTGTACTCTAATTTGTAATTTTTTTGTTGAAAGGCAAGTACTGCATGTGCTGCGATCACAACTTAAAAATTAGGAGTTATTATCTTGTTAGTGCACCAGGGAGAATGAATGAGGATGGTTTTGAAATATGGATGAATAACGTGTAGTAGTTTAAGATGAAAAGATGAAAGGGGATGAAAAGAAAGTGATGCATTCAAAAGAGAGAATCTTGAGATCTAGAAGTTCCCCAACAGGATCTGAAGTTTTTCATTCTAGGGGTAAATCACAGGTCAGCAGTGATTTCAAGTCTTTTCCATCTGATGACTGGATAAATCAAAATTTTCAGGAAGGCTGACTCAGAACTGTTGTGAAAATAATTCTCAACTAAAATATGAAGGTTTGGTGAAGTGAACAGAATGCAGGGTTGGAAAGGAACTGCAGTGTTCATCAAGTCCTGTTTCTTGATATTAGAGATGAGTTCATATAATATCTTTCATAAGCTGATCGGCTTTATCTTAAAATTAGTTTATGTATTTGTCCTTACCATACAGTTATCACCTCAGAACCTGACTCTTTTAATGGTCAGAAAACATCTCTTTATTGCTCACTTCTTCCTGTGCTGGCCTCATCCTTTATTTTAGATATCTTATGCCCTTCTAGTATATTCTCAACAAGTGTATTCATAAGGTAAGATTATATTTCCACTCAGCTTTTGTTTTCCAAGCTAAGAAAGACAAGATCTTTTGCTTTAGCATGTATATTTGATCTTCTTGATCTCTTTCATGTTTTACTATGCTGTCAGCTGGCTGGCGTAAGCCACCTCTGAACGGGGAGCCATATAACCTCTTTCTAACAATACTGTGTTCAAGCTAATAAGTGCTGCAACATGTATTCTCTCTCAAACACTTTTTCATTTAGATCTGTCTGGAGATTTCTCTATGAGTTTTTTTTTTCTTTTTCACTTAGAATAAAAATTCTTGTTAGATCGTATACTTTTAACTTACATCCTAAACCTTTTCTTTTTACATCATGGGTACAAAGTACTGGAAAAGACCAGCTGGCTGGCTGGATTATTAAGCCTGTTTCCCTGCTATTACAGGCAATATATAGCAGAAACTGCATTCAGAAAGATCTGCAGAACACCCACTCCACCTGCCACCATTCACTCAGGCCACAAACCACTCAATAACTATTTTTCATATGATATTAGAAGACCAAAAGCTAAAACCATAATAAGCCATGGGAAGAAAGCAGAGGAAAACCAATGTGTCACTTGTATCGTACGTCCCTGGAATGGTAAGAAATTAGGTAGATTAATTTTCCCAGACGATCCTAAAAAATGAACGAAGTGTTATGCTGCAGAAAAAGATAATGTAAGCACTTGAGTAGAAAAAGGACAATTTCTTAATTCAGTATTTCATTTCTGCAGAATAAATGTATTTTGAATCTGTGTGAAATAACAGCAGTGCTTGCAAGTGAAAGAACAATTGCATTGAAAGTTTGGAAGCATCCTGTTACTGTTGAAAAAATTTTAATATCTTCTTTTGTTCGTGTGTCGGAATAAGTATTCACTAGCACAAATGTAGTAATGTAAATTAAAACATTACCTTGGCCAGGTGCCAAATGAAAATTACAATCAAAATGACTGGATAATAAGGAAAAATGTCTTTCTATGGCTTTGCTGATCTCTCTCTCTCTCTTTCTCTCTCTTTTTTTTTTTAGAAAGAAGCAGGCTTTCAAATCAAATACCAGTAGGACAATGATACTTTAGCAAGGTTGCTGACTGATGTATCACAGCTAGTTTACATATTAACCATATCTACACAAAAGGACTATTCCACCTCTGGCCAGTGTACGCTGTCATGCACTCCACATAGTCAAAGTGCACTGACAGTATAACATCTTCCACAGCATATCAGGATAAGAAGATAAACTAAAAGTATTAAATTAGCTCCCTAGGGCTCCTTTCTCTTTCAGATAAACTCTAAAACCCTTTTGCCCATTTCTGTTTGTTTGTTTGTTTTCTTCCTTATCAAATCCCTTGACTGGATTCAAGTGAAAGAGGTAAAGAAAGCAGTGAAAAATCATCCTGTTTATCACATTAATTGTAGGTACTAAACACAAAATTGCTGCATTAAGACCCATTTAAATCATGGGATTGAAATGAGTCCAGCACAAGCCCATAGCTAGGAACCACATGGTGGAATTTGGTCAGAGGAACACTCCCAACTGCAGTATTTAAAGGTTTGCTTCAGCGTAAACTGATAGGGTTGTTGTGGTTTGGCCCCGGCAGGCAGCTAAGTGCCACACAGCCGCTCGCTCACTCTCCCCAGGTGGGATGGGGAGAGAATCAGAAAGGTAAAAGTGCCAGAACTCATGGGTTGAGATAAAGACAGTTTACTAGGGAAAGCAAAAGCAGCGCGCGCAAGCAAAGCAGAACAAGGAATTCTTTCGCTACTTCCCATGGGCAGGCAGGTGTTCAGCCACTTCCAGGAAAGCAGGGCTTGTCACGCGTAGTGGTTTCTTGGGAAGACAAACGCCATCATTCCCAACGTCCCCCCCTTCCTCCTTCTTTACCCCAGCTTTTATGGCTGAGCATGACGTCATATGCTGTGGAATATCTCTTTGGTCAGTCTGGGTCACCTGCCCTGGCTATGTCCCCTCCCAGCTCCCTGTGCACCCCCAGCCTCCTCGCTGACAGGGCAGCACAAGAAGCAAAAAAGTCCTTGGCTCTATGTAAATACTGCTCTGCAACAACCAAAAACATCGCCACTATTTTCATCAAAAATCCAAAACACAGCATTGTGTGAGCCTCTACGAAGAAAATTAACTCTATCCCAGCCAAAACCATGACATAGGGTTCATAAAACTTTTCATGATTCTGGCCAAATTCAGTGTTTTAAAGTTATGAAAATAACCAAAAACTGAAACATTTTTTCTCCACCATCCTGACAGTACAGTTATTCTCAAACTTCCACAAAAAGTATTATGTGAGTAAAATGATGTTTTGCAGTCAGCTCCCATAGCTTCTCTGAATCATAGAATCATAGAATGGCTTGGGTTGGAAGAGACCTTAAAGATCATCTAGTTCCAACCCCCTTGCCATAGGCAGGGATGCCACCCACTAGATCAGATTGCTCAGAGCCCCCATCCAACCTGGCCTTGAACACTTCCAGGGATGGGGCATCCACAACTTCTCTGGGCAATGTTTTCCAGTGCCTCACCACCCCCTGAGTGAAGAATTTCCACCTGAAGCAAACGTAGCTGTAGGTGAAAGTGACTACAACTTCACTGGCACAAATGTTATCACATCTGCTGACATTAGGCCTTAATTTGTCACTCCTGTTTTTAATTTCAGGAATTTATGCAAGAACTAAATGGTGCTAATATTTTGTATGACAGGAAGAGGATGATCAGAATACATCCAGTACCAGGGCTAAGTCAGGGCTCTACCCTGTCTTCTGAAATGATCCTGAGCAATTTTTTGAATATGGGTGTGTAGTTCCACATTTTCCTAAGCATTCGTAGCCCAGAGTATGTTTTCTAGGCTGTATATAGGCATGGCACCTACCCAGATTGTGGTGAAAAACTGAAAGAATCTTCAGAAGGGGAAGAATAACAGCATGGTTTCATCCTCTTTTCAAGGAAATCTGTGTAGAGTTCCAACCAGTCCCGCAGTATCAGAATACCAACAGAAAAGGACCTGTAATGAGATGCCATCACCTCAAAAAGGTTACCATAGTTTGCTGCTTCCATTCCCTGTGTCAATGTGAGGCTGCTCATAAATCAGATGTGGTTCACAGAATCACAGAATCACAGAAACACAAGGTTGGAAAGGACCTTCAAGATCAGCTAGTCCAACCGTCATCCTATCACCAATACTACCCACTAAGCTACTAAACCATATCTTGTAGCACCTTGTCCAGGCGCTTCTTAAAAACCGCGAGGGTCGGTGACTCCACCACTTCCCTGGTCAGACTGTTCCAGTGCCTGACCAGTCTCTGAGAGAAAAAGTTTTTCCTGATATCTAATCTAAATTTCCCCAGGCGCAACTTGTGGCTATTTCCTCAAGTCCTATCATTAGTTACCTGAAAGAAGAGGCCGAACCCCTCCTCATCACAACCTCCCTTCAGGAGGTTGTAGAGTGCAATGAGGTCTCCCCTGAGCCTCCTCTTCTCCAGACTAAACAATCCCAGCTCCCTCAGCCGCTCCTCATAAGACTTGTGTTCCATACCCCTCACCAGTTTCGTTGCCCTTCTCTGGACACGTTCCAGGGCGTCGATGTCTTTCTTGTAGTGAGGGGCCCAAAACTGAACACAGTACTCGAGGTGCGGCCTCACCAAAGCTGAGTACAGGGGGATGATCACCTCCCTGCTCCTGCTGGCCACACTGTTTCTAATACAGGCCAGGATGCCATTGGCCTTCTTGGCCACCTGAGCACACTGCTGGCTCATGTTCAGCCTGGCATCGATCAACACTCCCAGGTCCCTTTCCTCATCGCTGTCTTCTAGCCACTCTGCCCCAAGCCTGTAGTGTTGCATGGGGTTATTGTGGCCAAAGTGCAGGACCCGGCACTTGGCCTTGTTAAACCTCATCCCGTTCGCCTCAGCCCAGCAGCCCAGCCTATCCAGATCCCTCTGAAGGGCCACCCGACCCTCAGGCAGATCGACACTACCTCCCAGCTTGGTGTTTGGAAACTTACTGAGGGTACACTCAATCCCCTCATCTAGGTCATCAATAAAGATATCAAACAAGATAGGCCCCAGTACTGACTCCTGGGGGACACCACTTGTAACGGGATGCCAGCTGGACTTAACTCCATTAACCACAACCCTCTGGGCATGGCCCTCCAGCCAGTTCTTTACCCAGAGAAGAGTATATCTGTCTAGGCCACGGGCTGACAGTTTCCCCAGGAGAATACTGTGGTTGTTGCATCTGTACTTGCTGCGGTGCTATGAGAAGAAGGTTACTGTGCCAGGTCATAAGAAAATGAGGAGCTAACGATGGCTTAGGATTTCCATGTATTGGAGGGCTGCGTGGGATACTATAGCACAGTGCAGACTTTCTCAGCCAAGAGAATATTCCTCTAGAACGTGGTGTTGACCCTGGGGCAAATGAACCAATTATGCCACAGGGTGGTCTGGCAGTGGCCTTGTCACCAACACACATAGACAAACACAACATAGTGCTACAGGGCTGTCATGAGCACTGGAATGGTCTTTTCCTCCAGACCTGCAACAACACTGCTCACTCTCAGGTTAAGATGGCATTTAATCAGGCCTACTTAATCCTACTAAATTCTTGTTACTGTTTCCAGGTTTGTTTCCCAAATTGAAATATATATATATGTGTATATGTTTATGTATACACATACTTGCATACGTACTTAACACCTTCAGCAATCCCAGCTCATTCCTGCACAACAAGTTTATATACTGCTAGGCACTGCTGTCTTCTTACTCACATATGGAAACCTCTTCTGCCTTTTATGTCAAGAGCAATCCATCACAGATACTACTAGTAATAGTGTGGTATGGGTAGTAGCACCAGTTCAGCCTTGGGCCCTAGTTACTTTCTACTTTTGCTGTTATAGTCACAGATGCTTCCACCTGTTAACAGTGTTAACTAAGCTGTGATTTCATTTGCTATTCTAGGAGGTTAATTCTATTTCCCTAGCTGCTGAGGCTTTCTGTTGGATTTTTGGAGAAAAAGGGAGCTATTTAGGTATTTGGAGGCTGCTGAATGAGTGCATGTCTGAAGGACTAAAGAGTAGGTGCTGATAGGTTTTGAAAAGCCTGGGTGTTTCTGTCATCAACTCTATATGTAGGAACAGGCACAACAGTTGTTAGTGTAGAAAGATATCCCGGATGGGTGGGAAGTTAAGGTGTGGAAAGAAACTGTATCACTGCATCCATCCTTTGAAGTGGGAAGGTGGGAGGGGGAAGGCTGTTAGCTGTGGATAATGAATAGACTATATCCAGATAAATGTGTTCTAGTTTATTTTGCAGAAATAGCGAAAAAGTGTTGTGTATCTATTTGAGGGTTGAATGATATTTACTGCATACATTCATCCAAGCTGTACAAAAAATGATTTAAAAATCATAATACATTGCTCCCTGAATAAGATAAATATGTGGCACGAGCCATGCTGTGCCGTGCTAGCTAAATAAGAGAGTACTGAGAAATCTCTTTAAGGGATCCCCTTGAAAGCCATTCTTTCTCCACCACTTGGTGGTTGAATGTCATGGAATAATGGTATACTTAGACTGATAGGTATGGTGGGCCTACTAATAATTTGCTGTCTGTCCTTTGAATATTATAATATTGAGTACAATATCCATTCAGAATATTAAACGTAACTGATCTTTTCCTCCCTGGGTGAGCAGACTAACAACGAGGACTCTGTCTGCTGCTTATGCAGAGCATGGTAATTATTCTGTGTAAGATGAAGCACCATCCAAGGGAAGGAATTGAGAGCATCGCTACACCTAAGTGAGCGATAAGAGATTTTTTCCTTGGATAAAGGGGAGATCTGAGCACAGATCACCTTCAATTAGGGAAATAACCAGTAATGAAAGGGGTTGGTCAGGTATGGCACATTCAAACCTGTCTTTGATTAAAATGAAAAATTCGGCCTCATGCTCTCTCCTTGCTTTCTCCAAATGCAAGGGAAGACTGAAAAAAATACGAAGCGGTAAAGTCAGCTGATATCTTTGTTTAAACTGCCCCCAGTTTATTTTCACACACCTTTGCTCATGTAACCTCCCTACACTAATCGTCTTTCCCAGAACATCTTGTACATAAATGGAAACTGTTCCAATCTTCTGGAAAGTCCTGACAACAGCTTCCCATGAAGTGACTGATGTCTCCCCAGGGGGGACCAAGAGGATGGGAACGCTTTCTGGAAGTGTGTAGAAAAGGGAAGTGGGGGGCACTGGGCTGGAGGGGCCAAATGCTTGCAGTTGAGCCGGCCACAGTATTACAGCTATTCCTCATTGAGACAGATCCCAACTGTAGACTTAATTTTTTTGTTCGTTGGGCTTGTAATGCCAGTTGTCAATAATTCCTTTGTGTATGGCAGCATTGGACGTACATACACAGTGCCAGCTGAGCCTTCTGATATCCTCAGGGGGCCTTTCCTACTACAAACAATTTTCCATTGAACAGAGGGTAACATGAAGATTGGTCCTTATCTGTCCATATGGTAGCTGTTGTTTTCTTCCACTGTGAAAGTCTGATGAGGAGATTAGACACAGTTGCTCTATACATGCCTAAAAGTATTTCATTCCCTGTGGTTTTCCTATCGCTGGCTGCTGGAGTCTTATATTCATTGAGAATAATGAACTCTGGTAGAAGAAAATGCTTTCAATACATAAAGTAGACTGTACACTGCTCAAATGTATCAAGGTCTGGGTAACATTTCAGACTATTGCTGGGTATCTTTTTCCTTTATACAAATAAAACTGGAATATAGGGGTCCTGAATCATCTATCACTGTGTGCAAAAAGTCTTTATATCAGCTCCAGAAAAACTGGGCCTTAGGATACGCTTTTTTTCCTTTCCTTCCTTCCTTCTTTCCTTCCTTCCTTCCTTCCTTCCTTCCTTCCTTCNCTTCTTTCTTTCTTTCGTTTGTTTGGAATTCTTATGGAATATTACTTTTTGTGAAAGATTTTTTTTTCTTTTTCCCTACAGAGCCTTTCTTGAATGACTTGGCAAGAGGAGATTTACATTTCCCTGTAGTCATACTGGACTTTAAACAATAAATGAAAAAGTGTCACAGATTTATTGAATAGCAGTGAATAGTTGCTGTCTTGATATACACTGTCAGCAGATTTTAATGGGGGGAAGATAGGGACCTGCATGATCGCTAGGTTGCTTGTCTAAACTGGAGACTTTAAGCATGAGGTAAACACTTCAGGATTTATACCGGCTAGCCCACTGATGTTGTTTTAATAAAACAATGATAAGCAAAATTTGCAGATGTAAAAACACAATTTTTTGAGAAACCCTATTTCTTTTTTTTGTCAGTTGCAGGATTCTTTGTAGTCATTAAGCAGTTGACTGTAACTTTTCAGCTGTGCAAATCCCACTCAATTCCCATGAATGAGTTCTCTCTGTAACATACCCTACCACGGGCTTCATTTCCCCCCTTTCTGTCCTTTTTCTCTGTTCTTTCATGTTTCACTTCACTTCTTTCCTGCATTCTCAATGTGATTGTTCTTTTTGTCTCTTCTTATGAATTTTGCATTTTTAAATCAGCCTGTTTGACTCCCACGGTGGGCCTAATACTAGATGCCGCCTCAGAGCAATTCCTCTTCTGTGGTATTTTAGGCAGATGCTAAAGCTATCCATTGGTGGAAGACATTTCATTCACTGTATGAGGCAAAGAAACTATACAGTTGTGGGTATGTGTGAGGATGCAATTAAAAGTCTTTTCCTATGCTTTATTTGGGGCATTTCAATTAAGTAAGTACAACAGTGAGAATTTTGTCATCTTGTAATTTTCAGTTGCTTGATTTTACAGTCTCTGCAACCCTAATGTTTCCTTAAATTGAAGTTTGCTTTTTTTGTGGTGATGTTATAATCTTCTATACAATACATAGAGGCAGAAATGCAAATATATGCAGTGTATAATTATTATCAAAGAAACTCAGTGTAGAATCTTCAGCTTCTTTCAAGAGAAAAAATGCTTTGCAACGAAAAACAAGATCATGTAAAGATTTAATACATCTCAAAGCCAACATAATTTGGTTTGATACATGACCCTTTTATTTGGCTGCCTCAAAATGTCTCCCTCCTGCCAAAACCATTTGTTACCTTCCTCCTTGGGGAAATATGCAAAGACATGCAGTTATGCTCAGGCCTCCCCACTGGAAGGTTTTTATTTCAATCCTATCAGCCTCTATTCTCGCCAATCATTTTTCTTTTGTTCTCAGTATCCATTCTTTCCAGTATTTCATTTGAGCTACAATATCTGAGAAAGACTGAGTGTCACTGTAATTTAAAGGAAAAGATCTTTTCAGGCTGATTTGGTTTCAAGCAGTTTTTTGTGAGAGAGAGTGGTTTGCAGCCTCCAGACAATTAAACACACTGACTGAAGATAGTTAATCACAAATTAATCTGTACAGAAAATAACCTTTATTTTTGGCAGAAGACACCAAAAACTAAGATATACCTTCTTGGTGAAAATATAAAGCCCATTTATGCAAGCACATAGCAGTTGTTTGCTGCAGCTGTGACAAGAAGGTGGTAGGCTGCAATGGAAGTGACAGAAACCTGGACTGAAAAAATGACCATGCCAAAATCCTCAGTCAGTGCCACCCACTTCAACAGGGCCAAGATTTCTGCCCAGATGAGCATTCAAATGATTATGTAGAAGTACCTGGTACACTCAGTGTTGTGACCATAGAGGAAAAGAAGCAACATATTCTTCTCTACAATAGACTTGACAAATCTTGAGAAGTGGTACTGGCAAAGGATTTTTTGCTAGACAGGCAGCCTGGACTGCAGTAGGTCCAAACACCTTCAACTGCAATGAATTTTCCATCAGCCTTATAGACAAACTTTGTCATTTTGGAAAATCACATGAATGTCACAATGGATAAGAATTAGAAAAGACAGAAGTGAAGGATTCTGTTTTCCGGATAAAGTTTAGCCTAGTCATGATGAAGTTTTCTAGCAGCAGGAGCAATCTGCATTTTTTCTGTGTCTGCCTTGGTCTACTTAAGAATGGAATGCTCATTTCTGATAGTGGGAGTCTCTTCTGTACCTACGTAGCATCAACAATATTGTATATTGCTCTAATAGATGCCTACCATGAAATCAAAGGTGGTCTGCTATGATGTCAGTTAGGCAGAAATATGGATGAAATCTTATGATCTCATAAGGAGATACCACACGAGATCTTATGCTACAGATCTCAGAAGGCAAAAGCAAAGGCTTTTGGCTGGCCTAAGCAAAAGTACTCTGGGGTGAGTTAGTAGGATGTTTACTGGGACAGGTATTGAACCATTATTAACATCTTTTAAGGAATATATAAAACAGAAGAATAACTTCCACTTGTCACCACAGTGAGCGTGTCTGTGGTGGTTTTACCCAGCTAAACAGCCGACCTCCACCACAACCGCTCACTCACTCCCCCTCCTCAAAGAAACAGGGGGAGAAAATATAATGGACAAGGGCTTAAGGGTTGAGATAAGGACAAGCAGGTTACTCACTAATTACTGTCACGGGCAAAACAGACTCAACATAGGGAGATTAATATAATTTATTACTATAACTAGCAGACTAGAGCAGTGAGAAATTAAAAGCAAACTAAAAACACCTTCCCCCCACCCACCCTCTTCTACCTCCTCCCCCTGAGCAGAGCAGGGGAACGGGGAGTGGGGGCTGCAGTCAGCCCATATAGCTTCGTCTCCGCCGCTCCTTCATGGTCGCTCTCTGTTCTCCTGCTCCAACGTGGGGTCCCTCCCACGGGATGCCGTCCTTCCTGAACGGGTCCTGCGTGGGCTTCCCACAGGCTGCAGCTCTTCAAGAGCTGCTCCAATATGGGTCCGTACCACGGGGTCCATCCTTCAGGAGCAAACTGCTCCAGCATGGGTCCCCCATGGGTGGCAGCTCCCACTGGATCACCTGCTCCTGCGTGGGCTGCGGGGGCTCTCCATGGGCTGCAGCCTCCTTCAGGCCACATCCACCTGCTCCACCGTGGGCTCCTCCACGGGCTGCAGCGTGGAGATCTGCTCCATGTGGTACCCCATGGGCTGCAGGGGGACAGCCTGCTCCACCATGGGCCTCACCACAGGCCACAGGGGAACTTCTGCTCTGGCGCCTGAAGCACCTCCTGCCCTCCTTCTTCAGTGACATTGGTGTCTGCAGGGCTGTTCCTTGCTCCTCTGCCTCCCAGCTGCTGTTGCGCAGCAGTTTTTTCCCTTTCTTAAATATGCTCTCACAGAGGTGTAAACAACATCGCTCACTGGCTCAGGTCTGGCGAGTGGTGGGTCCCTTTTGGAGCCGGCTGGATTTGGCTCTTATCTGACATGGGGCTGCTTCTGGAATCTTCTCACAGAAGCCACCCCTGTGGCCCCCCTGCTACAAAACTTTTACAATGTAAACCCTATACAGTGTCCTTGTGATAGGAGTTCTCAGCTCCAAACAGGAGCAAGAAAGAGTAATAGTCCTGAATGTTATTTTAACGCCAAAAGCTTATTAAAGAGTAATGATTAAAATGTGTGGGGAAAAAAAGAGTACACAGGACAGTCAAGGCAGAACCTTCTCAGTGAAAAGGGTGGGAGATATAGCTCCTTGCTTCCTTTCCTTTCTAACTCTCCTCCACAAAAAGGAAGGGATGGAGGGAAGATTCCTTCAGAAATGTTTCAATGTCATCCTGACCTCTGGACAGGCAGACATGAAAAATCTCCAAGGTGACAGGGGACCTTTTGAGTTCTTTCCTACCCAACCCACAATATTTTTGAAACATGATGTCTCTACTTTTTTTTTCCTTCTGTTGTTGTTCAGATAAGTACAGAGGTTCTGTAAAGTTATAGTTCTTGCACTGTCTTGCGTAAATAATAGACAGTATACAAGTAAGTGGGGAAGTAGGCTGGCAGCAAATTGTCTCTACCAAATTTTTCTATCTAGGCAACTCCTCTCAGACCTATCTTGGTTCAAATTACAGACAAGATAACCAAGGCTGGGGTTGTCTAGATACTATCTACATACATATAGGGTCCATCCTACATGCATAGGCAGAACCACAGCCTGCACTAGGATGGATTTTCAGACAAGGGACCCACTCAGCTCACTCTGGAGAGAAGCTTGGATACGTACTGTCATGTATGCCATACAGCTCAGTGTGGATTGAGGCTCCTGCTGTGAAACAGAGTGCTCTTTTTCATGTTGCTAGGGATGCAGTGTACTCCCATCTACCATCTGTGCATGATGTTTCAATATATACCCCAGGTAAGAAGGGCTATATGCCCAGAATGTATTACAAAAGCAAGGCTGCCCAGAGAATGATAATCCTCCTCTGTCTAATTGCAGATTTGGTTATCCATGGAAAGAAAATCTCCCTCACTGACTTGTAGGTAGAACTAGACAAAATTTTTTTTCAATGGAAAAAGTTTGCATCCAAGCAAGCAGTTTCTTTGAAACACCAAGATTTTTCATTTTAACGATTTTTAGTGAAAATACCTTCAAGTATTTTGTTTTGATAATGTTTAAAAATCTTTTATATTTGTCTTTTACATAATAAATTCTAAGTGTATATATATATATCACTTCAGAATGTTCTGACAGTTTTGAAAGAAAAGGCTCTGATTCATTTTGGAAATGGTTCTTTGAGGGGATATAAAGAACTTGCATCTCCCACAAATCTCTAAATTTAAACTTTTGCATTCAGATCTGGGGCAAAAACAAACACTGAAATGTCAGCAATTCATACAGTATAGAAATTCTTTTTTTTTTTTCTTATAACATTCTGTTTAGATTACCCTGCACAGTATGTGCCTTCCTTCTGTAGTCTGCTATTGTGTTCAGAAAAATCAATTTGAACAGTCTGAACAGAGATCTGCTGCTGGTCCTGGCCTGAAGGGTTTCAGAGCACCCATTACTCAGCCCACAGGGCTTGAGTTGCAGACTGACACTTGAGCTCCGCAATGGGAAAGAATTGGAAAATCACAGCAGAAAAATAAAATTAAAAGACATAAATGCTTGCCTCTTTTTCTTTTTTAAAGTTTTTGTAATGTCATAGTTGACTTCTCTTTCCTCTCTTCATTTTCTTTCATGCTTGTAAAACAAGAGAGATGAAATTCCACCCTCTTCCAACAACTGCTGTTTGACAATGTTGGCAAAAGATTTTTTCCTGTATGTTGCAAAAGCTCTTGACTGAGTTGACCAAGACACTGAAGTCTTATGCTTGATCTAAAAAAGGACTTAATGTCACGTTCAGACCACCCAAACTTCAGCCAGCTCCAAATTAAGGTGATTTTAGGTGTCTCTGTCTTAACGAACACCTCAGATTTTCTAGTCTCTTACCCTTTGGATATCAACTAAAACATCCCCAGTTTGGGCTCCAAATTTCTCTAAGACTCTAACCAGGGACTCCTGTGCATTTGGAAACATCCTTTCCTGCAGATACTTGTGGAGTTTTTAGGCTTCCGTTGCAGTTCAGGTAAGGATTCTTGATTATGCCAGGTCTCAACCATTTTTGTTTTATTTTTTATTTTTACTTTCTGCTGTCATATTGCTCATAGGGAAAGAAGACCACAGGATGCCAAGAAGGAAGTCATAACATTTTTAGCATTTGTCCCCGTTAAGATACGTCTCTCTACATCTCTTTATATATCTATCCCTCCTTGTGCTGTGTGGGCAAATTATTCGTTGTAAGCAACTCAGGATTTGGACTAAACTCTACCAATGTTTCAGCACTGAACTTCAGAAGAAATTTCCGTCTACCTACAGTTAGCCTGAAATCTGGTTGTTCACATTTGGGTGGAACTAGAGCAAAACAGTCACAAGAAAAATTCTGCATTGATGCCTCCTGCGTCAACATAGGTGCTCTTTTATACTTACCTTTAAAATTTAGCTTCTTTGATCCGATTTTGTTCTGTTACCAAAAGAGAAATTAAGTCTCACTACATGGCTAGAAGTGTCTGCAGGCTAATTACCTCTGACTAATTTGTGTGAACATGGCTAATTTGCTAATAGAAAGGAGATAGGGTAATTTTAGCAGAAGCAATAGGTTGATTTCAGGAGAAAAAAAGCTGGGAATAGTTACATAAAGCAAGGCTGGGATTCTTGAGTTTGAACACTGTTTTGTTAGTAACATCAATACCAAGATCAGTGAGAAGGTAGCTTTCTAACATTCACAGAGGTGTACAACTGAACCTGCTTTCAGTCTCCCAAATATGCCTTAATGTACCTTGAGCCCACAGTTAAGCAGGATCCTGGGCTGCTGCAAGCTTCAGTGCAGCGCTCTGGGTCTCTGGGAAGAGTGGGCTTGTTCCTCAAGTCTGAGTCTTTGTAACGCTGCATCAGGCCCTGCGCTCGTAAAAGATGGGAGAACTTTAGCCCTCAACAGCAAGGCCCCCTATGATGCACTGATGTACAAGGCAGTCCCAAAAGCCAGATTTACCTACACAAAATGACAAACAAACAAACAACAACTGCAAAAAAGAACACCACAAAAAACAATCTCTTCCATCCAGTCCATCCTTGTAAATTAGCCCGACTATGAACTTTGCTTTCAGACGTTTTCTATCATTTAGCTGATCCTTTCTGTCTCTGCACAGCTATTGCCAGCTTGTTCTCCCCATCAGTCTGTTGGAAACAGAACCAGAAATTTCAGAAGTTATCTGCTTTTAGACGTTGCTCACAAGAATGTATCTTTGAGGTCTCTGATGCCGGGCAGCAGATTGTTGTTTGTTCTCAGTACATTGGACTATATATTCACTGAAAGTGACATGGAAAACAAGAAGTGTGCTCTTCTTGAACATGCACTACCACCGTGTCTGTGTGAAGTGTTGAGTATTTTCCACTGTCAGCAAGTTGTCAATAACTTCTGGGAAAGCAGTATAAAAATAATCAAACATACATAGTGAGACAGAAAAGAGAATGGTACAGTTTCTGCACCTGTGAGTTAAAGATTTGCAAAAGTACTTGCTTGATGTGATTAAGAAATGCAGAGAATATTGTAGTTATGGAGATTTTTGTTTTTTATTTTATTCTATTTTGTAAATCCAGGGTTGATAGCTCTGGTTAGTATAACATTGTGTGTATCAACAGTAGAAAATTGCAGTTATCCCTAAAAAATAGCCTGCTGCATGGATGAGCTTAATGTGCAATAAACACAGTGGTGCAGATGCAAATTTAGGATGCTTGAAAACTAAAATTTAGCTGGAGAGCTGTTTGGTGGGAGTATCTGTGTAGACACAAACACAACATCTGCCTACATCTTACCTGAATCTAAAGATGACACACTGTGGAGTACTTGTATCTCCCACTTAGAGGTAGATGGAGCTCTGGCTGCTAGCAATGGGCTTTTGCATGTTGGGACTGATGAAGGGAGAATAAAAGCAAACTGTCCCTAGGAAATGGCTTTGTTTTGCAGCTTTCACAGCATTTTTGATAGGATAGTAATAATATACCTAGCTGATGAGATTATTGTTTTCTCTTTCTTCCTTTTAACTAGATAAATAGCTGACTCTTCTCAATGTGAATTGTTGTGTTACATAGCAGAAAGCTCACTAGGTTTTTCTCCATCATTACACAACAGAAAAATCCAGCACCCAAGGCTTACAAAAACAGAAGGATAATGGTCACAAACAAAAAAAGAAAACCAACGAAAACCAGGTCTACTAAAGGGAAGAGAGAAAGGAAAGGAGGGATGGAAGTATTCCTCAGACATTCTAGATGGGTTTGTAAAGATTTATTGGGCTCAGAGCAATCTGTAACCTGGTAAATTGGTGTTTGAGGGTGTCACAAACAATAATGTACTACATCTCACACTACAATGTACAGGTGTCCAAAAGCTATTACACTCCAACCACTGCACTAAAATTGTATGAACGTAACACTATGGCCTGTGTATGTGCCTATGAGTGGTACCAGAAAAAGATTTTTTCCTTTCCTTTCCATTCCTTTCCTTTCCTGTCCTTTCCTTTCCTTACCTTTCCTTTCCTTTTCTTTCCTTTCCTTTCCATTCCTTTCCTTTCCTGTCCTTTCCTTTCCTTACCTTTCCTTTCCTTTTCTTTCCTTTCCTTTCCATTCCTTTCCTTTCCTGTCCTTTCCTTTCCTTACCTTTCCTTTCCTTTTTCTTCTTTTCCCTTTTGTCAAAATTGGCTTGTTCTTTCTCAAATCTTTGTCAGAACTTCCTTGCCTGCTTCTTTCTGGCTACTATGATAGTACAACACTGCTGTGGGCTGAATAAACTGACCTTCTAATGCTGCTATTGATGTTAGATATATTTTATTCCCGTTGAATATTATAGTATCTGATAATATTTAAGTCCAGTGATACAATCATATTAAATTGTGCACGCTTCTTAAAGTGGCTCAGTTTCTTACATTAATTTTACTTTTGGCTTGAGGTGAAACTTTAAATCATATAAATATTGTCAATTATGTTGCCTATGTTCAAAAAGTGTATGTCTATTATGTGTTTATATATGTGCACTTATCACATATATATGCACATGTATTTTATATATATATGCATGTACGAAATATTTGCAGCAAAAAGTCTTTATTCCCTCTTCATTTGTTTTCCCAATATATTTAGACAGTTTGTCATTATGTTAGTCAAAAACCATATTCTACATTAGTCAAAGAATTATTTATTACATGACATAATTTAGTATCATACTAGATACATTTGTATGTAAACAGAAAAGGTAGTAAAGAATGACAGAAGTTCTGCATGATCTCTGCATAGAAGGGAAATTGCTTTAGGATTTAACAGCAATTGAACCTGAATACTTCCAAGGAACTAAAAGGCCAATAGCACTTATATCAACAAAAACTTTTCATAGATTTTGTGCCTAGAAAGCCTCCATACATCGATGCTCAAGATTTTACATGGGCAAAAATTTAAACAACATCTGTAGTACTACAGTGAGCTTGTTGCCATAGTCCAGAGACTACTCAATGATCTGAAAACTGGAAGAAATATCTTTTTTTTTTTTTTTTTTTTTTTGCAGATTAGCAGCTGCAGAGTTATATGACAAATTTAAGATCAGATTAGCCAGTTTATGGCATGTACAACATAATTACAAATTGCTAGCCAATTTAGAAAAAAGATCAATGACGATTTTGTCCCTTACCAATAATAGAAAGTGACAGTATTCCCACAGGGTCTGAAAGCTCATCTCTGAAAGCATGTAGATGAAGCAATCAGGAGCTGGATCCCTCGCATAACACCACAAGAACCTGTATTTACTGGTACTTAAGATGAGAAAGATATCATCCATCAAAAATGATAGAGAATAATTTAAAGCCAAAAGGGCAGAACATGCTTGATCCTTACCTGATGTTTTTTTCTTTTGCAACATTCTCAATAACTGACCATAACCATAACGCATTTCTTTCCATCTACAAAGGAGTCCTTAATGCGTTATGTGCTTTGTTTTCACTGGAGTTACTCTGTAACATAAAAAATAGCTTACAATTCACATAAAATATTAACAATGATCTCATTAAACAGAAATTAGAATATCTATTGGAATTGTGTTTCTGCAGAAGTTTGGTGAGAAAGAACTAAAGGTAAGAATAGAAAGAAAAAATCCCTGCCAGTAATATACAAACAAGACTGATAGATGGCAACAGTGCTAAATGCTGATTGTAGATGGAAGTCATTCTCAAAGCTTAATGTTTTAAGACTTTCAGACCTTTAAATGTCATCTTTAAAAGGGTAAATTTATCTCCTGATGGATCCATATATGCGATGAACAAATAAAGTTAGTGAAAAAATCCATGGAAGAGCTGATACTGTTGTATTTACTGCTCATTTCAGCACTTTTTTTCTTACTTGTCAGAAACACATTTTCTGCCTGCTCTGTTCCCTATCCTGTTACAGCCAATTTCTGTCCTACTATGCCGTTTGTCTGATTGGTGTATTTTTATCCGCCACATCCTGTCTAGTTTACACCAAAACTAGTGTTGCACAAACACCATGAGCACAGTGCTTGTTTAAAAAAAAAAAAAAAAGAGTAATTTTTTGGGATCTTGGCAGAAAGTAATGTTTGCATGGGAAATCACATCTCTTGAACAGGATAGTCATGGCTGTCTGGGTGGCAATCAGAGTCTCTGTTGTGAGAGTGGCTGATGAGACTACCCAATGTGCTGTTCTAATCAGTTCTTATAATCCAGCTGGACTATGGTCCTACATGACCACTCCCAGCACATGCATCACTCATCATTAGAGATTACCAGGGAATCACTGAAATGAATTATCTCCAACTCCCACGTACAAAACTGTTTCCTAACTGTTGCATTTGCAGGAACCATTTATACTGACTATTTACAAACATCTTACCTATGTCATTTCTGCAGCTGGAACCATTTGGAAGGGCCAGATTCTCCACCCAGATTGTTTCAAATACGAAAGAGGTCTTGGCCCAGCAGGAGCTGCCTGGTGGAAATCTTCAAGACTCTCTGAAATCCCCACCTGAAGACCTCCTGCAAGTTAGTCAAACATTTTGTTGTGAAGCTGAGTCTATTAACTTATCTCAGCCCAGTCCGTCGTCTCAAAGCAGTAAGCGTGTCTCACCTGTGTAGAACTAATGGAGACGTTCTTGGACCACCCAGGGAGTCAGTGACTTTAGCACACTGAGCATGTACACAGGGACAGCCTTTGATATCCAGCAGCACCACAGTTATAACTAAAGGATAAACTTGAGTTCTGTCCTTCTGCCTCACTTGTAACATCAGTGCCATCACTTCTGCCACATGAGTGACTTTACAGTTCTTCTTGCTATGTTTTTCCATTGATCTGTTTTGATCAGTCTCTAACGCTACCTACATTAATGGTCAGCACAGATGTCTTGCCTGCCATTCTTACAATGACTTCCTATTAACCCCATGAAATGTAAGATAAACTGTGGCTTACTCTGGGCAAGAGATGCCATTCTGTCAGCTGATATCCTGGAAAGAAAGTTTTCAGTAATTTAGTTAATGTCCAGCAGTTCCCTCAGAGGTTTGGGGAAGGAAAAAAA
>VXAL01003294.1:59264-69502 GCA_013399475.1 Chauna torquata | reverse complement strand
TTTAAAATGCTGTTTCTGGAAAGGTTGTAACTATTGTAACAAAGAGCTTTGCAAGTATATATGGCATCTCAAGTAATGGTCCCTGCTGCTGTGACAGTGGTGGACACAAACTGAAAAGATATTGTAGTATAGCCAAGCAAAGCGTCACTTATAGGTATTGGCTTGCTCATAGATCTAAAATACTGTGAGAAATTGGACCAAATAATTTTGAAGCAGTCTTTATATTTGATAATCCTTTTCTGAAGGAAATTCTTTTAAACATTATCTAGAACTTTGATGATATCTGCAAAGATAGCTGTAACAAAGCTATAGAATGGCTCATGGAGAACAGCACATGAAAAATCTGCTCAGAAGAAGTAGTTAAGAATTAGAATCTGAGGTCAGATTTTTTTTTTGTGATGAGCTTTATTTTCAGTTTTTTTTTTTTCTGTTACATATACTTACATATATGCCTCCATGCCATCCTGTAGTAATGTTATACTTAATGGATTTTGCTCAAGAGGCTTTTTTAACAACTAGTTATAACTGTACACATACCATGTACATGACAGATACATCTGACAACATAAAAGTTTGTTTTGTTGGTAGCCTGAGGACAATATGCAGTCCACTTCTTACACTTACTTTAATTCTTGTAGTATAGTCTATTGTTTATGTTCAACACCCTAACGAGACAGGCTCTTACCATTATATACATTGTGATTTAGTGAGATTTAGCCTCCTGAAGAAGTTTCACTGTTAAATTAACGTGAAATTGGGGGCTCAAGTCACAGAGACACTCCCTTTAATAAATACAGTAGTTAAAAACTTCTGCTGCCACTCTCAGCACCTGAACACACTTCTGATCAGAGAGAGGTGAAAGACACATGAGCTGCAAACCAAACAAGAAACTAGCATCCCCGTTACTGTGCTGTCTGCTCTGGGGAGAATCAAGCAGGCAAGAAATGGTAGTACTTGTTACATACTGTCTTGAGGGATTTAGTTTATCACCACAATCACCTTCTCTTTTACATTAATTTCCCTCATTTGACAGCACGACAAATTCATACCATTGTCACTTTCCCACACATATATTGCAGATCTTATGTCTGTTATCACTAAATTCACCCACACTATTGCATCGTTAGGATTTGTGTTCTTATGCTTTCATTATTATATCTGATCATTTGATTGGGTTTTAAATCCTATAATTGTCATGCTTTCATTCCATTAGACATCTTAATATATTTTAATCTTGGAGTTTACTAAACATCATCCAAGCATATCCATTCAAATGTTAACATTTTATTTAAGTTGGATAACTACAGAGTTTGCAGTTATCCAACTTAAATAGTAGTTATTTGTAGGCCTATACTTTATATATCCTCTCTCTTTTCCTTTCTCTCTATCTCTCTCTGTAACTTGTGATTTGTTAGTCAACTTGTATCATTAGTTTTCTCTACTTGTCATTTGACTTGTGGTTAAAGTGTTTTAAGCTATTTCTTATCTTGTTAAGCGTTGCTTCCTAATAATTGTATGGGATAGATATTGCATCCCTACCTGTTGATACATTAATTTTTGGAAAAATTGTTCACTTTTCTATAACTCTTTGTCTTGTCTGCAGCAGCCTTAGAAAGGGGGGGAAAAAAAAAGGAAAAAAAAGAAAAGAAAAAAAGAAAAAAAGGAAAAAGAGAGGAGAGAACAAAATCAGGAGAACGACTTAGCTTTATCTGCTTTATCTGTTCATATCTTCAAAGACCACATGCTGTCCCTTCAGTTTTCCACAAATATTTCCTTCAGCATTTTCTTGGAGAGAGAGATGGCAGCTAAAAATATTTGTGACTGTTTCTTGATTGATTCCATGCTCTGGGACTTCAGAAGGCTGCTCTGGAGCCTATTTCTTATGTTCTTGGGCCAGATAAAAAATATCCTAAAGTTACTGCTGTCTGTCAGGGAAATGAGCCATCTTCCCTATCTAGAATTCATGATATGTGTAGAAAAGGAAAGGGATTAAAATCGTTTCCTTAAATTTAACATTTTATTTTCCAGCTTTTTTCATTTTCTCTCCATTGCTCACAAAAAGGGATCAAAACAATCAAGTGCTGTTTCCCTGTGGGGAAAGAGAAAAGATTAAGAAGCAGAGGGCAAATACAGTGCAGTTATATTCTGAGTTCACATCTACCTCCACCTGCTGACAGCATGCTTAGTTGTCACAGCAGAAGTTACACAAAGGGACTTCATCTTCTCTGTTTTTTGGGCATGCATGATATTCTAATGCATGTTTTTAATGCTACTTTTTCTTACCTCAAAATTGCAAGCAAAAAAGCAAGCAATATATTTTATGAGGGTAATTGCAGAGCACATAAGCAATTACTCCTAGGGGTTACAAACCTTAAGGAAAGTTTAACTCAAAGTGTTTTATGAATCAAAAGCAGCACTTGTACAAAAGTAGCACTCACCATGTCATGAGCTATTACATGCTGTGGTGGGTTGGCCCCAGCTGGCTGCCAACCTCCCACCCACACAGCTGCTTACCTTCCATCCTCAGCAGGTTTGGGGGAGAAAATATGAAGAATGAGCAAGCAAGAAGGCTTGTGGGTTGAAATAAAAACAGGGAGTTTAATTACACTCAGGTTACAGGCTGCAAGTTACACTCAGTTCATTCAGTGAGGCAACAAGCAGTGCAGAGGTGGTTGCGGTCACAACATAGTGGTTTATCTCTGCTTCTCTTTTCATCTGCTCTGTCATGGGTCCTCCATGGACTGCTGTTGTGGTTTAGCCCCAGCAGGCAGCTAAGTGTCACACAGCTGCTCTCTCACTCTCCCTGGGTGGGATGGGGGAGAGAATCAGAAAGGTAAAAGTGCGAGAACTCATGGGTTGAGACAAGGACAGTTTACCAGGTAAAGAAAAAGCTGCGCACACAAGCAAAGCAAAGCAGGGAATTCATTCCCTACTTCCCAAGGGCAGGCAGGTGCTCAGCCACTGCCAGGAGAGCAGGGCTCATCACACGTAACGGTTCCTTGGGAAGACAAACGCCATCACTCCCAACGTCCCCCCCTTCCTCCTTTACCCCAGCTTTTATTGCTGAGCATGACACCACATAGTACGGAACATCTCTTTGGTCAGTCTGGGTCACCTGTCCTGGTCCTGACCTGTCCCAGCTCCTTGTGCACCCCCAGCCTCCTCGCTGGCAGGGCAGCACAAGAAGCAAAAAAACCTTGGCTCTACGTAAACACTGCTCTGCAACAACCAAAAACATCACCACTATTTTCATCAAAAACCGAAAACACAGCATTGTGTGAGCCTCTACAAAGAAAATTAACTCTGTCCCAGTCAAAACCATGACAACTGCAGTCCCTCTAGGAACATCTGCTCCACCATGGAGCACCTCCTCCTCCTTTTTCTCTTCTTCCTCCTCCAGCGTTTTCTGCCCTTTCTTAAATATGTTTTCAAAGAGGTGCCACCAGTTTGGCTGAAGTACTCAGCTGTGTCCTGCAGTGGGTCTGTTGGAGCTGTCTGGAATGGGCTGTGTGTGCCATGGGGTAGCCCCAGACTCTTCTCACAGAGGCCACCCCTATAGCCCTTCTGCTACCAACACTTTGCCACCTACACCCAATACACTTGCAAACAGATAACGGCATGAATTTCATTAAAACTGAAAGCACTGGTGATGGTGACCTCTTTGGGGACTCACTGGGAGCAGTGGATGCTGGCAAGTCAGGAAGAAGACCACAGAAAAATTTTCTACTCATTCCAGGGTTAAACAAAGGAACAGAAAACCAAGTGCTAGTTTTCCTCCCACTTTCCAGTTACAAGCCAAATACAGCTGAAACAGTCCAGGAACTGGACAAGTAAGATTTACTGTGGACAATTACATGGAAGCTGCCATTCCTCTGTGATTATTGTATTTTCTATTTCATGCCTTCGTAGTTATGTTTGGATTCATTAAACATGAAGCCTACACAGCTTAGCCTGAAATGACTGTGTGCTGGAAGTGGTGTCGCTAATTGCTATTACTGTTGCTAATGGCTAAAGAAAGACTAGTAGGCTTACAGGAGAAAAAACGAAATTGGATATTTTAACCAGAATAATGCAGATTAAAACACAGCTAATAAGCCTCATGTGAAAAGCTTATATTTAAATTACAAATGTCATTTTCTTGTGGAAATTAGCATTCCATTTAAAGTCTTGTTTGTTCATCACTTTCTATAACTATGTAGGGACTATGTTTTAGGGTGTTCATGATAATAGTAGAAAAAAGAAAAAATATCATGAAAGGTTTTTCATTTCTAAATAACATTCACATTTCAATCTATTAGACTAATACAGCTTATATCATCAAAACATTTCTACAGCATGGAAAATTAAAATGTTTCCCTTTTTGTGTATTTTCTTGTATAACCTAACATGCTATGAATGAATTTGTAGATTTCTTTCCATTTTACTTATGGAAGTAACAGTATTAATTTGACTTGTGATGTTACACATTTTTCAATTAATTTTTCTATTTTTATTAATTTACTGCAGAATTCTGCTTTCTGGTACATAGCAAGAACTTCGTTACTTCACGTCTATGATATGTTGCTTACGTAAGATCATGGCAATTAGTGCTAAACCTGATATTTACTGGAAATTAAAAGTAAATTTACCAGGAAGCAAAACACATGATATCTGGATGGAGGGAGGGATGCTGTAGAACAAGAAGAGAGTAGCTGTTTAGAAAACATTTTGGAAAGCACGTTTCATATTGTCAAAAAGGTCGTTTCATACATTACCAAACACCAGTGTTTAGAACAGCCGAACGGATAACTTTTCCTGTGGAAGAAATACAGAAGAGCAATCCCTGAGGATTGACTCCCTGGGAACCCAAGACTTGCACAGAGCAAAGGCCCCATGGAAATGAATGTTCACAACAGTGTTCTGTTTAAAACCTCAAAATGAATTTTTCAGAATTTCTCTTAACTCACCAGTGGTAGGTTAAGATCTTTCAGAATAGTGTAATAAGTTGGTGGTAAATAGAACAGCTGAAATAGGAATCATTTTGAAGAGGACTTGCACTGCTAATTAACAGTTTGTCTTGATTAGGCATTTTTTCTCTACCAGGCTTTCAGAGCATATGCAAATATTTCTACACATTTTTATTTTCTGGCTTGCATGCATGTGAGAAAAAAATGCATATCTTTACATAATTATGCACCATATCTAGTTGCACAATTTAGATTAGTCAATTGAAAATAAAGGACACATACTCTTTTGTGTTCTTTTCTGGTGTTCTGTAGGACTTATAGCAGGGTATTTTTCCACTGCAGGGCACACTAAGCTGATAGATGTGCCTTGATTCTGAAAGCTCTGGCTGTTCTTGGCTGGCAGGTAGCCAATTGGCCAAATACAGAGTAGTTTCACAGCTGAAGATCTACGGGTCTGCCTTATTCCACCCTTGTAGATGAGATGAATCAGGATCAGGATTCACACAGAGCTGAAAAAGCCCTTTTGCAACTATGTTGAGTATGGGATAGAATTGCACACATTATAAATAAGCATGTGGAGAAAGTAAGAGAAGAGTTTATTGAAGCAAAAATGGAGATTCCTATTGCAGATATACTTTTGGAAAAAGGTGAAAGACAAACAGCAACTTAAAGGGAAACTGCAAGAGTGGAATTACTGTAAACAAAAGAAGGCAGTGAATGGCTCAGGAAAAAAGGAGTTGTAGCCTTTTACTCTTAGTGAATTTGAGCTCTTACCTTTATGTCTAGAAGGTGCTATATCCTTAGATGACCACTGTGAAATGCATCATTGTTCAACATAAATGTACGCAGACAGAGACACAGACACAAGCTTGCTCTGCTGCAGTCCCAGAAAAGCAACATTTGCATAACTGGGGTTGTATTCAGGCTGAGATAAACTTTTCTTCTGAGGGACAAAATATATTAGTTCTAACTTGATGATCTGATACTATGGTCCTGTGGTTTTTGGATTAACACAAGGTCATGTCTCACCAGGTGAGAGCACATCAGGGGACCTACAGTTGCCTGCAATATGTGCTCATCTGTCTGCTCAGTGGAGGATTAACAGGGGAGTGGACAGTCTCCACTGATTCCTCCTGTAAGATCCAAGGGAGTCCAGCTTGTGAAGCTAGGCTGATCTCATTGAACTTACTGCGTGACTGAAAGTGAACATCACAGTATCCTATCTGGAAAGCTATCATATATAACATGTCTGTTTCATTTAAAAGAATATTAAAAAAGGGCATCTCACAATTTTTCAGAATACTGAGACTGTGTGTATGTCTCTTCTATGATTTATACTGGTACAGTCACGATTAGTTTTACTCTTGTAATGAGGGCTGCTCCAGGCAATCTAGGTTTTAAGTATAGATAATTCACCATGTGCAGTACACACCAGGTAATAAGATACAATTACCATAATTCTGCATTTTTTTAATCTTCCTATTCTCACTGGATACATCCAGAACTCTAACATGTCTTCCAAAACTAATTATTCTATTTTCTCATTGCTTTTTTACACAATTTTGATGTTAGAAATAAATCATGAGTTTAGTGTCATTAGAAATGAAAATAAATGAAACTAAATGCTGCATCATGGCTGCTTGAATCTTCAAGGGTAAATCAAAAGAACCCAGTATCACCATCAGTCTGTCTTCTAAATTGCTGACATGCTACATATCTGATACCAACTGAAATTAGATTTGTTAATGGAATTCTTGCAAAAGTGTTTCTCATGAGGAAAATTCCCCCTTTCATTTATGTATGAACTCAGGTCATTTACCCTGTGAAGTCAAACTTTGTCCTCTCCACCGTCAGGTAACCACGAAAAAAAATGAAATGAGCTCAGTTAGTTGTATGGTAGCCAAATTTATTCTGGGGTTGTGACTGCTGAGAGCACCAACATATTCTAAATCTTTTAGCATTGCTTTGGTTCAGGAAAAGTTATTTTTTTAAGTCCTTTCTCTGCAATAACAGAATCCTCATTCCTGATAAATTGTTCTTTTCTAGAGAACAAGTAGCGTAGTGAAACTATTGTTGCTCAGGAAGTGAGCTAAAAATTTTGTATAGTTTGTTTCTACATGGAAAACAAAACAAAGTTTGGTTACCTTTACAGTAGCAGGTCTGTATCAGGGGGCAGGGTAAAGGCAAGTAGAAGTAAAGTCAACCGTGATTCTTGATCATCTTGAAACTACCAACACTATTTTGATTGAAATTTGATAGCTGTGGATGGCATTTTTTCATGCTTAATTAATGAAGGAATTAGTAGAATATTTATGGGACTCACCAGACTTATAGGAGTCCATGTACCACCTCAGTGTGGGGAGAACCTGCTCAAAAGTTTACTTTCCATGGAAGTTTCCATGTCATTAGAGCATTTAGTATTCTGGTGTGGGATGCTCTTGGCGGGGGGATGCTTTTACATTAATGGTAAAGATGTTACTATTTCTAACGCTGAAGTTCAAGTCCTCTGTTTTGGGGTGAGGCCTGAGCATCATTACTCCATGAATATGAAGAACTGTGTGTCTTATACATGCTCTGTTGGCTCTATTAGATGTTTTAGCTTTGCAAAAGCTACAGAGGAATCCAAAAGAAGCCTTAAGTGAATTACACTGTTGGTATGTTGCTATAAAGAAGCTGGCTTAATACGCAGAAAATGTACAAAGATCCTTTTTTTTTTTTATCAAGAACAAAATGGGGACATGATATCATTATTTTAGAATGGATAGGTTGTTACCTAGAACTGCTTTGATTAATGAGAAAATACAAGATTAATCTGCAATAACAATTATAAGTACTGGAGTGAAATTCACAAAAGAGATTTATGAAGCTGATAAGAATCTGTCACATTGGTTAATATATTAAGGTCTAGAAAATGAAGTTAAGACATTCTTTTTATTGAGTTCTGCATTTGATTTTCAATTTGTACATTGTTTCCCTCTTGTAGTCAGATTTTACTCCATCTTTCCCTTATCCCTCATCTGGGCTTGACTCAGTCTCTTCCCATGCTATGTCCATCCACACAGCTCTCCATGCTGATCCCATTAAGCCCAATGTCTGTTTCTTGGCCCTATGTAATCTATCCTAACATTTGTTTCCTGTGTGAGATCCCTTCCCTCCCCATTGCTGTTTCTCCTTTGCACTGAAGAGCCAAAAAGGCTCTATAGCAGTAGACCCTTTCAGTGGTTAAATCTGATTCTTACCTTAGGAGTTTCAGGAGTTGGCAGGACTGCATTCCCCCAAAAGCAAGGCTTCTGTGATGCCTGATGAGACAAAACTGAAACTTTGGAGAATTAGGAAACTGCACTGGGACAGGGTTGATTGTGCATTAGATGCCTCAGTTATCAGCGACATATATGCTTTGTATCTGTCACTTAGGCCACAAAGGGGTCTTAGACGTCTGAAGGTGTCTCACCTAATAGTTACCTTGATGAAGTTAGTAGGAATCAGCTTCTTAGAGGACCTGGACAGCATGGCCACTGCAATCTTCATGTGTAGCAAGAGCTGAAGCAGGGTTGAACCTCAAATGGTGGCGGTTTGGAGGTGGAGGTGCCCTGCTGGTTGAGCAACCATCTGGAGAACGTAAAGTTTGCTTCCAGATCTGGAGACCTATGTCCTTGATTATGTAAAGAGGCCTGCAGGAGTGTCTCACACATGCTCAGCTGTTCCTGGGTTTCTGGATAGAAACAACAGCCAAGAATACCTTCTTTTTTGTTGGAGAGAATTTTGCCATTTTCTTCCTGATGCACTGTGGAATTGTCTTGGTAATTTTCTTCAAAATTAGAGTGATTTATGAGTAAACATTGATCTGTCTCCTTTAAAAATATCCTTTCATCTAAAACCTAGTAGCGTTTCTGTGATTTGTAAGTGAAACTAGATTGTTATCTTATGTTCAAAATGAAATAGAAACATTTCAAATTTTATGTTTTTCATTCAGACTTGGCATAATCTTATTTTCACTGTTTTTAGGCACAGTGCAACGTCATATCCAATCTGACAGCTGGCTATTTTGGACAAATTTTCTGCCATGATTTTTCTTTTGAAACAGAGGATACATTTGTACTGTTAAAGGATGGAAAGGATAAGTGGAAAAGTCTGTGTTACTTTCAGAGTTTATTGATGCATATCATAGAGTCAAATACTTGCGTGTTTTGCTAGAATTTGCACTGTTTTTTTTCCTGCAAACAGTGAAACACATTTACTAAGTGAATAAGGCATGCAAGATTTGACCCACTATGAAATGAGGCTCAATACCGAGACATGAAAATATTCAGCTCTGATACAGATTGATGATGTCATCTTGCAGTACTGTGCAAGAATGCTTCATTCTATAAACTAACACCATCCTGGGACATAAGAAATTCAAATATTCTTAAGTGTATGTATCACTGTAAACTTAATAGGTGTGTCAAGTGACTAATGGTTATCACTAAGAGATATTCACACAGATATCGCTAACAGATTATCACACAGACAGCTATTAAACAGGATTTTTTAATATTCACTACAAAAAAAATAACAGTGCCTGACATATCTCAATTGTAACTCTTAGAGTGCTACCAAAAGCCAGAACTTTTCTGTGGGATGCAGGTTCCTGGGTCGGAGAAGAGACATGGGGAGGTGGGGAAAAGCCCACCTTTTTATAGATAATGGGTGAGGGGAAAAAAGATACTGGCTTGCTGAAAAGAAACAGCTGATGAAAGATTTGCTGGAGAATGAGGAGAAAAAGTACAATAGGAAGGAAAAGGAAAGAACATGTGAAAAAAAACCCCCACTAAGATAAAAAGCCCACTCAAACAACAAACAAAAAATGCTAAAAAATCCAAGACAATGTAGAGAGAGGAATCTAAGAAGAAATGAGGCTAGTAAGCAGAAGACTGTGTGAGAAGGTGGGAACAGAAGGGAGAAAGCTCTGCAGACAGAAGGCAGAGCAGAAGGGAAAGAACTGAAGATTCATACCACTGTCAGAAGGAGGCAAATGTGTGTGACTAGGGACTCCTTGTTAAGAAAAACTGACAAACCTGTCATTAGACCGGCCCCAGAAAATGGAGTGGCATGCTGTCTGCCAGCATCAGAACCATAGCAGTGAGGTTAAAACATATCCAGAGGGAGGATCCATGTGTCACATCACCACATTTTCATGGGAATGAGTCCAGGATAACATGGCAGGATGGGAAAGGTAATATGCTTCTAAAAAAAAAAAAAAAAAGGAAAGTGATCATGAGAACCCAACAAAACTCAAAATTTATATGGAAG
>VXAL01003294.1:31908-46159 GCA_013399475.1 Chauna torquata | reverse complement strand
TTTCTATTTGTTGATCCTCATTGATTGCATTGGGTATAGGTAGTAAGGTGCTGGCAGTGGGGGAGCTGCAGGAGTGGCTTCTACGGGAAGATGCTAGGGGCTGACCTTGTGTCAGACACGGTCAATTTCAGCCAGCTACAACAGACTCATTGAAGGACAGTGCTAAGTCCATGAGCCAAGCTGGTTTCACCCCTCTGAAAACATTTAAGAAAGAGAGGAAAACACTAGACTGAAAGAGAACAAAAAGAAGTGAGAAACTACAGAGGGAACACCAAGGGGAGTGGAGGAGGAGGAAGTGCGCCATGGTTGAGCAGAAGTTCCCAAAGGGACCGCAGCCCATTGGGGACCCATGCTGGATCAGAAGAAAAGAGAAGGAAGGAGCAGTGGAGATAAACCACTACATCCTTACCACAATCAACCCTGTACTGCTTGTTGCCTCACTGAATGGACTGAGAGTAATCTTTGGTGATAACGAGGCGGGGGGGGAAGAGGAGTCTGGAGTGAAGCTGAGCATGGAAAAAAAAGAGGGGTGTGTTTTCCCTAGGTGTTTTAATCTTTCTCTTCTCTTTCTTTCATTCTTTCTCTCTCTCTTTCTTTCTTTTTCTTTCTTTCTTTTTTTCTTTCTTTCTTTCTTTCTTTCTTTCTTTCTTTCTTTCTTTCTTTCTTTCTTTCTTTCTTTCTTTCTTTCTTTCTTTCTTTCTTTCTTTCTTTCTTTCTTTCTTTCTTTCTTTCTTTCTTTCTTTCTTTCTTTCTTTCTTTCTTTCTTTCTTTCTTTCTTTCTTTCTTTCTTTCTTTCTTTCTTTCTTTCTTTCTTTCTTTCTTTCTTTCTTTCTTTCTTTCTTTCTTTCTTTCTTTCTTTCTTTCTTTCTTTCTTTCTTTCTTTCTTTCTTTCTTTCTTTCTTTCTTTCTTTCTTTCTTTCTTTCTTTCTTTCTTTCTTTCTTTCTTTCTTTCTTTCTTTCTTTCTTTCTTTCTTTCTTTCTTTCTTTCTTTCTTTCTTTCTTTCTTTCTTTCTTTCTTTCTTTCTTTCTTTCTTTCTTTCTTTCTTTCTTTCTTTCTTTCTTTCTTTCTTTCTTTCTTTCTTTCTTTCTTTCTTTCTTTCTTTCTTTCTTTCTTTCTTTCTTTCTTTCTTTCTTTCTTTCTTTCTTTCTTTCTTTCTTTCTTTCTTTCTTTCTTTCTTTCTTTCTTTCTTTCTTTCTTTCTTTCTTTCTTTCTTTCTTTCTTTCTTTCTTTCTTTCTTTCTTTCTTTCTTTCTTTCTTTCTTTCTTTCTTTCTTTCTTTCTTTCTTTCTTTCTTTCTTTCTTTCTTTCTTTCTTTCTTTCTTTCTTTCTTTCTTTCTTTCTTTTCCAATACCCAATTAGACTGCAGGATTTACATTACTTAGAAATAAATAGTTAAATTCCCAAAGTGAGTCTGTTTTGCCTGTAATAGTAGTTGGGAAGTGTTCTCCTTTTTATTTCATCCCATGAGTCTTCTTGTTCTCTCATTAATCCTGTTTTTACACTAGGAGTGTAGAAGGGGTGAGTGAGTGGCTGGGTGGGTGCTTGGCTGCCGGATAAGATGAACCCACCACACCAGCTAACCTATCTCCGTAAGCAATCTACNACTACAGAGGGAACACCAAGGGGAGTGGAGGAGGAGGAAGTGCGCCATGGTTGAGCAGAAGTTCCCAAAGGGACCGCAGCCCATTGGGGACCCATGCTGGATCAGAAGAAAAGAGAAGGAAGGAGCAGTGGAGATAAACCACTACATCCTTACCACAATCAACCCTGTACTGCTTGTTGCCTCACTGAATGGACTGAGAGTAATCTTTGGTGATAACGAGGCGGGGGGGGAAGAGGAGTCTGGAGTGAAGCTGAGCATGGAAAAAAAAGAGGGGTGTGTTTTCCCTAGGTGTTTTAATCTTTCTCTTCTCNTTAGACTGCAGGATTTACATTACTTAGAAATAAATAGTTAAATTCCCAAAGTGAGTCTGTTTTGCCTGTAATAGTAGTTGGGAAGTGTTCTCCTTTTTATTTCATCCCATGAGTCTTCTTGTTCTCTCATTAATCCTGTTTTTACACTAGGAGTGTAGAAGGGGTGAGTGAGTGGCTGGGTGGGTGCTTGGCTGCCGGATAAGATGAACCCACCACACCAGCTCACCTATCTCCGTAAGCAATCTACCAGTACCAAATTACCAATAGCAACTGGTAGCCACACACTTTCAAATGAGCATGGCCACATATTAATGAATAAATAAGGGATCTCTCATGCCATCATATCTGCATACCTTGGCCAAGCTGAACTGAAGATCTTCCAGGGGCCAAGCTCTGTCATTTAGAAATTCTGCAGAGATTGCTTGCTTTCCTGCTTGCACTTGTTACCCCCATATAAAAATAAGTTTAGGCCAAATCAAGTTCTTCCTGAAACCACCTTTCAGTCTCTTGGTCCTCTTGCTCTTCATCCATATCTTCTGCTCCTCAGGCTGCCCAATTTCTCTTTCAGTGGTTATCAGTGGCTTTCAGTTTTTTTCCTTTCCTCTTTAAACTGTTCCTACATTAACTGTGTTGTGTATTCCTTGAAGGGCACATACAAAAACTGTCCTCCTTTCTTCCACCGTTGATGGAAGGCCATGAGTGTTGCACAAAATTCAGATCAGAGCTGAAGCTACCAAAATCATTCTGGTTAAGATTTCTCATTGCCGTAGCAGTTATATTAGATATGAAAACCTGACTCTTGTTTTCAGACTATCTCATTTACTTAAGATTTGTATGATATTTAAGATTTTGGATTCCTTTAACAAATAAACAGTAAAAGAAGAAAATGACTTTTTTTTTTTTTTTTCCTGCAAATAAAGGTATGTCAATTATTGCATTTTGTGCCTTTGCGGGCATGCCTGTGGGAGACCCTACAGAATGTATTTTGTGATTGCTAATGTTTACTAGTTGAGGGCATGAGCTTTTTAATATTTTTTTTTAAAGCCGTCTCTGAAGATCATTAGTTGCTGACAAAGTCATGGCAAAACAAGAAATGTAACAGTTCAGCTAAGGAATTCTAATTTCTCTTTCTCTCATTTCTTGTGATCTCATTTTTCTTGTTTGCTAGTTCTCTAGCCTTTAACATTCCAGATCAGTTATGACCTGAATTTCTAAAGTAAAACATGGAGAAATTACTTCAGAGATTCATGTAAACTTTATTTATAAGTTTAGTAAAATTTAAGTATAATAGGTGTAAAGCTTCTTTATTTTTCTTGGTCTTTATTTAAGTCTACTCTTGTGATTGACAATTGCATGTATACAAAAGGGATGAGGAGGAAACAAAATTATTTCCATTCCCTCACACACATCCTGGAAGATCTTCATCCCAGCGTAGAGTATACTGCAACAAATTAGTGTGAACAAAGTTCTGGTTAGATCCAGGCAAAGGTTCCAAACCAATTCTGAGATATCTCCTTAATTAGTTTTTTTTTTGGAAGTCACGGGAGGACATGATCTTAAAAATCTAAAACAAGATCTACTTTGAGTTAGGCACAGTTCTCTGGTCTTTAATGGAGGAAAAGGAAAACGGACAGATGTCTGATTATGCACCATGTGTTGGAATCAGGTATTTTGCAATGGCTGTCCATTGAAAAATCATAGATTTCTTTGCTGTTACTTATGGAAGTCTTTCTCTGCTTCTCTTTACAATGTTCACAGTGACACTGCAGTTCCACCTAATAAGAAACCACACTGAGATGGGGTGATCTAATTAACGATTTTCATTGAATCACATTCTGAAAATTGAATAAAATTATTTTTGTTCACTTCACCCACATTCCTTTCTCACTTGCTTCTTTTCCTCTTTTTTTTTTTTTTTTTTTGAAAATAGGTAGCATCACACCAAATAGAACATGCTTCTGAAAAGCTTATTTTAGAAATGCTGAAATTGCTCTATCCTGCCATTTTCATTCAATTTCAAACTCTAGGTTTAAAAGGTTTCACAGTACAAGATGTAATTACATCTGAAGATGCCTTCTTTCCTAAAGAATGTCCATTTGCTGAACAATATATTCTGTTCACAACCAATCTCTTGCAATCACCATAAATAACTCTTATGCTCTGTTCATCTATTATCACTCAATACTGAATTAATAAAGTTTGAAACTTTTCAAGGAACTATATTATGAATATTTTCCTGAAATGATAGATTCATAAATCTTAGAGAATCTGGAGTTTCATTATGCATTCTTGAAGTAGAATCTGTTGCTTGGAAAGTTTCTTCTCTCTTTTCTTTCACTGTGCATGAAACATCTAAGCCATTTAATTGTTTTAAATATGATGATAACAGAAAATGGAGACAGGGTCGGTGAATTTCACTAATACACCAATACTTTACATTGTCTAAGGCCCAAGAATTCAGTGTGAGTGGAGATGTCATCTTACTTACAAACATACCCTAAAATAACTGTACTATTTGCTAGTGGATTTACCTCTAAGACCATTATGATGCTTCTAAATCTTGATAATGACAACCTGAGAGACATTATTAGTAGATCCCAGATCATGAATTTTACAAAGCTACCCATCAAGTAGCTGCTTTGCTGTGTAGCTTCAGGATTAGAGAGAGGAGGAATGAACTGAATGACGTGACTGAAGACAGCTAATTAAAAGATCATCAAACTCTCTAAAACGTAAAAAAATCATTACAAGCAAGGAGGCTGAAGGAAGTTTTAATTTCTCATAAATTTTCTTTACACAATATAGGAGGCAATAATCATGTGGTCTGGGGAAAAAAAGGAAAAAAATTTAAATAGCTTGTAACAGAGCTTGAAGCCTTTGATGAATTTAATACTGCTGGGAATCAACTTCACTGGATCTGTAGATTCCTGTATCCAGCTTATCTGGTGATTGACAGTAATATTGATGAAAAGATTTCTTGACTCATACATGATTGATAGCCAGCTATCAGGAGAAAATAAAACACAACTTTTTTTGGGGTCACACAAAAAAGAAAAAAATTGTTTTTGTCTCATTGCCATTAATTTCAGGCAGTGATGTTATTTCCCATTTAGAAAGACAGAAATGTGCTTCCAGTATCTGAAAGCCCACCAGAAATAACTCACAGGCAAAGCTCCTGATTCCCTGGATGTACTTTCTTATTTGCTTGTATAACATTGCTAATTCATAACAAAGTAGAAAGAAGACCAGAAGAGTGAATAAGACAGAAAAAGCTCAAGCTGCTAAGCATTAAAGTGATGTGTGTAACAGAGCCCAGTGTTTGCACTTAATTGGGCATAGATGATTCATGCATAAGCCTGAATCAACAGTGACTGAAAACCGGTATCACCTGTGACTCTAATGACTCTACAGCCTGGGAAAAGAAAAAATAAAAATGCAAATGTTCTTCACCGACCATCAAGACTGTGGTGCTTTTGGACATGTGTTCACTGCAGAACCCACCAAAGAGATCCCAGTGACTCTTCAAAATGTTGCTGTATTTTGCTCTTCT
This sequence comes from Chauna torquata, assembly GCA_013399475.1. Classification (NCBI taxonomy): domain Eukaryota; kingdom Metazoa; phylum Chordata; class Aves; order Anseriformes; family Anhimidae; genus Chauna; species Chauna torquata. Next base: position 40,695 of record VXAL01003294.1, on the reverse strand, counting down.
CCTTCTCCATTGTATCAGTTCCATGGATAGAGGACTGTTAGTGCATTTAGCAACTTCAATGATCAGTAAAGGCAAAGAAAAATGGGGAGGGGGGAGAAAAAATAATCCTTAAGGTCTGATGCACTTCTTAGTTTACTCAATCAATTTGGTGCCAATGTGAATGAGATTTTTAACGAAAATTAGCAGGACGCTTTTCTCTTTGCTGGGCTTATTTTCTCTAGCTGAATAATTTGCAATGCCTGTTTTGAATTTCAGGTGAAAGCCACGGAATTAAGCATTAATCAGGCAGCTAGATTAGAGTTTGAGTTATAGTGCCTTAATCTGTTCTGGATAAATCTTGAATGATGTGACTGAGAAATTCCATTCAAAAAAGATTTATCCGGTTCGGATAAGATGCCTTGATCTCTGTGAAGTCACAGAACTCATGTGAATTGAGGGAATCCACACCAGGAATCTGCTCTGGAAAGCAGACACTGTTGAGTGGTTAAACAGTGTTCATGGACTATCACAGAATTCAGGTCCCTTACCTTGACTTGAAAAGAAAGAATGGATATTAGCATGCATTTTTGGTTTACACCAAAGTGGTTTCAGACATTAGCTATCATTATCTTCCTTTGCTGGCATTTTAAGGAGTATCTTATACACAAACACAGTGGGGAATTAAACATGGATTTGTACACATGAACTGATAAATGCACTGAAAAACTCTGTCTGTAGTTCTGTCTGTGTTTGCCCTTCTCTCTGCATGCTCATTTACCTCAGTGCAAAAATGAGCACCACATGGATGCAGGGCAGGACAGCCCTTTGCACCTATATAAAAGACTATAAAAGACTATGCTGCCGGTGATGAAAACAAAGGCATATCTTTCAAAGGACCTTGACTTTACTCTTTTTTTTTTTTTTTTTTATGGTAGAGGATGTAATCAGAGGCAGAAATAAGCATTTTCCTCTGTGGCACTTATTTACTCTGTTCCCTTTCAGAGTCACTGACTGGTTTCCTCCTTTCAGCTGGGAACGGTCAACTGGTATTTCAAATAAATCTTTCAACTTTTTGACTCCATTCCACTCTGTCTTGGTAATCTTACATTCTTTATTTATAGGTATAGCAAGCAGTAAATAAAGAGAACATATTGTGATTTTGTACTATAAACAAGAAAAGAAAAAAAAAAGGAAAAAACCAGAGGGTGTGTAGGTCCATGAGCCTGGGAGGAAAACTTAGTTTGGATTTCATTTGTAAGGAGAAAAAATATCTAGACAAAAACAAGTTTTATGGAAGTGGTGTGTACACAGATAGCAGAATTTATGCAAAGAAAGTTCAGAAATGCATAATAAATAGTTTCTTCTGAGTTTTCAGCCCTCTTCCCTCATATGGAAAAGATCTGGATACTTCTTATTTATAGACTTTAAAGAAGAACATAAATCTCTAAAACACAGAGTTGTGAAAGAAGGGGGTAGAAAAACAGTTCCAAAATTGTATTCATGAACACAAAAAAGGTAAAAATGAGTTTGTAATTTACTGCAGCTCAGAGGTAGCAATAACTAATACACTGGAAATTTACCCATTTTATGCATCTATTTTGCTTGCTTTACTACTCTGCTGTTCATAAAAAGAGCATTTATTTCAGCAACTGTCATGTCACTTGGCATTTATGTGATCTCTGAGCTATGTGTGAAAATGCACTTTTTTCCAGTTCCAATTTTTATTATTTTACAAATTGGTATCAAGGTGATTTGTTCTCCTGTCTAACTAGTTTTACTATTCTATTTTTATTATGTTCATTCTTACCACTTGGGAATCAGAATCATAAATCATTTGGTTTTGTTTTTCACATCCTGGTTCCTACTATTGTGCTTGAATTTCGTCCTCTGTGCACTATCTTAATACCACTTAGCTATTAACTAGGAGATTAAAAAGCATACTCTTCTATTGTTACACACTTTCTTACCCTTACACCTCACTTATGAGGTGCTTTGGATGGTCCACCATGTTATGTATTCAATTGTGTCTTTTGACAATTTAATCCTTTGTTTCTCTTTGCAATTGTTATCATCTCTTGCCTGTGTACTGCAGACCTCCACCAAGGGATCACAGATGCTCTGTGACTGGCTCTGCTCCCATGTACAACCAACAGGGACGTCACCTGTCTTGCACAACTCCCAGCGTCAAGTGTGGGATGCATAAAAGAAAGTTGAGATGGGAAGTGCAAGATTATCACCTCCTTATTAAGCTCAGCATTAAAAAGAAACATTGCAGGAGCTAAAGGCAAACGAGTGGTGGCTTTGCAGGTGCCTGTGGGATGTCCAAGAGGTAAAATTTCCAATTAATGTAATTCGGCTGCAGTGTCCTACTGCTCAGTATGGGACTTGTTGGAGTTTCACCTCAGTGCCTTTTTCCTCACCCCATGTGTGACTCCACTCACACTGAGACTGACTGAAACAACCTCGATTTTCCAATACACTGCTTTCTCATCTTTTCTCTTGGAAAATGCTTAAGGGGAGCTAGCTGAAAAGATTTTAGGAAAATGTGCTATTCAGCGTACTCTTATGAAACAAATATTTTCTAGGACTATGGCAACTTGGGACTAAATTCCAAGGGAAACAATGCAAACTTCTATGAACAAACAGCATAGCCTTGGGCCAAATCAGTTATCTCCTTTATCAGCTACCTTTGCAAAGTGGCTTGCAGGGCAAGTAGAGCCTGGAAACCTAAGATGCTTGCACTGGTCAGGCCCATCCTCCTGGAATCCTCTTTTCTCACCAGTTAGATCACCTCAAAGCTGAGGAGAAGTGTCGAGAACGGTGTCTTGGGGGTACTTTTGCGTAGTAAAGTTCAGGTCTTCTCACCAAACTAGAATAAAGCTAAAAACTGAAATTTCAAAATTCTTCATGAAATGGAAATACTGATTTCTGTTCAGTGCTGTGCAACAACTAGCAAAATAAGTGCTAAATACTTATAACCTTTTCTCCTGGGCAGTGTGAGCAGATAGGATATATTTTCAGCCAATTGATACTGTGTAAGAGGATTGTGTAGCAGGACACATGCTCATGTGCAAGTTTGACATGTTGAAATACGAAAGGGCTTATGATATTTGCAGTGTGTTGGCACTAGTTCCATAGTTCTTCTCTTGATTAGCATGGGACAGCTACCGAAGTTCATTGACTATACAAGGTATGGGGAAGAAGATAATGTGTTAAGTTTCCCAGAAGTTTGCACCAGAAGAACATTACTTCTGAGCTCTGCAGATTGTTTAGACAAGCTTCTTGCCTGAAGTTTTTATGATTGTGACATCAAACCTTAGAGGTTGACTTTGGGGTGAAGTGCTCATTTTTCTTCACCTGCAGTAATATTCCTTCAGAGAGTTCCCTTGTTGTTCATCTACTTGTAGCACTGAAATTATGAGAAGAATGACAGCAAAAGGGTCTTGGGGTGGTGCAAACAGCACCTGCTGAGGAATTTGTCCTCTCTTCTGTTTTGGAGCTGCAGCACAGTCTGAGCTAAGATCCCTGGTGTCTGTTCTGGCTGTTGCAGAGATGTTCTATGGTGCCATATACCTCCTTTGAAACATCACAGTTCTGGAGGTTCTCCAGGAATCATCTAGAGGGAGCAAAGACTATTAGATAATAACCTGAGAGGCTCACTGTAGTTTCCAGGAGGCATTTTGTTCCTAGTTCCACCTCCAAACATGCTGAAGGGGAACTGGAAGACTAATTAACCACATCAAACATTTAAAATAAAAAATGAGAAAAAAACCCGAACCTTCTTTCTAGCAAAGAAACACGATATGTTTATTCAACTATTAAATGAATCTGCAGGTCAAATTGTTTATCTACTCTTTTGTTGTAGCTGTTGGCACTAATGGCCTTGTTTCTTTAAGAAGATTGGCATAAAATGGCGGCTGTTTATTTCTAATCACAAAGTTAAACTGTTAAAAGGCCATATTATTTCTTCTTGGTCTAAAATGGATCATAGAATAAGTGTCTGCTCAACGGCTATTGACGGGAAAATCTCATCTGTTGCCTTGGCAGTTTCAGTATATTTAGAAGCTGAGAACCCAGATGTGATTTTGCGTTGTGCTTGTTTATGACTAACACAATGTGAAGGGCCGCTCAGTCCTGTAAAATATTCAAGGCTTTTCCCTTGCTTGAGATGATTTAGCTGCAGTGTCTTTACTGGGCTCCACACTTTGTTTTGACACTCCAGAATTTATAGAGAAGGGGTAATGGTGGAATGCAATCTAATTTTGTGAAAATGAGTTGGAATTACTATCTTCTGAGTATCACCTGTGACACAAAGAGTGGTGGCTGCCTCAGTGAGGACAGCCTATGTGTGCCACAGGTATTTTTACAACTGCATTCCTGCTCCCATGGGAAAGTTTTTTGCATTAACTTGTGGTACTGTATTAGATGTCTACAAACCAAAAAACAACTGCATTACTTTCTTTTTTGCTTTAAAGACAGCCTGGTCACTTGCCCATAAAACAATAACCAGAGAGCTGTAGCAAATCCTCTGAGAGATCTGGTTATTTAAGAAGCATTCATAAAAGCTGTGTTTCTATTTACATGCAGCAGACCTCCTGATCCTGAAGGAGATGCCAAGCGTTGGGCGCGATCTCCAGATAATCAGTTATGTTTGCTCTGGAGGTAATGCCATTTTCAGTGCACCTGCTTTCAGACATACCTTTGCAAACACTGCTGCCAATTAATATTTCTCCCTTGCCTCAGAATTTGGAGGAAAAAATGGAGTGTTGCTGACAAAAACATAAAAACACAGTCTTCGCTAGATCTGAGCATTGCTTTATTAAGTCTGGTATGCTGCACCCAGCAGTAGCTAATGCCTCATTCTTCAGAGGAAATTCAAACCCCGCAGTTTGTGCAAAGCCATAAAATAGGGGAAGTATTCCTTGCAGAGCCTGCAGCCATCAGCTTATTCCCTGAAGCATGAGATTTGATTATATGTTTGTTTCTTGGGGAGAAGAGCTGTGAGTTTTTAAGCTTTTCAGGCTGGAGATCATGCATTAGATTAACCTGGAGGAATCCAAGGCCTGTGTAGAACAGATTGTGGAATTCCCTTGGCAGAAATGAGCAAAGCAGCCATTACTAACATGCTGTCATATTGCTAACTGGAGCCGAATGACAAATTCATAGGAAAATTTGCTTCTATTTCTGTTCTTGAGCTATCAGTGAGAAGCTTGCAATTTCTTCTTGGTGTAAGTAGCAACCTTATTTCCCACATAGTTTCTAAGTTTGTGTTGTGTTTGCAAACAGTGTAATCTGGTATTAGTAGCTGGGACTGAACAGCTGGGTCACATAGTGCTATCCACATCTCTACCTGTGGACTTCATGCAAGGGCTGGAAGGCAACTGTTTTGGCTCTGTTCACTCTTTCCTACCTAACTCTGACTCATCTTCCTTCCTTCTGTTCTAGGCAGTACAAAGGAGTACTTTCGTTTTTGATTTGGCTTTGCTTTAAATTGCTTTTGTCTGTTTTTCTACACTGGATCTGGAATTTTTTTGCCAAGGAAACCAATGCAGACAGTACCTATGCACCCAGTCACACATAGTTTGGGGCTGGTCCAAGCTTTGTGAAGAAGATTCATCTAGAGAAGGCAGATAGAAAAAAAAGGAAAAAAGAAAAAAGTCATGATTTGAAGTGTTATCCTGTGCCTTGTGAGCAACCTCACAAAGGTCCAAGTAACTGCAAGGAGGTTTAGGTTTGCACTAAAGATGAATTCAGGTATTAACAAGCCCAGGTGCAGGAAGAACAGAGAGGTCTTTTGAAACTGCTACCTCTACCACCCTTTTCTCTAGGGCTGTGGCACTAATGGGCTGCTGAACAGTGCACTTTCTTGAGCCACCCTGCAGTATCCAGCTGGCCTTATTTATGGACGATTGGTAGCCAGGTATGCTTATATTCAGTGCTGACTCACAATCTGCTACCTCCAGTCACCTGTGAAATCCCCACAGTTTCAACAGAGAATGCACTAAACAAGAAGCTTAGTGCATAATATCAGCATTATCCTCATTAATTCACTATTCAGTGCTTCAGAGATTGAGAAAATCAAAGTCCACCTTAAAATGTTGCTATGGGCAAAAGCTTATTTTTTTCTCCTCCAGTTTTGGAAAGAAAACATATTTTTGCCTTCACATAGTTCCTTGTCCTGTGAAAGACAGAAAGTATTGCAGTATTTTCTTCAAAAGTGGTAAAATGTCTTTTAGTTTCCAGTGAGAGCTAAGGGCAATGAATGGTTCCTGATACCTCCCTGGATCAGATTTCATGACAACACTTACATTGCTCTCCCTGTTTTGACAATAATGGCTTTGTGATTGAATAGTAAAGAACTGGCAGCACCAACCGACACTTGCAAGTGAGTTAAGTCTCAGAGCTCTGCTTGTACAGAGTAGCTGTGTTGTCTTGTGGGTGTAGTTTAGGCTCCATTTTGATCTACAATAACCTTCAGACTATGAGTCCCATCCTCTCTTCAGCTTGGAAGGAGGCCCTATGCTCCAAGAGCTGTCTCCAGACTATCTTCACCCACCACCAAAGGCCCTGCCTTTTTATCCTAGCTGCACAGGAACTGGGGTGGGCTGCATTGGATTGAAGTGGTGTGATAGGACTGAGGACCATCTAGTTCTAGAGATGTGGTCTCAGAGCCCTGCTTACAGCAATGGTAAGTGGACCTGGCTTGTTGCCTGGGTTTGTTATTTCTTCATTTGCACCTCATATTTCTCTGGTGGCCACTGGGTTGTTGGTGTAGTCTGTCACTGTCAGTCTGCTCGCCTTATTCAGGCAGCATCCTGGCCAGAGAGGTCATATCCTCCTAGAACATCCATTTTGGGTTTTACTCCTGTGGTACGAACCCATAGTAGCCCTGAACAACTCAGGAAGAAACCTAACTTTCCCTCTCACTTGCAAGATGAAATAAATATTTGTGATTTCAGGGGTATTGGACATCGAGAGAGAAAATAATAAGTAAAAATTTATTATTTCCAAGTCATAAATCTTGATAGTTGTCTTCCATTTACTCCAGTTTTTGGCATCACATGGCCGACTTGTTCATCAGCTAGCTGTTTGTGTGCTCCCAAACACTGAAAGAGCTTATGTATGCATTGATTTGGATCAGAGTTCACACACAAAATAGAGCAATACAATTGAGCTAATAAAAAAACCATTCTGCATAAGGTAATTTTTTACCCTCTGCGATAGTGAAATTTAATATCAAAGGCATCTGTAAAAAGTTGAAATTGTGGCAAAATGCCAAGCTGTTTACAGGTGATTATTCCTGCTTTCTAAAATCATTTCATCTTCCTTTTCTTAAAGGCTAAACTCTGTATTCTGATGCTAAGTATGAACTTATATTAAATTGTCAGATGCAGAACAGTCCTTTCACATCCATTTTTCAGCCATTGAGCTCGTGGTGAACACTGTCTTTTGCATTATTTACTTTCTTGGTTTTAGATATCTTATCCCCCAAATTTATGTACTTTTAGGAGAAAAGATAAAAACTGATTGCAGTAGAATCATTTTGATGTTAACATAATACATAATTCAGTCCAAACAAAGCTTGCCATCCCACTGCAGCAGTAGCGGTCCAAATGTCATAGAAAGCTGAACACAAAAGGTCAAAGTAACCTTAGTGAGAGCTGATGTTGTTTTTGTTGTTACTCTGAAGTTCTTAAAATCTTTAACATTTTAAGGGGCTCTTAACAAAAATATTAACAGAACTGTTACAAAACACTTTCAGACCATCAGCACAGTTGAATTCAATTTCCAAATGCTGAAGTTTTGTGTTTCCTTGGAGCCAGGATGGGAGAGGAGTGCTGGTCTCCTTACAGGTTAACATTTTCCTACCATCTTTCTGTAGGAGTATTGCTTGCCAGCTTGCGGTGTAAAATTGCAAAAAATTAAATAATATTGACCAATGCAGATGGACCTTCTTAGCTTTATTTATATTTGTAAGAACCACAGAGTTCACAAATGCTGTCTTCTATATCACCATTTTGGCTTCGGCCTCTCCTGCTTCTCCAACCACTCAGCAGAATGCACCCCAAACACTCAACTGGGGTCACATTTTCAAGGTCTCTTTTAAAACTTTTTTTTTTTTAACTTCTTGTAAAGGTTTTAAGCTTTAATTCCTCTTCTGCTTGTTCTTTGCCAGAGCTGTTCTTTCTTTACTCACACTGTGATCTGCCCCAAATACAACCAACAAATCAAGTCAATCAAGTCAGCATTTAACAGAAGCAACGTTGATGGATTTTTTACAAGCAGTATTCTTGGGATTCATGTATGTCTTTCACATGACATTGTTTAGTCCTGCATTCCCTGAAGTTATAAAGAGCAGGTGTATTGTTCAATTTGAAATAAAAAAGAATCATTACAGTGCCTTGATTCCTGTTTAGATAGTGGGCTTTACAGTTTCTGCCTTGAAATCCTGTATATTATGACAATATTGGCATTGCCGTGGCTTAGTCTTCCCATGGTTTCTGTTATAAAGCATTTACTATGAAATGCGTAATAGAAATACAGAGAGTTAAAATAGAGGAGAGTAGAACATTCTCACAAGCTTTATGTACTGCTAGAAAATAATTCCTAATATGTAATGCAAATTCTTATTTTCATGATGCTTTTGTCTCGTGGGATATTGTGCAGCTATAAAGTAACATTGAACTTTACAGTCAGTTTACCTCTTAACCACTTCGTAACACAGTACATTGAGGGATTTTGCACATTAGTTTCTTCAGTGGTCAAAATAACATATGGGATAAGGGATCTTTCTTCACAGGAAACAAT